>QXTE01000081.1:6964096-7027772 GCA_003942145.1 Platysternon megacephalum | reverse complement strand
GCTACCTGTGCTGTTCAGCTCTGTGTGGTCACCTGTGCTCACCAGGCTGGGCAGACAGGAAATGAAATTCAAAAGTTCGCGGGGCTTTTCCTGTCCAACTGCCCAGAGCATCCGAGTTTCGATTGCTGTCCAGAGCGGTCACAATGGTGCACTGTGGGATAGCTCCCGGAGGCCAATACCTTCGAATTCCGTCCACACTAACCCTAATTCGAACCGGCAATGTCAAATTCAGCGCTACTCCCCTCGTCGGAGAGGAGTACAGAAACCGATTTTAAGAGCCCTTTAAGTCTAATTAAATGGCCTCGTTGTGTGGACGGGTACAAGGTTAATTCGGTATAACGCTGCTAAATTCGAACTAACATCGTAGTGTAGACCAGGCCTAAGGTGCCACAAGTACTCCTGTTCATTTTACTTTATCTGTGACACTGCTGTGAATTTTTTTAAAAAATAGCTGCCATTTTCTTGAGGCCCTACTCATTATCCTTATGCACCCCATCCCAAGTCCCTAATGGAAGGGCTCAATGTATGATCCAATTCCCACTTAAGTGAATTATAATCTTTCCATGGCAGTTTGATTGAGGTCAAAGAGGGCCGCCAAAAAGAACCTATCTTGAAGAATCTACTTAGGGAGACCTGGGAATCAGGTCCCACATTGTATATGGCGTTATTGGTGTTTACTGAGCTTGTATCCAAGTGGCCATCTCAGAGGCAGTAGGCAGATCATTTGAGTCTAGAGTTGGAAAAGGTACAGAGAGGGACAACAAAAATGATTAAAGGTACAGAATAGCTTCCATAGAAGGAGAGATTAAAAAGACTGGGACTTTTCAGCTTGGAAAAGAGACAACTAAGAGGGGGGTATGATAGAGGTCTATAAAATTGTGACTGATGTGGAGAAAGTGCATAAGGAAGTGTTATTTACTCCTTCACATAACACAAGAACCAGGGGTCACCCAATTAAATTAATAGGCAGCAGGTTTAAAACAAACAAAAGGAAGTTTTTCTTCACACACCGCACAGTCAACTTGTGGAACTCATTAACAGAGGATGTTGTGAAGGCCAAAACTATAACTAGGTTCAAAAAAGAACTAGATAAGTTCATGGAGGATAGATCCAGCAATGGGTATTAGCCAAGATGGTCAGGGATGCAACCCCATGCTCTGAGTGTTCCTAGCCTCTCTGTGCCAGATACTGGGAGTGGACAACAGGGGATGGATCATTCGATGATTACCTGTTCTGTTCATTCCCTCTGAAGCATCCGGCATTGGCCACTGTCAGAAGACAGGGTACTGGGCTAGATGGACCCTTGGTCTGAGCCAGTATGGCCGTTCTTATGAGTCTTATCCTTTGTTTTGGCAATACTTAAAGCTACCAACGAGGCCTCTCAGGGTTCTTTGTTTTGTTTTGGCTGCAGAGGAACCTCTGGTGGCCCACCCACACTTACTGAGTAGTTTTATCAGAAATTTGAAGTCCTACATTTATAGATCTCATGAGGTCATTAGTAAACCAAGCTTTCCACACAAATTAATCAGGAAAGTTCAGATTAAAAAAAGAGAATGATTTTACCATACTAGAGTAAAATAGTAACAAGGATGTTTTTCTTTCACAGACATATATTTGTTGTTTGTATAAATACCATTTTCTTGTAGAATAGTTTGCCAACTCCAACAATTCACAGCAGGTTTGATATTTGTGTTTTCTTTAAAGAAATTTCCCATAATCCAGATTTACTTCCTGCATTTCATCTCAAATAATGTCAACAGTCAGTAAAAAAATACTGACTTTTTATTGACTATCAGTTAGCCTGGTGTAAAGGCAGTGATATTGTAAACTGCTGAATGGAACCTCTAAGTGTTCAGAATTATATTACTTGCAATATAGTTTAAAATTCTGTTTGAATTGTTGGCCTGTACCTTTTAAAAGATTCTCATTGAAAACATTGCTTAAGAGGGGAAAATTATTAGATACAAGGACAATCTCTTAACTCTACAGAATATTTCATAATTCTGAACTCATTCAGGACCAGGTTTATTTGTGTATCCACTGTAATAATTTCTGCAAAAGAATTTGCAACCTATTTCATTAACCGTAAAATGGACTTTGATTTCCTGAGAACTGCTTGTTTATCTGGATCATCCCCTTGTATATCAAACATCTGTGCATATCTAGGAGCAATGCTTTTTAACAGAAGGACCATCATTTTGAAGAAGCCCTCCATCTCACTTCCCTTCCCCTTCAACCACTTAACTTGCATCTTTCCTTCATCCTCTCCATTATGGAAGGCCTTCAGGCCCCATCCTTCCTTCTGTTTTTCTATACAGTGTCTGATCAACTCCCATTGAAGTCAATGCAAGTCTTCCCCTGACTTCATTAGGAGCTAGTAAGGGCAAAGTATTATCATTATTTATTATTATTAGAGATCATTTTGAGAAATCCCATTGTTAGTCTCACGTTGAGCTAGCAGGGACAATGTACGTGGTAGAGAATGGAAAAATTCTTAACTGATCATTTATTTTCTGCTAGCAGTGTTTTGCACAGTTCTGTGATGCACAGGTGTAGGCCCAAAGCCTAATGGGGAGAAATTGTCTCCAGTAAATTGTACTCCATTTTGCTTATTTTGTTAGCCTTGAATTAATAAGAAGAAATCGTTTTGGTTTTATTCTTTGCTTTAAGTGTTATTGGTTGTTTTTAGAAGGCTAGAAGTGTTATGGCTGCAATTCTTGCTTTTGAAATTATTTACTGTTTTGTGTGTGAGTGAAGAATGTATGGCATGCTAACAGAGACCAGTACTGATGGGCCGGATGGTCGGGAGAGGAGTGGAGAAATCGAGAGGAATCACCCAGATGGCAGATTGATGACCCTAAAGCAAAGGCATACGCCCCAAGGACAAGATAAAGAGTGGAACCAGAGGACCGAGATAAGAAACAGCTGTGGATACTCCCAGTAACAACCTGATTGGGAGCAACCTTGACTAACAGCTCTGGTGTGCCATAGACTTGTATGGGAACTTATTACTATAAAAGAAGGTTGTATTGCCATGGGACTTTGGGTTCGTTCTACACCAACATCGGAGCTTCGAATGCGTTCGACAGAGGCCCAGCTCCCCTCCCTCGTGTGCAGTTTCAGCTGGCCACTGGAACTGACCGAGCAAAACTAAGGACTGGTAACTATAAGATCCAGCTGCAGAACCGTGTGTATATGCATGCTGATTTTAATGCTTAAATTGTACTCTTAATAAACGCAGCATATTGCCTTATCCCCTTTAAAAAGATTCTGTGTGCTTCTTATAAGCATAACATTTTTGGTGGAGAATTGCAGTGCGGAGAACAAGGAGAGATGCCATGCTTGTTGTAAGAGTATAACAGGCTGCATAAAATAAACTGATCGATCATTATGGAAGTTGGTGTGCACACCCTCGGTCGTAGCGAGCCAAGTAAAAGAAGAGGAGAACTTAGAGTTTCTCACTCTAACCCGAGCACCGTAGTAAACTCTGAAGGATATAGGAGTTTCAGGCGGTATTTTCTGTGTGAGACCCAACTCTGAAGGCTATAGGAGTTTTGGGCAAATACTATTTTGTGTCAGAGAAGAACTTGGAGTTTCTTGCTCTCTGTTGAACCGGAATAAACTCTGAAGGATACAAGAGTTTTAGGCGGTATTTTCTGTGTTAAACCAAACTCTGAAGTATATAGGAGTTTGGGCAGTGTAGTATTTTTTTTTTTTTTGAGAGTGATGTTGTGATTTCACAATTTTGAGGGGAGAAATATTTAAGAAAAGGGACTAGGAGGTATGGGGGCTAGTTGAGGAACCCACCCTCCTTACTAAATTGGTAATGGAACAAAGCCTGTGTCCATGAAAAGGGATGGTTCAGCGAGGAAAGCAGGATCGGGCCCAGACAAGCAGGCAGGCAACAGATAAAGAGATTGGAAAACTTGCTGGGCGCCTGAGGGGAATAGTGGCAGGAGTAAGGGAAGTAGTATAGGCATGGGGAATTCAAATCCCTGGGACAGTACTTGAAATGGTGATATCTGGGCTGATAGAGGTGTCATTTTGGGAGATAAGCAAGTGGTTTAAGTAAGAGAGTGAGAAGTTAACTCTGCAGAGGCTGGAAGGAATTAAGCAGTTGAATGTTGTAAAAATGTTAGAGGCAGAGAAATAATCTGATTTGATTAAATTGTTCATAGTCAAATGATTTAAATTTACTAAAGAACATAAAGGGTTTTTTTTATTGGAATTTAACTGCCCCAAAATGTATAAAAGGGAATGTAATTTATGTACAGTAAATAAATAATGTGTAAAATAATTAAAGCAGTGCAAAGGATGTTAAAAAAAAAAAGTAAAATTTTAAGAACCTAAACCAACACTCCTGGTTTGTAAAACCCTGTTTTGTAGGTTTAAGATGAATTGGGGTTTTTCTTTGTTTTTAAATAGTGCCACTAAAAATCCATTTGAATCTTTCATTCAAAGTTGCAAAACTGACAGATACTTTTTGCCAGACACAGGTAATTAGTGTTGTTTGGCTTTGGTATTTAGCATTTAACCCTTAAGGTACCACAATGCTTTATAAAGTTTGATATGTTTTTCAGTAAAGACCAAAGTCATGGATGTAATAAGGGGCAGCCAAGAGCTGTAGTAAATATAAAAAAATAAAAAAAAGGAAAATGACAGTGCCCTCTGGAGCAACAGTAGGTTAAGGTGCACAAAGAATCAAGGTTAGAAACACTGAGCCTTAAGGTGGCTCTTAGTAATCAGACTGTCACTGTCACTTTAATCAAAGTACATGAAAACTCTGAGCACAAAAAAAAAATTGTAGTAATAATGCTTCTCAGCTATTACCTGTAAACTTAAAGCTTAGCACAGCAGAAAAACTATTACAAACCTGGTCTGCTTTATAAAAAGGAAAACTGAGGTAGATCACCTCATAAATTTAATAACTGCACAGTGGGATAATTCACCCTAAACCCTTAAAAGGTGGAAGCCATTGAAACATGGCCTACCCATAGAACAAAAACACAGGAAAGTATGGGGGGTAATTCCTCTGTTTTGCCTGCAAATCAGCAAGGAAATTTGTAAAAAAAAAAAAAAAAAAAAAAAATTGTTTTAAGCAATAATCTGCCACACACACACCCCCAAGGGGGTAGAAAAAAAAAGTTTCTTGTCTTTCAGAACTTCAGCGAAAAAATGGTACCAGCTGAGGAGCAACTCAGTATACCATGGATTTACTGTTGCAACAAAAATTATGTTTTGTGTGGTTTGTCTTGTTGCTAGCATTGTCGTGTATTGTGTTTTAAAAGAGAGAGAGAGAGAATACTGCATTAGGGGAAAAAAAATGAACATAATTTTAAGCACAAAATAAAATTACCAAGAAAAAGAAGGGTATGTGAAAACATTGGTTATTCGGGGCGGGGGGGAGGAGAAATCTGTAATAATTGGCAAATCTTAATCAACTTCCAGCCTCCAAGCCCAGCTAAGTGTACCTGGGTATAGTAATTGGGAGAGAGGCCTGGCAAGTAGACCAGCGAAAAGGCACTGCTAGAAATGCCAGCCCCCACAGATGTACTCTCCTTACGAGTCTGGTTGGGTGGATTCAATTTCCTGCAGCCATATATTTACAAGTATGCTGAGATTACACTTCCTTTATGGAAACTGTTAAAGAAAAAGACTCAGTGGGAATGAGGGCTGGAACAGGATTCCGCCCTAAGTACTTTAAAACAAAAAGCAGCCGCAGCTCCAGCTTTACGCTTTCCCAACAGGTCAAGGCCATTTGTTATCCATCTGGCTGCTAATGAAGTAGCACTAGCAGCTACTTTACTGCAAAATAATAAAGAAGGAAGCTGGTGCCAGTAGCCTATGAATCAAGGATTTACAAGGCGCAGAATTAAATTTTGATCCTTGTGAACATGAATGCCTAGCAGCTGTCTGGGCAGTACAGTCCTTTGAATTACTCACAGGCACAGCTCCCATTACTATTCAAAGTACCCACACTCCCCTTAAATATATTTTGTCAGGCAAACTGATGGGAGGTAAGGTTTCTAATACCTGCATGGCCCAGTGGACGCTCCTCAGTTACTACTGAAACAGTGTCCAAACCAGACATGCTGATGCATGCTTTAATTGAAAAAGGAAATAAACATGAGTGCCTAGACATGTACAAAATTGCACAAGCCAAAAGCCACCGATTCTGATCTATGGGAAGCTGGTGACCAAGTAATGTATTTAAAGCTAGGGAAAAAGGATCACACCCTGGATTTTAAGTAGACAGGTCCCTATTCCATAGTTGACCGTCTTAGCCCACTAGTGTACCATATTGAAAAAGACGGCAAACTTAAATGGAAACAGAGCTTATTTTACAAAAATGCAGAGATTGAAGTAGAACAATTAAAAACACATTCATCAGATTATACTTCAATGGAAGCTGTTTCTTTATGGGACCTACCACACCCTAACACAGAGGTTCTCAAACTGGGGGACAGGCCCCCATGGGGGTGAGGGAGAGGGAGAGATAGAATGTATTCTGTGGCGGTATGAGAAGCTTCAAGGGGAAAAACCCCTCAAACTTACTGCATACATTTTACCCACAGTAATGAATGGCTAACAAAGCTGATTCCTCCAGACCTATCAGGTCCTCAGATAACGCTGTGCATTTTGACAGATTTCTGTTAAGCTTGCATAGCATTATGCAAAGTCATTGCCATCTGCACGTTAATCCATTTGCTACGACACGGTGTGCACATTTAATTGTAAGCATAGACCACAATATCAGCTTTGCTTTTGCTCTTATTACAATGGATCGTTGGCTCATTCATGCAACAGAAAAAAAAACAAAAAACAAACCTCAAGTGAAAAACAAAGAAGCCAAACGTGATTCAAGTGAAGCACTGCTGCCGCATATAATCGGTATATATACTTGTGTGATAGGCGGGGTGTGTGTGTGTGCACGTGTGTAAACTATTACAGACAAAAAGAAGGGGGTATGATCAAATAAGTTTGAGAACCACTACCCTAGCATACCCTCTTCCAAATACTGTAAAAAGATTCTCTTTTTAAATGCTTAATTCCTGTAAACGTAACAATGTAATTTATGTACAGGATAGCTGTGATACAGAAATAATCAAAATAACAAAGTGTCTTATATTGAGTGTAGCATAAATATGAAGTAACAAACCTGATGAGAGGACTGACATTGTGGTTTATATCTGTACAACTTTCATAATGCAACAGAACATTTCTCTAGTAGTATGGTTTCCAGTAAGTGTAAAAGAGGTTAGTCCAAATAGCAGTGATAATAAATAAGGCCTCTGTCATAAACAGATAGTTAAGGGTTAATGCCTCTTTTACCTGTAAAGGGTTAAGAAGTTCACCTAGCCTAGCTGACACCTGACCAAAGGAACCAATGGGGGGACAAGATATTTCAAAAGGAAGGAGGGAAGTTCCCTTTGTCTGGAGTCAGTTTCAGTTCTGGCCGGAGAGGAAAAGGAATCAGGAATCAAACAGGGTAGTGAGTATTTAGTGAAGGAATTAGCTTATGTTTATTTTCTTTTGTAACCTGTCTTGGGCATTATAGGTATTATCAAATTGGCTATTTTTTGATGTACTAAGAGTTTTGCCCAGGGGAACATCCTCTGTGTTTTAAATCTGTTGTCTGTGAGATCAGCTTGTATGCTATCTCCCAGAGGTTTTTCTTTTACCTTTCTTTTCTTTAATTAAAAGCCTTCTTTTTAGAGACCTGCTTGATTTTTCCTTGTTTTAAGATCCAAAGGGGTTGGATCTNATGCTATCTCCCAGAGGTTTTTCTTTTACCTTTCTTTTCTTTAATTAAAAGCCTTCTTTTTAGAGACCTGATTGATTTTTCCTTGTTTTAAGATCCAAAGGAGTTGGATCTGGGCTCACCAGGAATTGGTGGGGAAAAGGAGGGGGGATGGTTAATTTCTCCTTGGTTTAAGATCCAAGGATTTTTGGATCGGTGTTCACCAGGGAATTGGTGGAGGAGTCTCTCAAAACTACCCAGGGAAGGGTTATAGTACTTGGGAGGGAAAGGGTTTTGGGGGAGAAGACAGAGTTCCCCAAATAACTCCAATATTTGGGTGGTGGCAGCGTACTGATCTAAGCTGGTAATTAAGCTTATGAGTTCCCATGCAGGTCCCCACATTTGTACCCTAAAGTTCAGAGTGGGGGTGAAACCTATGACAGCCTCACTATTGGAAAAGTGTAGTAAGAAATTTAAGCCCAGATTTTTAAAGGTTTTTAGGCATTGCTTTTTTTAGCATTGCAACACCTAAGTCTAATTTTCAAAAGTGACCTAGCCTATGTTCTATTGACTTTTGATGAGACTTAGGTGTTGCAAAGCAAAACAATACCTAAATATCTTTAAAAATCTGAGCTTTAGTCTAATTGCACAGTAAAAATGTAACTATTCAATAATTTAATGTACTTTACTACCAATAATTCTGTTTTAGCTTTTTAAATTGTGGCTCATTTTAATGTATTACTGTATAGCATAATAAAGCATATATTTTATTTGAAAGGTAACCTATGGTTTTCTGGAAATACTTATCCACAGTAACTCATGCTTATTGTCTTTTTAAAAAGTCAAGGCATAAAGAACTACACTAGCTGTGGTGTGGAAGTTCTCATGTTTTAAAGCAGGGGTGGGAAAACTACGGCCTGTGGTACGGATCCAGCCTGCGAGTCGTTTTAAGCCGTCCCGCAAGCCGCACCACGCGGCTCATCCCCGCTCCAGCCGGGGCGCTGGGTCGGGACCGCACCACGCGGCTTGGCCCCGCTTTGGCGCTCCAACTGGGGCGCTGGGTCGGGGCCACACCACACGGCTCCCGGAAGCCATGGCATGACCTTGTTCCAGCTCCTACACGCTCCAATGGGAGCTGCAGGGGCGGTGCCTGCAGATGGGGTAGCGTGCAGAGCCGCCTGACCATGCCTCTGCATAGGAACCGGAGAAGGGACATGCCACTGCTTCCGGGAGCCGCTTGAGGTAAGCGCTGCTTGGAGCCTGCAGTCCCTGAGCCTCTCCCCATGCCCCAACCCCCTGCCCCAGCCCTGATCCCCTTCCCTATCTCCAAACCCCTCGATCCCAGCCCGGAGCACCCTCCTGCACCCCAAACCTCTCATCCCCAGCCCCACCCTAGAGCCCGCACCCCCAGCCGGAACCTGCACCCCTGCCCCAGCCCTCATCTCCCTCCCACCCTCTGACCCCCTCAGTCCCAGCCCAAAGCACCCTCCTACACCCCAAATGCCTCATCCCCAGCCCCACCCCAGAGCCCACACCCCCTCCCCAATTTTGTGAGCATTCATGGCCTGCCATACAATTTCTATTCCCCGATGTGGCCCTCAGGCCAAAAAGTTTGCCCACCGGTTTTAAAGCAATTCAAAGTATGGTATTTTTACTCTAAAAGGTGTCATTTTTGACCCCACATCTAAAAATGTATTTAAACCTGCTTACCAAATTTTTAAGTCTTATTCCAATTTATTTATTTAAAATTAACAGTATCAGTCTTATTCCTTTCACCTCTAGTATCTCAGGCAGTATATTATTGGCCAACTCAAAACTTAGCATGTGTACCACCTAGAAATTGCTCTGTATCAACAGAAGCAGACATTTCAGCCTGAATCTCCATAAAGTAACACATTTTTCTCACATGGGGAGGGGACCCACGTCAACCACAAATCACAGATAATTGGGATTCGCCATAATGGACAATACTTGGAATAACTCTGTTGACTGAAATTTAACAAATGCTCTGGTGAAGGCAAAGAAACTTTTTTCTCCTGCAAATCGATGGTGTAAGATTTTAAAAAGGTATCGTATGTCAGATTTGGGACAAGACTTCAGCCACCAATGCTGTAGTTGTCAGTCTGTAAGAGGTTACTCACCCTGTGCAGTAACTGAGGTTCTTCGAGATACGTTCCCCTATAGGTGCTACACTTGTAGATGTGGAAGCACCCCCGTGCCTGGGATCGGAAATCTTCATCAGCAGTGCCCATCGGACTATGCATGCGCACCTCCACCAACCTGCGCAGTGAGCGGGACACACAGAGCATATGTTTTTGGCTCCGAAACAGAGGGGAGGACGGCGGGTAGTGGAGCACCCGTAGGGGGACACATCTCGAAGAACCTCAGTTACTGCACAAGGTGAGTAACCTTCTCTTCTTCGAGTGATGTCTGTTTGGGTGCTTAACTTGTAGGTGACTAGAAAGCAGCTCCCCTAATTGGAAGGCTGGGGCTCTGGAGTGACATTTACTGCCAATGATAGGACAGTACGTCCTAGAAGAGCATCTGCTGTGTCATCATGTGTAATAGCGTAGTGATGGGCAAAGGTGTCTGTTGATGTGATGGCAGCTTTGCAAATGTCAGCTATGGGGACATTATTGAGAAAAGCTATCGAGGTGGATAATGAATGTGTGGAATGTGCTTTAATTGTAATAGGAGGTTGTCTATTGTGGAGTTTGTAAGATAAATGTATACACTAGACGATCCACTTTGAAAGGCATTGTTTAGAGGTGGTTTTGCCTATGGATCTTTCGGTGGTTGAGAGAAATAATGGTGATTTTCAGAAAGCTTTAGTCCTGTTCAAGTAAAAAGGTAATATTCGTCTCATTTCTAGGGTGCGTAAAGCTACCTCCTATTGGTTACTGTGATGCTTTGGGAAGAAGCAAACAAGGTGTATCAGTTGATTGAGATAGAAAGATGATGGAACCTTGGATGTGGGCATAGTGTAACTCTGTTTTTGGGAAAAAGAATGTACAGGGGATATGCCATAAGGGCCGCAATTTTGCTGACTCATCGGGCAGAAGTGATAGCAACAAGAAATGCCGTTTTCCTTGATAAATGCACGTAAGAGCAGGTTGCCATTGGTTCAAAATGGAGTCTAAGTCAGAGAACATAGGATGAGGCCAAGGTCCCAGGCCTGGGTCAGATCTCGTATGTGGGGATAAAGATTTTGGAGACCCTTTAGAAAACGTTTCATGAGTGGGTGTGTGAAAACAAAACTGCTGTCTATGTGGCAATGAAAAGTAGTGATTGCCACCAAATGTACCCAAATGGAACTGGTGGATAATCCTGATTGTTTAAGGTGTAACAAGTAGTCCAGGATAAGTGGTAGCGGAGCACGTGTTGCATTGACTTGGTGGCAGGCACACCAGCTTTGAAATCTAGTCCATTTGTGAACATAAGTGCGTCTAGTTGTGTCATGCCTGCTATTCAAAAGTATCTGTTTGAGTCCGAACAGGTTATTTCCGAATCCCGGAACCACAAGGAGCCAGGCTTTGAGGTGGAACATCTGTGGATTGAGATAGAGGATGTGTCCTGTGAAAGGAGCCACAGTGTTGGATGGAGAGAGATCGGTTGGCATACCATTCTGTGAAGGAGGTAAGTATACCAGACCTATTGTGGCCATGTTGGAGCTATAAGTATGACATGAGCTCGGTCCTCCTGTGTCTTGTGAAGTACTCAGAATAGGAGGGGAAAGGGAGGAAAGGCATAGAAGAAGTGGTGCATCACATGTGACGAGGAATGCGTCTCCCAGAGATCTGTGTCCCAGTCCCACTCTGGAGCAGAATTGAGGGCAGCAGACATTTTGCGGTGTGGCAAAAAGATATATGGTGGGGCATCCCCATCAGTTGAAGATGGGCTGAAGGGCTCGCATATCCAGTTCCCACTCGTGATCATGGGAGAGTCTCCTGCTCAATGCATTTGCAGTGGTGCTCTAATGTCCAGGGAGGTATGTGGCTGAAATGCTAATGTGTTAGATACAACAGTTCCACAATTTGAGGGCTTCAAAGCATAAAGAGTGGTACCTCGCTCCGCTTTACCTATTGATGTAAAACATGCAGGAAAGATTGTCCGTCATGACTCTGATAGTACAATGTTCAAGTGGAGGGAAGAAATATCAGCAGGCACTGCGGACCACCCATTGTTTTAGGAGGTTGATGTGTCAGGTGGATTTGGTTTCTGACAATCTACCCTACACTGTGTGATCATGGAGATGCACTCCCCAACCAATTAGGGAGGCATCAGTTTTTAGGATCAAGGTTAAGGCTACGTTTATGTTACGGAGGTCATGGAAGTCATGGAATCCGTGACTTCCAGAGACTTCCGTGACATTCTCTGCTTCAGCCCCAGAGCTACAAGACTCTGGAGCTGACAGCCAGTGTGCCCCTGGCAGAGTTCCAGCAATAGGCAACAGCAGCGACAGGGGGCCCCCTGTAAAGTTCCAGGGACAGGTGACAGTCTCCGGAGGGGGCCCTCCTCAGGGTTCCAGCGACAGCCTCGCGCGGGAAGAGGAGGACACCTCAGGTGAGCAGCTGGGGTGTCCCATTTTCTCTTTGGGAAATATGGGCACCCTGCAGCTCCCAGCCTCCATGGGCGGAGGGGGAACCCCACAGCTCCCAGCCACCACAGTGGTGGGGGAAACCATGGAGCCGCAGCAGCAAATGTCACAGATAAAAATGGAAGCCGTGACCTGTCCATGACTTTTACGAAAAATAACCATGACAAAATCTTAGATTTAATCATGGTCGGTGGTGGTTGGAGAAAAGGAACTCCGACACTGACACTGTTGGACTGCGTCTTTCAAAGCAGTGAGTCCTTTGACTCTTGTTGGCATGGATAAGAGTTTGTGGAGGCTGTGTTTGTGGGGGAGACATACAGTATGGAGCCATGTCTGAAGCCGTGTCATATGTAGCCCTGTGTGTCTGGCCATGAAAGTGGTCACTGCCTTGTGGCCTAGAAGTTGGAGACACGTTCTGGCAGAGATCTGGGGGCAGATCCCTATGCTGGATACCAGATCTAGTATGGCCAAGAATCTGTGAGGTGGTAGGAAGGTTCTGGCTTGTATGGTATCCAAATGCACACTGATGAATTCCAGGTGTTGTACCAGCGTTAAAGGGGATTTTTCTAGGTTCACGAGAAGGCCTACCTTCATAAACAGGTCCATTGTTATGTGGACAGCTTAGAAAGTGTTGATCTCAGATGGGGCCTTGAGGAGACAGGTATCCAAGTATGGAAAGATGACAACAACTTATTTCATTAGGTAGGCAGTGACTACCACAAGGACCTTGGAGAACACCCAACGGGCCGTCGACAGTCCAAAAGGCAGTACCTTGTACTGGTAGTGGTCGTCGCCCATGATGAGTCAGAGAAATCACCTGTGGGCAGGGTGTACTGAGATATGAAAGTATGTATCTTGGACGTTGAGGGCTGAGAACCAGACCCCCTCTACCAGTACTGGGATAATAGTGGAGAGGGTAACCATCATGAAGTGCTATAGGTTGACAAACTTGTTTAGATTGTGAAGGTCCAAGATAGGTTGCCAGCTGCCGGATTTTTTCTGGATCAGGAAATAATGGGAGTAAAAACCCTGTGTTGGAAAGGGACTGGTTCTATGGCTCCTAGTTGCAGAAGATGATTTATTTCTCCCCGTATAATAAGTTTGTGTGAGGGGTCTCTAAACAGGGACGAGGCTGGCGGGGTGGATAGGAAGGGGATGGAGCATCCTTCTTTGATTATCTCTAGAACCCACTTGTACAAGGTGATTAGTCTACATCAGGGGTCTCAAACTCAAATGACCACGAGGGCCACATGAGGACTAGTACATTGGCCCGAGGGCCGCATTTACTGACACCTCCCCCCCGCCGCCCTCGGCCCCGCCCCCACTCCACCCCTTCCTTGAGGCCCCGCCACTGCCCCGCTTCTTCCCACCCCTTCCCTGCCCCCATTCCAACCCCTTCCCTGAAATACCCACCCCAACTCCGCCCCCTCCCTGCCCCCAGGGGGCGCAGGAGGGGTGTGGGGTGTGGCGGGGGCTCGGGGCAGGGAGTTGGGGTGTGGGGTGCAGGAGGGGTGAGGGGTGTGGCAGGGGGTCAGGGTACAGGGTGCGGCAGGGGGTTGAGGTGCAGGAGGGGTGCGGGGTGCAGTGGGGGTTCAGGGCAGGGGGTCGGGGTGCAGCAGGGGGTTCAGGGCAGGGGTGCGGGGTGCAGCAGGGGGTTCAGGGCAGGGGTGCAGGTGCAGCAGGGGGTTCAGGGCAGGGGGTTGGGGTGTGGGGTGTGGTGGGGGGTTCAGGGCAGGGGGTGCGGGAGGCGGGCGCCGGGAAGCGGCTGGAACCTGGGGAAGGAGGGGCGCAGGAGGTGTGTGTGTGGCTGTTGCTTCAGGAACCGGCCCCAGCAGCTCCCATTGGCCGCAGTTCCCCATTCCCGGCCAATGGGAGCTGCTGGGGGCGGTGCCTGAAGCAACAGCCACACACACCCCTGCGCCCCTCCTTTCCCAGGTTCCAGCCGCTTCCCGGTGCGGCGCGGGGGCAGGGAGCCTGCCCTACCCCCAGTGCGGGTCGGGCCGGAGCCGCTCTAGGTAAACGCTGGAGGAGGGCGGGGGGCCGGGAGGAGCGCACGGGCCGCAGAAAATAACCCTGCGGGCCGCATGTTTGAGACCCCTGGTCTACATGCTGGGAAAAACAGAGCTAGTTGGTCGCCAAATTAGTGGGACGTCAAAGTTGGTGGAAATGACTGAAAAAGAGTGGGGAGGCTTCTCAGGGCCTCGATCACACCTTCAAAATTGTTTTGGTCGGGGTGCCTGAGAGGTAGCCCCTGAGAAGTCGGTTGTCTATGTTTGGAGGGAGGCCTTTGTTTTCAGTGCTGGATGTCATAGTGCCATTGAGAAGTATACTGCAGTGGTCAGGATTGCAGGGGGGAGATGATACTTTCCAGGACATCTTTTTGGCATTGTTATGTAGATGCAGAGAGATCAGAGGGCAGCTCAGGAGTCTTTAAAGGAATTCAGGGAATCATCTGTGTGCTCCGAGAATATTTTTGGCCCTCAAAAGGTAAGTCTTCCACCATGGTTCGAACCTCCTTAGGAAAACCCGAGAGGTGGAGCCATGATGCCCCTATCATGACTACGGCAGTTGCAATGCATCGGGTGGCGGTATCTGCCAAGTCTAACGAGGCTTGTAGGGCTGTAGAGCCTCGCAGTTAGAAATTTGAAATTGGAGCATGGCTGATGAATATGCGTGTCCAAATAAATCCAGGGGTTTCCAATCTCTGTCTGGATGACTAGAATGGTATTGTATTGATAGCCCCCCTCTTGCACTGCACTGATCACCAGAGAATTTGGGGTGCAAGAATAGAAATTCTGCATCCTTCGCTGGACCGTAATATTTTTTGTTGGCGCATTTTCAAGTCCGAGGAATGGATGCTGGGGTCTGCCAGAGCATTTTTGCAGAATTAAGAGCTTCATTGATCGGTAGTGCGATCTTGGAAGAAAAGGATGTATGGAGGATATCAAGCATCTTATGCTTCTGGTCCTTGATTTCCTCCAAAGGAATCTGCAGGGAGTCTGCTATCCTGCAGAATAAGTCTTGAAAATGTCTGAAGTCGTCGACAGCTGTAGGGGGTGGAGGCATGATAGCCTCGTTGGGGGGGGGGGGGGGGGGGGGGGGAAAAATTNAATTTAATGCTGGTGCAGCTTCCTCCTCCTCAGTTGGTACCAGTGGAGGTTCAGCCCAGAGGGTGAGAGACTGAGGGAGAAGTGTAGGTCTCTGGCTTCGCTCCATGGAAGGTTTCCCGAATTGTGCCCTGTACCTGGCCCAAGAGTCCCAATATGGCCAGTATGGAAGGAGCGGAACATGTGGATCTGTGGTGGTCTGTATCAAGACTCTAGACCAGATATAGATTGTGCATAGTGAGTATCAGTAACTGAAAGTTGTCTGGGACACGAGGGTGTGATGAAGCCCTCCTCCTCATCGCTGAGGAAGGGAGGTGCCATCTTCAGGAGACAAAGGGAGGAGTGTCGTGATTTTGGAGAAGAGGGTGGAATCGGGGGGGTGGGGGGGAGAAGGGGTCACATTGAAGTAGAGGTGACTCAGCAGCATCAGATACCAGCAGGTCTTTAGGGTATCTGAAGTCTTGCAGAGGGGGAAAACACATCATTGGTGCCAGCGTACAACTCAGTGCCGAAGGAGGGATGTGTTTTCTCTGCAGAGTCAGTAGATGGAGCCAGAGACTTGGCTGGTGCCGATGACTTGGCCAGTGCCAACGCTTTCAATGGTGCCAAGGGCTTGTTCGGTGTCGAAAAGGACAATGGTGCTGGCAGTTTTGCTGGTGCTGTAGCTCCTGAAGTCAGCCTATTTCAATCTCCAGAGCTGAGAGATGGTGCCGAGGGCTGTGGGTCTGCCTGGTTAGGGTCTTTAGACCGTTTCTTCATCTTGGTATTGGAGGTACTCGGACGGGTCCTGGAGCTATGTCCCGTCAGATGATGTCGAGGCAACTGACCTCACAGGGGATGGCATTCTGGTGGGCTGTGCCTCAAAGTGTGAGGAGGGAGCCCATTTATTTTCATCTGAGTGAAAGAGAGACTAGTTTCTCTTCGAGGGACATGGAGAGTGAGGATCGGCAGTTGACCTGGCAGTGCATGAGGGCCTCACAGGGAGAGTCTGAGGCTGGGTCCGATGCAGGTTGCAGTCATTTCTCCATGAGAAGTTTTAATCAAATGTCCCAATCCTTTTTGACTCTGTCCATCAGGCTGTGGCAGTGGGAACACTTATGGGATGTGTCCCTCTCCTAGAGAGCGAATACACTGCAGCTGGCTGGCAGTTACTGGGAAGGCGGCCCTGCAAGAGATGCAACTCAAACCCAGGGGATCTGTGCATAAGGGTGAGGAAAAAAGCTTCCCAGTTAGGAATGGCGGAAAGCAGAAGAACCAAAACCTAAGCTATGAATAACTTTAAAGGTAAAGTTAAAAAAGACAAAAATTGTTTTTAAATAGAAAAAAGGAGAAAAAGAAAATACTAACTCCACTACAACTAACAAGTAAGGCACTATCTACTGAGGGAACAGGAGAAGCAGACTCTGCTGCAGATTCTGTCCCAGACCAAAGGTGGTAGAGAAGGAACTGGGGGCAGTCGGCCTGCACAGCACTATATATGTGTCCTGCTCACAGCACGGGATGGGGGAGGTGTACATGTGCAGTCCAACGGGCACCGCTGATGAAGATCTCTGATCCCATGTGCAGGGGGTGCTGCCGCACCTACAAGTGGAGCTCCCAGAGGGATATCACTTGAAGAAGAAACAAAAGGTGACCAGTGAAGACGCAGTTGAGGGAGGAGTTGCCTACAAGCCAGTTCATCAATCATTGAAGACAAAAGTAGTTGGAGGAACAATATCCTTCATCCAGAGCTCAGAGATTAAATGACTTGCATAAGGCCAATAAGTATGTCAGTAGCACAACCACAGTTAGAACTAGAGTTCCTGACACGCCACACTTCACTCATTCTTTTAGACCATACATTGCCCCTTTCAAATGAGAAAGCAACTGACTTTACTATGATTTTTGTTATTTTATACTTTGCTGCTTTTTTTCCTTTAAGCAGAGATTGATGTTGATTTTACCCAAAACGTGCAGACTCTCACTGGCAGATCTTCTTTAGACCCTAAAAGATGTGGAATACACTTTCATTTAATACCATTCAAACCACGCTTCCTACATAGAACTTAGTTGAACTTTTCTCTCATATATTTTGTATATAAAAACAAACAAAATATACATGCTATCACATGTTGTGCTGTATAATAAACCTCCTTCTCCACAGACCTTCCAACATGTTTCATCCCTAAACTGAGTGGACTTGTATTCACTCTTCATGTCAATTAAATTCATAGGAACAAAGGAATCACCAGACTGGATCAGACCCGAGGTCCATCTAGCCCATCCTGTCTCCAACAGTGACCACTTACAGATGTTTCAGAGGAAAGGTGTAAGAGACCTGGAGTAGGCAAATGCAGGATGTTGCCCACATTAGGTCTCACCCTGAACTCCAACAGTTAGATTGGCTTAAGTCCTGAAAGCATGAAGTTTAGTATCCCTTCCAAAATTTAGTCTCTCTGCTGAGACTTCCAAGAGGGGCCCCAATTAACATAAAATGTAACAGTGTTTTATGTGACAATGTAGACACTTGTCCACTAGGTATTAGACTGACAAACTCATTTAACATAGAACGCACAGCCTCTAAATTGTGAATTACTGTGGGTCACTGCCATCCTAGGCTGGAATCAAAATAGCCTTTTCTAGAATAGGCATTTCTCTAATAATAATAACTACTTTGGCAGCAGCGGTGGGAGTGCTAGTGTAGACAATGCACTGGCCCCCTGAAGCATTTTAAGTATTGCATTATGTGGACCTGCTTTGAGCAGCATTAGATTATGCTTAGAAAACACCAGTAGTGCCTGAAGCCATATCTATACAAGCTCTGACCATTGCTACCACAGGTGAAGCTGACTTGAGAATACTAACGGTGAGAAATGTTTGACAAGGAAGCATAGTGTAGACACACACCCTCCAGTGACCTAGAGGCAAAAAGCAGAAAATCATATTCCTATCACATTTTGCTTGCTATGAATATTGTTACCAAACAATCACTCCTGTATTCCCAGACATTTTCTTTTAAAAAACAGTTTCACATAAATAAAGGCAAGAAAACATTTATGGTTGTTAAACTGCAAGTAGTATTGGTTATTGACTTGTAAACTGATGTGTGGTGTATGAACAGAATGTCCAGAAATACAGTCGCTTTCATTTGCACTTTATCACCATAAAATATTTATACTGTATGCCTTACAGAAAACAAACGGTATGCAACGTACTTGAAATATGGTAACAGCATACAATGAGTTACTTGGATTTTAACTCTGGGAATTTGATCACAGCTGAAAAACGTAGTGTAACAATACTATTTTTCCCTATATGCAATATGCAAAAATTTGAGTTTGGAAATTTAAGTTAGTGTGTGTCCACGAGATCTCTCTAGTTCATTTCAAAGTATTTCCTTTCTTGATCATTTTAAACTATGAAATGCATAAAATAACTTTGCAACATAATGTACTAAATGCTTTGAATTTAATATTCTACATTCATACCAAAAACAATTAACAGTTTTTACAAATAGTGTTATTTACTAAATTACACTCTTCTACAACAGTGCAATCCATGTACATATGCCAACATTAAATGGAATTTCAAAAATAAGAGTACTTGACTACTGCATATACTCTATTAAAACCAAGACAGACTTTAACGTTCTCTTTTCTATGAGACACAAATTATTCAGCTTTCCAGAAGTACATGCAGGAGGAGAGGAATAGAAAAGAAATCTCCTGCCACCTTCAGGCTGAGGCAGCAGGAAGAAAATGAGCTTTGGACCTGCAGCTATATATATATATTCCTAATCCAGCCAGTTGCATGTTTCTCAGACACAAAGAGAGCCTAATATAAGATATCAATGAACTTTTTAAAACAATTTTGTGTTTTTCATATATTAAAGTGAAAAGCTCAAATATCAAGGCCTTTTTTCGTGTCGTGGACATTGTACTTTATAATATACACATTGAAGTGATCAGTATTTTTAATAGTTGCAACAGGGGCAATAGGGACAACTCTATTATGAAGTTGGTCAGTTATATTAAGACTGAACAACAGTAAAAATGAGTCTGCCTACTGCTATTCATAGCAAAATTAGCATGAGGTGGAAAAAAGAAACAGAGTGAAATAAAACTCAAGAAAAACTTAAAGGAGACATTTTCCTTCTCTGCTCCTAAAAATGGATACATGCTGCTTTCTCTGGAAGTAAGTACCACACTGAAGCCAGGTAGCTGCTGTAACACACATGGTTATTGCCCATCTGCCTGTAAAACCCAGCAGACTGGGGAAGGAGGTTAAAACCGATATAAGTGAAGATTAGACAGAAATCTTTGAAAGCCAAGTGAAAATAGTTAAGAGTCAAGTGAACGAACTTAAAGAAACCCAGTTTTTCTTTAAACATTGCGGTAGGAACAAACATTCCTACCACCTGGATGAAATCTGAGAACCATGGGTCAATCTCAGTCAGATAATCAAAGATAGCTCTCATTATAAGCAGAGTTCTCTATTTTGCACATAACTTGAAATATTTGCAGTTACAGACAGAATTCTCTGAAGTTCTGGTGACCCAAACTCACTTTAGTTTCAGAAATCAAAGGTAATATCCACAAAGAAACTATATTGTGGAGGACAGTGCACTGCTATAAGACTTTCAAAAAAGATTCAAATGATCCTTATATTATTGTCTTTTAAGCCTCCTTTCTACTTTATTTGGGCTTAATTACACTATATTAATACTGTATATTGCTACAGTAGGTGTATTCCAGCTGGTAACACTAAACACTTATATACAGAGGCACCAATAGCTAGTATGGCCGGGGCACACATTGATCCAATCCTGAAGCTAGACGGTGGCAAACTCTGGTAGCAGTCTCCTCCATAACATCAATGTAGCAATCTTTTCAGTTTGGACTACGCCTTAAGTTTTCTTCTCTGGAAAAATCAGTTTCCTTGGGATGTATTTTTGTTGTGCCTATGTGCATTGAACTGATAGACACGGACAAAATGTCTATAAAATGAAGTGAATAGAAATCATTTAGGAGAACTTGCTCCTGTTGGTCACAGAAAGCAAAGCACTACAACACCCTAAAGTCAGATAACAGTTTTTCTAGTCCTTCATGGATACATAAAGATTTTTTTAAAAACACTTTAGTATTACATTCAGAATTTACATGCAAAGAAATCAAGAAGTTCAAAGAAATCAGCTTTCTATAGTGTAATGTGTAATATGGTAGATAGTATTTTTGAAGAAAACAAACTTTTGAACAGCCTGACTTGTTGGCATTTAAAATCTCAGCTTTAACTTTTCGTTAGAGAAACTGTAGAGAGACACATTCTTTTCATTCACATTTCACACAGGAAGACAAACCAAAAAATGTGAAACTGCTCTGCATATAGTACATGGCAGATTTAGGACTCTGAAGGGGTGACAGCAACAAAGTATCAATAGTGGGATTCACAGGTGGAATATATTAAAAATAACTAGCGGGAACTAGTTTGAACTGAAGGGCAGTGGCCAAGTAATTTGTAGGAAAGGAAAGGAGGTTGAATAAGAGAGTTAGTGTAATAAAGGTGTCCAGCATGTTACAGATATTAGCTATCACTGAAAAGTCTATCCTGACGAAGAGAAAATATAACCAATTTAGGACACTGTGGAGAGAAGCAAGAGGTAATGGTAAACGTAAGAAGTGTGATGTGAGCTTAACAGACAATCATGTTTGTAAAGAGGTTTGAGCTGGAAGTGTACCAGTTATTCTTATAGGAAATGTTTAAGGATATTACTAAGTTTGACAGGCAAGTCAAAAGCTTAGAATTCTACTTAAGAATATTGCAAGTAACATGAAAAGGGAGATGAGGCAATAGGAATGTTGGTAAAGAATTACACTGATCCTGCTGAATCAGTCATCTAATGCAGTGGTTCTCAAACTTGGGCCGCCGCTTGTTCAGGGAAAGCCCCTGGCAAGCCGGGCTGGTTTGTTTACCTGCCACGTCCGCAGGTTCGGCCGATCGCGGCTCCCACTGGCTGCGGTTCGCTACTCCAGGCCAATGGGGGCTGCAGGAAGCGGCGCGGGACGAGGGACGTGCTGGCCGCCCTTCCTGCAGCCCCCATTGGCCTGGAGCGGCAAACCGCGGCCAGTGGGAGCCGCAATCGGCCGAACCTGCGGACATGGCAGGTAAACAAACCAGCCCGGCCCGCCAGGGGCTTTCCCTGAGCAAGCAGCGGCCCAAGTTTGAGAACAACTGATCTAATGTACCGCAGTTTTACACCACAATCTGTGCAGCAATTTAGGACAAAATATATGATTCTGAGTTGTTCACAAAACTTGTTATTACAAAACTTAGATAAGGACAATGATGTTAACAGTAAAAGAAATGGAGAAAGATAAGAACTTAGGAGGCAAGGAGGAGACACTGGTAGAGTTTAGAGTGACAGATCCCATTTTGGAAAACAGTTTTGCAAAACTATGGAGGGGATGAAGTGCACACTTGGCCAGAAGCTATTTTAGATTTAAACCTTAAAAGTGAATAAATATGCATGATACATAAGGTGGAAGATGGGAGCATCTAAGATGCATATAATAGATTTTAAATGCTCAGTAAATACGAAGAACAAACACAGACTTGCATTAAAAGTTTTCAGAATAGATCTGTCTAGATTTTCCAATGTATGAAAATTCTAATGCAAAATAGACAATCAGAGAAAAATTGACAAAATTAAATTGAGAAGAGAAAAAAAGACAAAAGATGACAGATGTGCTACAGATTTTATGAAAAAAGAATAGTATCAGTTATCAGCAAGAGCCATAATAAAAATCTAGTTTTGCTGGGCCGTACAGAATTCCACTGGATGCTTAGTAGTTACAAAAGCCTTAGGCCTTTATTTAGGAATGTACTTAAGCATTTGCCTAACTTTAAGCATATGAGCAGTTCCACTGAAGTCAGTGGAACTATCTTCGTGGTTAAAATTAGGCATAGGCTTACTTAAATATGTTCTTGAATCAGGGCCTAAGGAAACATGAATTAGAAGGGGTTTTTTGTTTGTGTAGAAATTCTACTCCTGTCCATCCAAGTCATTTCTCTCTTTTTGGAATAAATTGTCCAGTACACACAGAGGATAGCCCATAATCCTAGTTGCATGCCTTCATCAAGAAATAAACCACTGTAAGGTAGAAAAAGATTCCAAGACATTGTTTTATGTTCCCCCTTAAATCCCACAAACATACCTAGCTAAGTCGTCATGACTTATGGGGATAATTAGATTGTTGGAGAGAAAATATAAGAAATAGCTAAATATAGTAGTTTCACTAGCTGAAAAGAATACCATTAAGCTGCAATGCAGTAAATTGGGGTTTGCAACCATCTTGTTTAGTATTTATGCAATCTATTTGGTTGACAGCATTCACAGGCAAGATATAGACCAATGTTTGCTAATGATAGCAAACCTAAAGACATGGCAAATAACTATGAACACTGCAAACAGATTCAGAAAATACTGGATAGTCAAGGTAACTGAGCAGTAACATGTGTACAAGAATGAAACATAAGAAGCAATACATTAAAATGGAAAATAAATATTAAATTAACCAGTTATGGCATGTATGCTAACCAAAACCAGAATGTGGGTTTTATATTGAGAGATCTATAAAGCTACCTACTCAAAATGGGCTGCATTAAAAAAGAGGCAAACAGGATGCTAGGATGCATCAACAGAAATAGAATACAAATCAAAACAAACATTCTTTTGTACAAGATGCATTGATTAGACCCCTCTAAAATGATTCATTCAGTTATTGTTACCCTTTCACTGAGTTTATGAGTGACATACAGAGAGTTTCATGCCCCAAAGAGTGAGAGAGAGGACAACCTGTGTAAGTTTACATCACTGCAGAACAGAATGTAAAATTATCTAAAATTTTAAGCAAATTATGAAGAGTTTTGAGAAAGTGAAATGAGAAACTATTCATACTAGAGAAGGTATTAAAAAAACAACAAGGCATCAGACAACTAAAAATTAGGAAATTAAGAAGAGATGTTGGATTAAGGCTGAAGTGTTTTGTGTAATAACAGTACACAGAACAATTTTGCTAAGCAGGGCCACAAGAGTTAAAATAAAAATGTAAAGGTTTGCTCAGCCAAGTGACTATATCTGTCCACAATTCTTCATGCGTGATCTAAATAATTACAAGAGTCATGAATAATGTAGTGTATTCATGTTTTTGTTCCAGTTTAAAAATTCCATTCATTCCCATCCAAACTCAGTTTCTCTGTCTTTGGTGTAATCTTCACCAATACACACACAATACAGTTCAGAACCCTAGTTATACAACGCTAGTATGGAAAAGTACATCATTATATGCTTTAAACAATAAGTTGTAAGATTCTGATCAGTTTCATGGTCCCATGATATGTTTAGCAGCCTGTAAATAGGTGTTTTAAATAATTATTATTCTAAAACAGAATCATCATTTGCTGTGACCTCGCCAGACCATTTAAAATGTTAACTAGTTTACTTTGGTAGATAATGCCAGCTAATAGTACTGCAGACTACAAGAAGTCATGATATACTTAAGTTCAATTCACAATGAATGAAACCTACATGTAGTTAAGTTTGGAAATTAACATATAGACCGTAACATGTAAATATTAACCATGATATGCAGATTTAAGCCTTTTCCTGCATTGCAAAAGAATATCACATCCTTCACAAAACTAGGTACAACTATGAAACATGGTCATCTGTTCATGATTAAAATAAAATAGTAATGTAAAATATTTTAACAGTGTGTTAAATATATTCACATGATCACCATAGCTATTTCAAATGGCCACTATTGCAATCACACACTATTATGTACATAACATTTATGCCACAAAAGTTTGCAAGTTGAGTTTTCACAGATTAGCCAATTTTACCAGACATAAATAATCTTGTACCAATTTTAGGCCTTTTAAAAGGAATTAAGTGTCCTAAATATTTTTGTTCCGCTGCAAAATTAAAAAAAATCCTAAAAAGTCAGTGCAAATTGAATCATTGAACCTGTTCACCAGGGTCGATTCCTATTAAACTGAGGATAAACAATGTTTAAGAGATTAAAGGAAGAAGCTTATAACATTGTCAACTGCATTTAGCAGAGGTTAGAGAAGATTAGGAATCAGAAGTCCTGGGTCCTATAGTAGTGCCTTCTGGGAGTAAGTATGTGGTTGTGGTGGCGGCGGCGGTTGTTGACTGCCTGTTGGTGGAGGCAGAGATGAAGATGCTAAGTTATAGTTTGGCACCTGGGACACATTAGTTCCAGCATTCTGGTAAGCAGCAACATCAACAGCAGCAGGAGGTGGACTGTACATTGAAGCCTGGTTGGAATATGTGCTTCCAGGAACAGAGCTGACCATTGCACTGAGAAAAAGGGAAATGAAAAGTTGTATAAGAAAGAAGGTAGGAAACAAGTCAATAGGACAGCAAAATTAATGCAAGTTTTTTTAGATGTATTATATGTGCATGAAAAGCACCTCTCCTGGGCTCAATTTCAAAGAAAATCTTGACGATGTCCCCCTTCCCTCCCAAGCTTCATATTCATAAATTTAACTCTGGATTATAAATCTATGCTTTTATTTTCTATTATATATAACACATGACTCAAGTCCTACTTCTATTCTGTTAACAAAAAGTTACATATTGTAACTGGTAATACACATTATGCAAAGAATGCACAAGCTTTACCAACACGTATATTTGTAACATCACATCTTCTAATAATAAGTAATTTAAGTAAGGAAAAACGAATACTTTAAAATAATTCATGGCAGACATCTTTCCCAACCTACTTTAAAACAACGTTACTGCAGAAAGCCAAAAATTCATCCTTTTCTTGAGGTTAATTTAAGTCCAGCTCAAACTTTTGACCCTGTATAGGCTGCTCCCTAGATACTTCCTCTACAGAAACCCAATCCCCTTGTATCTGGGTAAATGTACAAGCCTCGCTGAGTCTGCAAAATCTACTTAACCCTTTTCCAATATGATCAGTACCTGCCAACATGGCGAGGTGTCTGAAGCAAAGGAAGGGCAATCATCCCTAATGGCACTCACCATACTTTGTGTTTTAGAATGTACTAGAAACCAGTCAGAGCAGCAGTACATGTGCATGAAGCTGCCTTGCATGTTATATATATTCAGTGAACATGGTTATTTGGAACCCAGCCATGCCCATGGTTTCTTCACATTGTTCTTGTGTAAAGAGCACAAGACACAACAGGTGTTTCACAATCAATAATGTTTTGTGTACAAAGTTCATACAATTGCTAAAAATACTTTTGTTATCTAAACATCAGTAAATACACACTGGAAGTGACTGCACTGTGGAGTTCAGTCAATTATGACTAAAATAAAGGTTGTCCAAAAACAAATTTCCCCTTAAAAGTCAGTCCTAGTTATTTAGAATGAAATTTAAGTTTATTTAGAACAGGTAAATATTAAAATTACTTCGCATAAGATGTCTGAGCTGGCTGACTAGGCAGTCCTGAGCTTGCCGATTGAGGAACCGTGCCTTGGTTGAGAGAAGGAAGTTGCTCTTGAGGAAGATTATAGCCTTGAATATGGCCCATTTGCGCACTCCCTGCCACCAAATATGTACTACTTTGAGGCTGCCCTGGGTAAACCTTAAAAAAAATAAACAAAAGATGGTCACAGATAAAATACAGGAACATATTATTGCTACTTAGTTAATTGCTAAGTTCAGAATCTAAAGAAAAGTCTCTCAAGCCTTTGCCCACAAAAAGCTGTGTATTTAAAAGCAACTTGACTAATTTGCACTGTGCCATAATGTTCTAATAAACAGTGGAGAGTATTATGATTGTACCATAAATCTGCTCTTTCTCAAAAGGAAAAAGACTCCAGTACTCTAGGAATTTATTTGAGACACTATATACCAAATAAGAGTCAGTCATTAAATTTAAAAAATATATATTTTTAATTGTGGTAATTCAAAATATTACTGTAGTTTTTTCCTTCTGAATAAAAGTTAAAAATTTCAACTGTTTAGCAGAGAACTGTCAGTGTAGGGCAATTGTGGTCTAGCAATATGGTGCTGGCTTTCTTTTGTATGCAGCTGCTAAACGAAAATTCAAAGGTAATATTTTCTGATTTTTAGCTAACATTTTCATGTAAGTAATTGCTGAGGCTGTCATTTGGGATGTTATGTGAATGGGAGAGGAGGTGGTCTGCTAGAGAAAATTCCATCTGGAAATAAGGCATAGCTTTACTGAGTATAATTAGCCAACAGACCAGTTTACCAAATATTAGGTTCTCCATCTCTTGATGTCCTTATATCAAGACTAGATGAGTTTCTAAAAAAACATGTTTTAGTTCAAACAAATTATTGGGCCTACTGCAGGGATAACTAGGTGAAACTCTATAGTCTGTGTTATGTACAAGATCAGGGTAGTTGACTATAATGGTCTTAAGATCTATGAATCTGAGGCACTCACTCTATTGACACAGACCACACAATGAAAGAGTGTAAGAACTCCTCATTCCGGGAATGAAGGACGGCGTTTTCCTAGCTTCTTTAGGCCTTTATAGTGACTCCTCTCCATCCCAAAAGTCTTGTATTTCTTCTGAGGTTAGATATATGCCTGTTTGTAAGGCAGCTAAATCATTTGCTATGGGTGTCTGCTGAACCTGATTACGTGTAGGTGCAGACTCAGGATTTCTAATGATTTGTTCTAATGTCACTATGAGTGAAAAGGTAGTTGTAGGAAGACACCACAGATAAATGGATGGGTTTCATTAAGAAAGTAAAAGAACCAATTCTGCCAGTAATGTTTATCCAAAACCACAGTGGTGGGAAATACAGAAGTTCATTAGTTGGCTCATATTTTTAGACTTCATTAAAAAAAATGAACCAACCCTTCTTTCTGATGTTTAGGAAAGTCCTTAGAAGTGACCAAATACATAAAAGGCAATTAAGACATTGCACAGCTTGAAATACTTGACACCTCTGATATTTTCATAAACTGGAAAATAAAATGGTAATTGTGTATTAGAAGAATTACAATGGCTAACATGTTTATAAGGACTTTAGAAATCTCCATAGTGTATGAACTGAATGGAAGTATGAACTAAAAGAGCTACAAGACTGTTAAGTTAGGAGAATGAATAGAGCCTTCTACATTTGAGAATCAAAAAACTGAGTGATGAACTGTTGTTGACATATAAGGTGGCATGTAGTGTACACGTAGCTACAGGCCACAGCAAAAAGCAGGCTGTGTCCACACTGCAGTGTGTAGTTTCATGTGTGCGTGAAAAGCTCTGGTGGGGGGGAGACAGTGGGGAAAAGCTTCACCAGCTCCCTGCTACCAGAGCCTCTCACTGCGATGAGGAAAGGCTTCAGCAGTTGGGAGCTGCCAGAGCCTTTTCGCGCTGCCAGAATCTTTCCCTTGAGGCGAGGAAGGGCTCCAGCATCAGGGTGCCGGCAGAGCATTCCCCTCTGCTTCCCCGCTGCCTCCCCTCACCTGAGACTTCCCTTGCTGCCAGAGACTTTTCCTACTCCAGTAGCAGAACACTATAAACTGCTATTTTTAGTGGTGTAGAGAAGGACGCACAGCTTGGGCATGTCGAGAGCACATGGGGTATGTACTTGCATACATACAGATGCCCTTCAGGTGTGTCTTTACTCTACTCACCTAAGCCGTACCTCACCATCTACACTGCTATTTATAGCCATGCTGGGGGGCTACGGCCTCTACATGCTACTGCCAAGAAGCATGCAGATGTACCTTAAGTGTACTGCTACCCATGTAATTCTGTAATTTAAGAGCAACTCCTACACGGGGTTTTGGGCAAGGAAGATAATAGAAGAGGTTGTTTGTGATGGAAAGAACATATGGTTGAACTTAAACTTTACTGTGGCTGGTTATTTTTTGGCTTGGTGTGAAGGAACTGCTGGCTTTCCTTTTGTTCATTTTATTTTCACACTGGCACCAGGGGCACAGGATAAGCACTTTTTTTTGTAAATTTTATTAACTGAAATAAACAAAACAGAGCTAAATTAAGTCAGAATCTGTCCTAGAAAATCTTTTCAAAGCCTGCAACTGAACATGAACAAGTTTAAAGGTTCTCTTTATTTTTGTTTTGTCTCTTACATAAACAGTGTTTTGTTTAAATACAACTATAATTTGTATTTGACTGCTAATGCTGGGAACGTAGTACAGTTTAGTTCTGGAGACAACAAAACATCCTCACCTCAGGAAAAAAGATGAGATTAAGTTAACTGGTCTAAAGGTAACTAGGGAAATAAGGGAGAGGCTGCAGATTCTGTCCATAGAGGGTACCAAAGAAAATAGATAAGGGTCACTTGCTTGCATAGAATATACACTCAGACAATAGGGCTTCCAAGTTTCTGTGATCTGCTGCTTTAAAAAGTTACTGTATATTCATTTTACTGCTGTAAAACCATTTTTTCCTCATAGTGGCTAACTTTGTACAATGATTAGTCGTAGTGCATCACTGATAACTTACAAGGCAACTTAGCCATAATCAGCTCAATAAATATTCAATATCTTCCAGGTCTTTAAAATCAAATATGTACCTGAGAGCCAGAAACACCAGAAGACTGCATATAATAATGTTGGTTTGGTAGTTTTGCATACATGGAATACATTGGATCTTCGTTCATCAACTTGTTATATAATGAAAGAGCCTCCATGACCTTAACATTGAGCTCTGAAAGTTCTGAATGTTTCCTGGAATAATTAATAATATTTTAATGTAAATTGAAGTTCCCTTTTATAGAAATATCTTCAAATATCATCTATCATATGGCTTACTGTACATTTTAGCTATTTATACTGAACTGGGTAATACAGTGGATCTGTACATGATGAGGTACCATAGCAAACTACTCTTACTGCATGGGAAGTAATGCCTAGACACACTGATCAAGTGTTATAACTCTGACTAGTAGTCAGAAATATTAATTCCTCATCAAGTAGACAAGCAAGACATTTTAATTAGTTACTCATGTGTATAGGCAGGAGATACAATATTTCAGCATTCTAAAGTTAGCAAAAGAAATCATTCACACTAAAAGTACTAGCACTCCTTTGAGAGAAAATCCCCTCAGTCATCTTCCCATGAGGGACACTGCTATTATTATTATTTATATTACCATACTGCCCAGGAGCCATAATCATGGAGCAAGACTTTATTAACTACATGTACTTTCTCTGGCACATATTATACTGAAATTATTGATAGAAAGCCATAATGTAAACGATTAGTACTTTTGCTATTATTTCAAAAGAGTCTGAGCCTTAATAATCAGTATCAGCATATATGTGTACTTTCTTACCTGTCAATATCTTCCAGCTTTTCATCAATGAGAGGTCCCATTTGGTGGCATATTGCTAGGAGATAATTAAATATATATAATCAGAATCATGAAGATTTCAGTTGTTTGTACTGAAAATCAGAAAGTAAACATTGTTGCAAGTGCTTTTTAAAAAAAATAGCTACTTGAAATATTTAGACATCAAAAGAAATTTCTAAGATCATAAATACAATTTAACTTGTGATTCATAAAAGCTAGAGTAAAAGTTGGTTATGTATCTTTTTTATTAAAGGTTGAGGCCTAGCTTCTCCAAGTTAGATTTTGCAAACTGGGAAGCAACAAAACCCAGCATAAATCCCCCTCCCCCCCTTACATTTTTGAGGAAGTGGAATAACTCAAGAAGCTTTTGCAGTTCTCACTGTTCCTTCACAGTACTGCAAACCTGGAATTTGTATCAAGAAGGCAATTCTGATGATGGTCAATAGATATTGATAGACTGTTGCAAAAAATAATAATAATAATAATAATAATGATAATACCATTTAGCTCTTATCATTTTTCACTAGATCTCAAAAGCACTTTACACAGGAGGTAAATATTATCACCATTTTACAGATGAAGAAAATTGGGAACAGAGGTGAAGTCACTTGCCCAAGGTAACCCAACAGACCAGTGACAGAAAAAAATTAGTCATTAGCCTCTAGCCTCTGACTTTCTATAAATATACGAAGTTATTTTTGCAAGTTTAAAAAAGAATGGTTACCTACAGTAACTGTGCTTCTTCAAGGTGTGTTGTATGCCTGGATTCCACTCTTGGAGCAAATGAGCCCTATATGCACAAGATTGGGATCTTGGCTAGCAGCATCCACTGGGGCCAGGCCTGCATCCTGTATGGCTCAAGCCCTATTCCTCCCCCACAACCAAGGGCATAAAGCAGAGCAGGCCCAGTCCCTGAGTTTCTCCACCCATACAGAATCCCAGAGGAGTACAAATCCATAAGTAGTGGGGAAGGAGGGTGAGTCATGGAATTTAAGTGGACAACATGTCTCAAAGAACCACAGTCGCTGTCAGAAAAGTAATTGTTCTTTCTTCAAGTGATTGTCCATTCTTGGTGACTAACAAGCAGGTATCTGTTTGCATGGAGGTAGGTAGTAGGAGTCCTACTTCAACCGTGACTGCAGGACAGCCCAACCAAAGTGGGCATCTGATCTGGAAATCTCTATTAAAGAACAATGTCTTGTAAAAGTGTGGACTATGCTCCATGTTGCTGGGCTACAGATTTCAGAAACAGGGACATTCTTCAAAAAGGCAGCAGAGGCTGCTTGGCTAGGTGGATCTAACCTGGCTAATTCATGATGTGCCCGTATACAGCTGGGGACCGCACATAGATAATCTCAGAGGATACTGTCTGACTCAGTGGTGGGCAACCTGCGGCCCGTCAGGGTAATCTGCTTGCGAGCCGCAAGACAGCTTGTTTACATTGACCATCCACAGGTACGGCTGCCCGCAGCTCCCAGTGGCCACGGTTCGCCGTTCCCAGCCAATGGGAGCTGTGGGAAGCATCATGAGCCACAGGGACGTGCTGGCTGCCACTTCCAGCAGGTTGCCCACACCACTGGTCTGACTCATAAGCCTCTCTACAAAGGCCACAAACAGTCTAGGTGTATTCCTGAATAATTTTTTCCTGTCACTGTAAAAAGACAGTGACCTTACTATACCAAGTGCCTGAAGTGTAGTTTCCCCTAACATTGAATGAGGCTTGGGGAAGAAAACTGGGAGACAAGTATGTGGGTTCACATAGAATTCTGAAATATTCTTGGGCAGGAACTTGGGATGAGGATGGAGAGAAACCTTGTTCTTATGAAATACTGTAAGGGGTACCTACCACGAGGGCCTGAATTTTGCCTACCCTCTAACCTGATGTAATGGCCACTAAAAGACTGTCTTCATAGATAAGTGAAACAGACACATATTACTAAGAGTTCAAAGTGTGTGTGTGGGGGGGGGGGGGGAGAAACGGACATCCATGAACTATATTGAAGTCCCTAGAGCGAGGGATCTCCCAAACGGGGAGAAAAAATATGAATGGGGTCCTTAAAGAACCTTACCAGTGAAGGGAGGGGGAAAAAAACAGTATAATTCTTGGATGGAAGGGTCATGTGCAGACATTTCTGCTAGATGGACCTGTATAGTTTCCGGGCCAATAAGCGTTCCAATATTACTGAAATGGGTGCTGTCAAGGGAGACAGCTGGTGCTGAGATGTACAAATAGGAAACCTCTTCTACTTAGCTTTATAAATTGGTTGGACTGATGCTTTCCTGCTTTGGAGCACAATGTTCTGAATTTCAGCTGAACAGCTTCCTTCAATGAATGTCATCTAGCCAGCATCCAGGCTAAGGAGGTCAGATTTTGCATCTGGATACAGCCATTGTTCTGTGAGACTATGTCTGGCAGAGCAGGCAAGGTGGCTGTGCTGAAAGAGTCATCAGATCCAAGTGCCAGAACCGCTTAGTCCATGCTGGGACTATCAATCATCAGTGCTGGGTCGTGCCTTACTTGTTTTACTGGTGTGGGGGAAAACAAACCTATTTCTTTGTATCCCCACTTGTGAACATTTTCTACAGGACTGAGCCTTTCAGAGACCCCTCGTGGTTGTCTGAAAACTGTCTACTGAGTTGATCTTGAAAGGTGTTGGGAAGGCTAGGAAGGTGTAGAGCCACTGGTGTGATTTGATTTGGAATGCACCAACTCCAGAGTTGCATGACTTCCTGACAGAGTGGGGATGATCTCACTCCCCCTTTTCTGATGAGATAAAACATAGTTGTGGTGTTGTCTGTCAGTAATTGGATTGTGGATCCCAGGAAAAGAGAGAGGAATGCTTTGCCCAGGCAGATGGCTCTGAACTCTAGGGCATTTATGTGGAGTCAAGTATATTGAAGAGACCCTGAATATGAAGGTAATCTACATGAACCCCATCACCACTCTTGGTAGGTAGAGGTGTAGAGAATTTTTTTTGCCACCAGCAAAACAAAGAGAGGACTTCTTGTGGAACTGTGATCATGTCCATGTGTTACCTGCGTGGTATATATATCAATTTCAACCACCCTTGCATGCAATGTAGGTGAAGTGCATCATGTAAGTGCATGAGGCCATGAGTATCAGCAGTCTGAGGCCTGATTTCACTGATGTTCTTGGATGAGCTTCAAGTTAGTTGATGAGGTTCACTATAGTTTGGAATCTTTCCTGTGGAAGGTAAACTCTTCCTGACCTAGAATCTAACACTGCTCCTATGAACACTATGCTTCTAGTCGGAGTAAGTATGTAGGGTATTGAGGGAAGAGAGAAGAGCTTTAAGGTTTTTGAATCAAGTTGGTCACCTGTTGGTGTGATCTTCCTCATGACATCAGCCAGTTGTCGAAGTATTGTTAGACCTGGATCTCTGGTCTCCTTAAATGAGCTCCCACAATGGCCAAACACTTGGTGTATAATCTTGGTGCAGCGGAAAGATCTTTGGGCAGGACCCACTATAGGGAAGATGTTCTTACGTGTAATCTGAGGTATTTTCTGCAGGCTGGATGAACGAATGTGGAGAGAAGCATCTTGCAGGTCAAGAGCCATGAACAGTCTTGAGAACCTTACAATGGAATTATGGAGGCTAGTCAACATCCTGAACTTAAAACAGTGGATGAATCTGAGACATTAAAGGTCTGTGAAGGAATGTCATCTCCCTTTCTTCTCTGGGATGAGAAAATGGGAATAAAACCCCCCATCCCTAAATTTTAAGGGCACCTCCTCCACTGCTCCCAGTTATAGAAGGGAATCTACTTCTAGCTTTAATAGTATCTTTTGGGAAGAGCCCCTGAAAAGAGACAGGAAAGTAGTGAGAAAAAGGTAGAAAGGGACTGGAACTGGACAGAATACTCCTTTACAATCTCCAGGACCCACTGGTTTGAGGTGATCCCAGTCCAGGCTTCTTGAAATAAGAGGCTACCAAGAGGAGTAGAAAGAAAAAGTTCCTTGAGTGGTTCTGTCAGGCTCTTGACATTGGCATCAAGCCTGCTGTCTGGTGGAAGCCACAGATTATAGGGCAGAAGAGGATGAGGCAGAGAGTTATGTCTGGTTGAGTCTCTGTGTCTTCTCCCTGGCAGCAACAAGGTCCTCTGGGGACTGACGATAGTATCAGGTAGAAAAAGAAGACTGCTTGAAGGAAGATTATTGATGTGCTTGTTCCCTTCATAGGGCTGGAACATAAAGGCCCAAACAAAAAATGTCACTCTTGGAGGGCCACATCAGACCTAGAATAAAAAGTTCATTGCCTTCAAAGGGAAGATCCTTAATTGCTGTTTGGACCTCCCTGGGGATACCTGAGTACTGGAATCAGGAAGCTCCCCTCCATTGCCACTACTATGGCCATATTACATGCTGTGATGTCAGATTCATAAGATTGTAAGGAAATGCAGGCAATCAACTGTCCCTCTGTCTGATGGTTTTCATCTTCTTTTGATATTTATTTGGAAGATAGTGTACTAACTGAGACGAAGTATCCCAGTTTAAGAAGCAATACTCACAAAGAAGGGCCTGACAGTTAGACATCTGCATCTGGAAGATGGCTTACAAAAATACCTTATGCCCGCATAAGTCTAATTTGTTTAGCTTCTTCTCTCTCAACATGGATTTGGAAGGTCCCTGTTTTTACCTTTCTTGAACAGCAACCACTACAAGAGAACTCAGAACTGGATGGGAGTACAAATATTCTGATCCCTTAGGAGGGACCTGATAGCCCCGTCAGCTTGCTTTGTGGCTGGGATGGATGCGGTTGCATGCCACAAGTTTTTTGGCATGGGAACCCTGCCGTGTGTGGAAGGGTGTAAGATGTACAAAAGTTTGTGGTTTTGCCTGACCTATCTATCTATCTAGAAAAAATCCTGGGTCTCTTATGTGCCTAATGAGGTCCTGGAACACTGTGAAGTCATCCACTGAGGCAGATGTAGAGGGGTTTATTGCCTTACCTGGGGAGGAAAGTCACATAGGGGAGTAGGTGTTCTTCTCCTTGGTATTTGATGCTCTTCCTCATTTTCCTCCTGCTGCCTTTCTAGGACCTAAGGCTGCGCTAGTTGGGAACACTGAGGGATGGAGGAGGGGGGCTACCAACAGGGCTGTAAGCCTATGGGTCCCAGGCCTCTTCCTGCTACCTCATGAAATCTTCTCTAGAATCCCTTTCTGACTCCAATTGTGCTACCCAAGAAGGGGAAAGTGGATGGGTGGGAGATGAGAAAGAAAAGGAGGAAGTGTATTGCAAAAGCCATTCTATTGGGAGTGCCCTGCATTTGGAGAGGAGATGGTGGTACTGGGGATACCAGCTTAACTTGATGTACCGATATCTCAGAAGCTGGTTGAATGGATATCACCACCCTGAATCCTGCAAAGAAGAGGTGACTCCAGTACCGGGCCCACTGTTAAGTCACTCAGTGCAGTGTTTGCTTTGGATGTTGGGGCACCCAGGAGTGCAGGTGCCAACAGAGATGCAATCTGAGAGCGGTCTTGGCAATCAGTAGCAGGGAACCTCAGGTGGCCTGGCCTTTTCAGGCTTCTGGCCCTTAGGAGGCTGAGTCTAAAGTGCCCCACAGTGGAATTCATGTGGACAATCATTCAAAAAAAAGAACAAAGTTTCCTTACCTTCAAGATGAAGCAGCTCTGGGAGGTCTGGCTGATCATCAGTTGGATCTGCACTTTGTAACATCTGTAACAGTTGGTCCATTTTATCCTATAATGAAAATAAGAGAATTAGTATGGGAAAAAATAGCTGGGTTTTACATTGGATTCCATAAGATTACTGTAATGCAATATTCCTTTATGTCCCGTCCCCCCACCCCCGCCACACACACACACACACACACACACAGATCTTTCTGATCCTCTAAGATAGGGACTCTACCAGCATTAACAACACACTTCGCTTCAGCAGATATGAACAGTATGAGCCTTTATGTAAGATTTTCATTGCTAATAATGGTAATTATCAGAGGGCCAAACACATCCCCTCCAAAAAAATAAAAAAAACCCTAACAGCACAAAAGGAGCAAGAATGCTCTATTTACTCTCCTGAAAAAGTGTTATTTTAAGAAGTTTCCATTGAGTTTCTTATTTCCCAGGAGACAGTTATCCATCTGAAAGTTTCAACTGCACACAAAGCAAATGTAACTTCAAAGAAAGTCAGTAGAGAATTAAAAAGGATAAGCAACGAATATGTCAAAAATGGTTTAATAACGTGAAATGTAGAGTATCAGAGGGGTAGCCGTGTTAGTCTGGATCTGTAAAAAGCAACAAAGAGTCTTGTGGCACCTTTAAGACTAACAGATGTATTGGAGCATAAGCTTTCGTGGGTGAATACCCACTTCACCCACGAAAGCTTATGCTCCAATACATCTGTTAGTCTTAAAGGTGCCACAAGACTCTTCGTGAAATGTAGAATGTCCCTCATATATAAAAGTCATTCCTCAGAATTTTATTTTATAAGCAGCTTCTACTTTTCATTCTACATCAATTACATAAGCAATGCTACCACCTAGTGGGACATGTAAGTATCTACAAAGTGCACATAGTAAGTACGCTAAAAGAAATGCATAAAGATAGCTCCAACTATATATGCATTAAAAAATAATCCATATTTTGAAAGTATAACTAGCGGTCCATAAGCAACTAAATAAAGGAAGGGAAGGAGAAAGCTAAGAGCAAAGCAGGTGCTGAGCTGCTTGGCCTTTATAGTCTCGTCTTGATGGGCAAAAAGGTGTGCTTTTCAATCATGTTAGCTCGGTACAGTTGAAAAGCCACACTAAGATGTAGTTTAACATGCTGGAAGCCATGTTAACTGTGTTAAGCTAACTCAATTTAAACACACACCCCTTTTGCCCATCAAGGCACGTTCTAAGAGGAAAGCAGCATATAGTGAGAAAGCAGAAGGCTGGAACCACACAGTCTTCCCAAGAGCAGGAGGGAAAGGGAACAAGCAAGCAGCTCAACAGCAGCACAGCACAAATGCAATAGGAGTGGGGGCTCCCAGAAAAGAGAACACTACAAATGGGGCAGCAGAAGTAGGGGTCTCACAGAATTAGGGAGAGATGCAATTGATATTAGGAGAGTTGTAGGGCCTCAGTAACTTAAATTTGGGGAAGGGGCAGGTCATGGGCAGAAGGGAGGGATTTTGGAGAGCGAGGGTATTCCTGAAGAACAGAGAGAAGGAAGGAAAGATCTGGGGCCAGTGTGTGTTCTTGGGAACAATGAGGAGGTGCTGAAGGAAAGATGGCCTGAATCCTTGAGGCTGTTTATGATGAGGCAACGCTGAGATTCCTGGGTAATGAAAGAAAAAGTTCCTTCAGAGACTGGGTCAGAAGGCAGTGTTTACACAGGGGACATGTTGGAGTAGAGGGCCAAGATACGGTGTTTCTGAGAGATGGGAAAAGGAAGCCCAATTTGAAAGTGAATCTGCAGTCTGAACCTACAGTTTGGTGCTAGGAACCCAAGTTGGAAGCTGCTCCTAATTCAATTTAATAAGAACATATGAGAGAAGTGAGTGGGGAAAAAAGGCCTGCAGAAGTGTAAAAAAAATAAAAAATTGCAAGTCTGAAGTGCCTCTCCCCTTCTAGACTGTGGTCCCCTTGATATTTAGGAATATTTTTGGCCCTTGGACTGAGGAGATTGTACACCATTGGTTTAGATGCATTAAATGCTGAAATCAATATTTTTATTGTACGTACTTCATCAATATAAACTGGTTCAGGCTCAGGTTCTATTGTCTCTACTTGAACTTCATCACTGAACTGTACTGTTTTCTTCTCCGTTTTCACTGTAAAACACATGGACTTTTTAAAAAAAAGTAAATCCCAACTGCAAAAATAAAATGTTACGCTGAAAACATTTTGTCTGCCATTTAAATTATTTGGCGGTCGAAACACATTGTAAAGTTGAAACTGAAAAAAGAAAAAGTTTAAGCAATTGAAATGTTTGTTTTCTGAAAAACAAAACTGAACCTCCTGGCACATATTTATATTTGTAATCTTATTACTAAGCACTTAAAGACAAGGGTTGATCACTTTTGAAGATAGGACTTAGGTGCTTCTGAAAATTTTACCCAAGGCCTTTTTTAGGAGCTGGAATGTCCTCCAAGTGAAAGTAAGTAAACAGATACCCTGATGTTAAAGTGCAGAGGAAAATTCTTGCTTTATCAATAACTACTTAGAAGTAAGCCATATTTTATAATTTTATATATAGATTGATCTACGGATATATAAAGTAAGATGGTAGCACCACCTATTAAGGTTGCTGATGTGTGTGTGAGCGTGAACATGTGCACGCACATGCGTACTTTAAAAAAACATTTCTTGGTTGCATCCACTCCCATTTCAACATAAATTTGTCAAAGGTAACAAAAGTACCCAACCTAACAAACCCACCAATAAGTCTAATGAAAAATTAAATCAGATTTAAATTTATAATTTGTCACCCTGAAAGCCTTATTGAATATTTAACATTTATTCTTTTTACTTAAGTGCTCAAAGAGGGTCAGACTGAAGGATGTTATTTCTGTTAAAAGAAACTAACACAGCAAACTGTTCCTTTCATTCAGTACATGTCCAATCCTATACTTTTGTGAAGGAGTCAGAGCAGAACTAATAGGGCAAAAAAATGAAAAAAGCACCTTCACAAATAAGAGTGTTACAGTTGATTTGTTTTTAACTTTTACTTCAGCCACAGCATTGAATTGTTTCCAATTGAAAGCTGCACCTTAGGATTCTTGGAGGTAAAATGTTTGAAATTATGAAAGGTGGAAGCAATGGCCAATTCGCAGATTTCTTCTGCTGGAGCTCTAGCCTTTTCTACTTTCATCCCAGTCACTGCCCTGGTAAACTTTAATTTTTATTTTTATTTTTTTTGTAGGATCAAGGATCATTTACAGAATAGTTCTCTAAGACAGGTAGATACCACTACTGTTTGTAAGGATGCAGCAGAGGATCCTTGGTTCCACTTAAAGCATTGCTGTATCTCTAACCTTATAAATGAGCTACAAAGTAGAATAATGTGGGTATACTTTAATGAAAATGTCCGAAGGGAAATAGACTTTCTGGGAGAACCCTTCTTCTTCACGTAGTCTGTTGGTTCGATGATGATGTTTTCATGCTCTCTCTTTTTGTGGATTCTAGAGTGACTCTGAAGTCCAAAGCGTGACGCACATGCTCATAAGCAGATCGGGCAGACAAAGTCCTTTGAATGGGAGATCCCTTTGACAAGAATAAACCCCAAGCCCAGGTATAGCTGTAGCCGTCTCTGCAGAGTATCTGGGAAGGAAGGGTTGCCCACATTATTGGCTGTAGGATCCTGACTCCTATCTTCTTCTATCTGTAGGGTCCCCCGGTGCTAGTATCTGCATCTTATAGCTTAGCAGTCCCTCTTTGACAGCTGGGCATTCCACGCTAACTGCTAGAATTGCCTACTTGTCTCTCAGAGCAGAAGACTCTGGTGGCAGGGTCCTCAGTGGACAAGAACTTACAAGTCCCTTAGTGAAGTGACAGATTATGAATAGTCATATCTACACTGACCTAGATGTAGACAAGAACATTAGGATTGGAAGCTGTATGTTGAACTTTATTGAGATTATTATTATTTCGCTTGGAATAGATTCAGAACGGTTTATTTCTCATTTTTAATGGTGCTTATACCACTGTATGCGCAGACTAAAAATACCAAAACAAATATTGGGTGCATTGTGTTGTATAAATATTCTTCAGCATGAACATAGTGTTACTCACTCATTTCTGGTTCAGCAGTAAGGTCAGCTGTTACAAAATTAGAGGGAAATAATCCTATTCCTTGGTGAGTTTCACCTTTCCACCAGTTTGGATCACTGAAGATTAAAAAATAGTTTTTATATAAAATGCTCTACATTACAGCATAATTCAAGTAAAAATGTGAGACATTTAAATAAAAACATTCAACATGCAAATAAGTTAATTTAAACATGGGGTTCTAACGTATGTGTCCAAATATTGAGTATGAGCAGCCTGATATTTCCAAAAGCTTTTTATGGACTTCGCATGCCTCTCTTTTTTCACAGTATCCTGTTAGAAACTTTAAGATAAGAACTTAACAAGAATCCAAAAAGGACTGAATATTTATATAGATACATCCATAATTATAGTAAGGATTAAAGGGTTAGAAGAGTTTAAGAACATGAAGGTTTCTCTCCCTCTAAAAGATGGAAGTCAACCCCCAACTGACATGGATTAGTAAGAAACTTTTCCTATGGGCAGAGAATCAGAGGGATATTTCCATTACATGCGTCTGATGAAGTGGGCATTCACCCACAAAAGCTTATGCTCCAATATATCTGTTAGTCTTAAAGGTGCCACAGGACTCTCTGTTGCTTCCTATGGGCAGGTTATTCCTTAACTGCTTGATGCAGGATTTCTTGCACCTTCCTCTGAATCAGCTGGTAATGGACAATGCCAGAGACAGGATATTAGACTGAAAGGGCCACTGATCTAACCTGGTATGACAATTCTAACATTTATGTTTCTGTACTGATTTTAAGCTTCTGCATTAAGGGCTTGGATCCTGCAAAGTGCTAGACAATACCAATGGGAGCGGAAGGCAATTGGCACCTTGCAGGATCAAACCCTAAATAGGTGGGCAGGAAGCCAGGTATTTTGCGGAGTACTGCAGAAGCCAAAAAGGTCGTCTTTGGTCCACATTGTATATTCATATTAGTTAATTAGTTAAATCTTTGTGCATTCCACTATTTCTTCTTTCTGGAAAGGCTATATTTATATAGTTGATCAACAACATTTTAAAGAAAACAGAACTTTCTAGCCTTCATATAAACAGCCAAATTGTAAAATAAATACAGGGAATTTTCAGTTGGTATTACTGGGTAGGCCTGGCTTGACATAAGTAACTTGCCTCATTTCTTAGTGGGCATAATAAGGAAGGTGAATGGAAGATTAAGTTGTAAATAGGGGCTTGACAAACAGTACACTGAAATCAGGACGTCTGTGATAGCTAGGATAAGCAGCAACACCCTGATGTTAGACAAGATTAACTATAGACAAAATAAACCTGGAATGTAAAGATCAGGTTCCATGTGAACAGCACATGGACAAAGCATGCTGTACAGGGGTTGGTTCCCGCAAAGTAACAAAGCCAATCCAAAAACGTGTGATTTAATGTATAGCAAATACAATGTAATGTATAAATGTATGTATAGGAAGAAGCTGTATGTGTAACTTTGGATGTATGGTATGCCCTATACCCAGCCCTATGCTTGAGTCTGATCAACTCGACATAGCTTTGCTGTATGACAAAAATAAAGGAACCTGAATGATGAAATCCAAAGTCAAACTGAGGGCTTTGGATCCCAGAGAACTGGATGAAGTGTTCTCCCAGAACTGGACAAGGTGTTCTGGATAAGCCGAGTGGAAAAGGTCTCAGAGGGAATCCCAACATCCTGTTTAGGTTTATTTTACGCTCCATATTGCATCCTCACAATGACAGACTTCCTGCATTGCTGAGAGATTCCAGCACAGTCACTTGAGAAAGAAAGTTATATCTGTTTTTATTTAATATTGAGCTGTTAGTTAAGTTTTACTACTTACATAATACCAACAGAGGCACAGGGGATTTCCTGTGATTAATAACTGGTTGGAAAAACTTGATAGTTCAAGGCAGAGTCCTTTGTTGGCACTAAACCAATCTGTAAAATGTTTTTGTTTAGTTACCAGTTTAAAAGCTATACATGTGCTTAGAGAATGTAGATGAGACAATTTTTTAAAATATGAATTAGACAGCCAGTGATTAGTCTCTCATTTATTGTTACTAACATAAATGTCTAGAGAGTGAAGTGTATGCTTTTTTTTTTTAATCACCGTTTCAGTGACATATACATGGCATTTTTAGAAAATTAGTGCCCTATATATTAGCAAGATTTTAAAATCTCATCATACCATTCAATTTAGGCCGACTCTATATTTAAAAGATTTAGCAGCATAGCTATGTGAATTAGTGTTGTTTACAAAATAAATAAATAAATGAACCAAAAAACCCCCAAACAATCCTAAACACACACAACATAGCTAGACCAGCAAAAGCCCGACTATACAGGCAGTTATATCAGCAAAAATGTACTTTTGCTGGTATATCTTATTCTGGATTGGTGAGCAAAATAAGCTCTACCTGCAAACGCACTTTTTTGCTACTCAACACTAAAAGGGGTTTTGCTGGTGTAGCAACATCAACAAAACTTTTAAGTGTAGGTAAGGCCTTACTATATCAAGAATAAAAGAAAAATCTTAGAACACAGCTCAATATTTAACAGAAACAGATTTACCTTCTCCCTAGGAATCCTGTATGCTCCTGCACTTTTCAGTGATGGTATACAACAGACCATATAAAACAGATAGGATGTCTAAGGGAGAATGGAATGTGATCATAATTTGTGAATTATGCAAATTGTGCAATTTGTGAACCTAGAAAGCAAGAAATTGTAGTACAACTGGAAACTGTGAAAAGCCTACTAGTTAGATCAGTAGTAGAAATGCCAAATAAACAGAAGGGAAGCAGAAGGACAGTAACCCAAAGAGTTTTGAGGATAAGTGTATGTGTTTGTGTTTGGATAAAAAAAAAAGAAACCAGACACTCTGATTAGAAAGCAAATGTTCCCGGGAGGAGAAGAGGAGTTACTTGTTGCTCTACGAGTTAAAATATGCACATAGCACAATGGAGCACTGAACCTGCTTGGGGCCTCTAGATGCTACCATAGTATAAATATGAAATAGTCAAACAATTCTAATAATTATTATTCATTAGCACTGACATTGCTCTTGGAAAATTTAAATTTGTGTATAATAAAAACCTTTTTGCTAAACAAACTGGAAGATATCCAAGAACTTTGAAATAGCTAAATCCTGGATCTATTTCTTCCTCAGAAGCAGGTCTACAAACATTAAAGCAACCTGAGTACAAGAAACTGATTAAGGAAAATAAAATCTAATCCTGAGAAACAATAAATCTCCAATAGAGGAATAAACGCATACCAGCATTGGAGTAGTACAATATATGATCACAACGTTATACATGATCGTAATGTAGATTATACTAACTAGAGTTGTCAAAAATATAGTAACTACAGAGTTTGAGGATTTAGTATTTATTTTAATATTTAACATTTGTCTGAGAAGTGTACTTCTAGCATGCATTACTTGTGAACATTTATGTAAGTTACCTGTCATCAAGTACAGTTATAAGTTCTCCAGCTTTAAATGTTAATTCATTATCTTCAGCAGCTTCAAAATCATAGATCGCGCGAACCTTTCGGCCCTCATGTTTGTGATTCGTTAAGAGGCTTGACGTGCTCGGATACAAACTGGAAAGTGTTGTTTGCTGTGGCCTTTGTTCTTTTAAGGACAATTCAATGGCTACAAAAAGTAAATAATTTCCTTTAAAATTCACAGATACAAAAAGGAGCAGATGTAACAATTTGTAAATTTTACTCTATGCTAGTTTTGTAATATAACTCTCCATTTGTCGCACAATATACAATTTCTTCGCTTTGTTTAGAAATAACTACATTGAGCAAAAATATTAAGTTTCATCATCTTAAAGCTTGTGGGCAAAATCTTGCTCGAGGTGAAGTCAATGAGAGCTTTACTATAGCATTCAATGGGAACAGGATCAGTACTTAATAGTTAAACATAAAGGCCCCGGTCCAAAGAAGTCAGGGGGAGTTTTTCCCATAGGTTTATGTACCTGTGGGTTTGATCCAAACATTTGCAACTCAATGAATATTTTTCTTTGGACACATGCAAATTTAATTTAAATTCTTACTAAAAGCTGCTTGAAGTGTTAAAAAAGAAAAAAAAATATTGCTATTTTAAAAAATCCACATTTAAGAGTTTATGGTTACAAGTTACATTTGGAAATACAAAAATCCTTGAAGCTGTCATCTGTCAAAGGTCAGAAATGTCCACCAACTACTAGTGCAAAAACTTTATACAAACAATGAATACAAAGAATCTATATATCCATTGCTAACCTGCTTTGTCATATAGCATATGTGTACACTGCAACATAAGCCAAGGCTTAAATTCAGGTTCAAGCCTAACCCCCCTTCTATCTTCACTGAAATTATGCTAACCCAGGGCTCAGATTCAGGGTCCCAGCCCAAGTCAAGATGGGACACTCAGAGTTTGAACACTATTGCTTTGCAGTGTAGACGCCGCCTTGCTTGACTAGTGTCCTGGGAGTCCTCCAGAAGTATCCCACAATTCCAAGGGCCGACTTCCTCTGTCCTCTCTATCTCAACAATCTCCAATCGACTCAAATGAAAACAGAAGCCACCCCACCCCCTCTCTTTTAGCATACAGCACCAGCTCCATGAGTCAACATTAACCCATTCTCTTCTGATCACTGAGCTGCAAGCACACTATCGGACAGCCTCCTGAGTTTGCAATGGATACCAAATAGAACAAGCCTTTTGTAAATTGTGCTGCTTCACGGCCACGGGAGCACAGCCTGATTTTGGCGACTCTCTAGTGCAAGGCCACTAAAACTGTGGACTTCAGCAAAAGTACCAGTAATGACCATGTGTCCTAGCAAAGAGCTAAAAAGCTGGCAGCTTTGCAGATTTTCCGGACATGTGATCAGTGCAGGGAGCGTATTAAGAGATTGAAGAGTGAGTACCAGAAGAAGAAAGACAAGAACCACATCTTGGGCAATTCACCAATGTCATAGCTGTTTTATCAGGAGTTTGACGGAGTGCTGGGCACTGCATCTAGCAAGGAGTCAACCATGGTGCATGCTTGGAATAATATCTTCTTTTAGCAATAGGGCACCACCATAAGAAAAGTTATGTCCTTCAACATGGAACACAGGAAAAGGAGAATGTGGGGACAGGGAACATGTAATGGTAGAGGGTCTGTGCTGGGTTTGCATGGTTGCTGGCACTTTAAAAAAAAAAAAAAAAGTTCTTCTGGTCTTTGTTTTGGGTTGTTGTAATGTCAGCTGGCCTGCTGAGCAACTGATGACTGTTGTACTGTTTTAATACATGTTTACAAATAAAGCCTTTTATGTCATCAAGAAATGTTATTGCTATCACTGCGTCACATCATACAATCATGATTTGAGACGATAAAGATAAAAAAACATTCAGGAGCAATTATGTATTAGTAAGCAAACACTATTATTCTATGTAGCCAGGTACAGCAATTCACATTACAATAAATTTCATATATAAACCCATGCTGCCCCCCTTCAATTCATCATGTCTTTCATAATTATAATACATAACAACCAAGCCAAAACCTCTCCCAAGAACTGAATCCCCCAATCCCACAAAAATTAGCCACTTTCCCCCCACAAACATATTCGTACAGGTACTATTCCCCCTCTTCCACTGGGCCATGCAAGTCCATAATGTGAGAATACAAAGCATCCCTGACTTCTATTGTCCAGGTGCGACCAGCTCCCGCAGTGGTGGTGGCACTTCTTGGCTGAAGGCACCAATTCAGTGGCCCCTTGATGTCATAGGTCCATTCAGAGGGAAATAGCTCACCTCTGGCTTCACAAACATTGTGAAGGGCACAGCAAGCCACAGTCATGCTGATAGCATTGATGACACTGGCATCCAAACAGGTTTGTCAAAATCTCTAACAGAATTTCAATCTGCCAAAAGCACATTCAACCACAATTCTGCACCTGCTGAGAGTATAATTAAACCTTTTTTTGCCAGGGCCTCTGAAATCAGAAGAGTTTCATAAGCCAAGGCAAAAGGGGACACGTGGGGTCCTTCAGAAAAACGGTGGGGACAGTAACTCCGCTTATGTCAATGTCATTTGGTGGGAATAGCATCACAGTCTGTCCATGAATGTAGACTCCCAAGTAGTGAAAAACTCTGGCATTGTGACCTTTTCCAGTATAGCCCATGTTGACATTGATAAATTGACCTCTGTGGTATGTGAGCGCCTACATAATTATGGAGTAGCACTCTTTATGATTTATGTACTATGTGCTCCTTGAGGAGGACAAACTATGGCACATGAGTCCCATCAATTGCCCCAGAGCAGTTAGGAAATCCCATTCTCTCAAAGACAGCAACTACCTCCGGAATATCTTTAATGCTTGCCGCTCTGGAGTAAACCACATCCCTGATTGCCTCAGAAACCTCTATCACCACTTTACCAACAGTCAACTTTCCAACACCAAATTTATTGTTAACCGACCTATAGCAATCTGGGGTAGTCAGCTTCCAGACTGGTAAGGGCGATCTCAGTTATTTCTCTTTAGGCTGGAGGGTCGGGGTAAGCTTCTCACCAAGCTCCAAAATGCAGCTTTCTTTATGCGAAAGTTTTGGACCCACTGCTGGTCATCACCGGTCTGCATGACAATGTGGTCCCACCAATCTTTGCTTGAGGCCCAGTCTATATAGGGGGCACCAGTGGCTATGCCAATTGTACAGAGCAGCATTTGCCAGTGCAAGTCTGCCATGTCAGTGTACTCCTCCTCTGCTGCCGCCTCCTCGTCATCCTCCTACTCCATCATGTACCTTTAGTGGGACAGAAAATGCTGCCAAAATGTCCACTAGTGCTCTGCCAGTTTCCTGACACAAGAGTGAAAGCGAAAGCAAGAGAAGTTCTTCAAAAGGTGCCGCCTCCATATTGCTGGCACTGGGAATGCACAGATAAAAAAGGCTGCTTGGCAGGCTGTGTTGGCAAGCTGTTCAAACTTCCTGTAATGTGCTGGATGGGCACTAAAGTTTTCCCTCAGCACATAATGGTCAAAAGGCTAGAACAGCCATATTCCAGAATGAAGCTAGGGAGTCTGGGATATGGTTGGTTTGTCTGTGCGCTGCAGTGTGGACACCAGAGCCCCAGGTTTGAGCCTGGGTCAAAAAAGTCTTGGCATAGGGTTAAGAAACAGTATAGATGCTCAAGCACAGGTTCTCTAACACAGGTCTGCTGACTCGAGTTCCACTAACCCTGGGCTTACAATGCAGTGTAGATATACCCATAGTGAGTTGTCAATAGACCCTGCTACAGCAGGGGTGGGCAAACTACGGCCCGGGGGCCGCATCCGGCCCTTCAGACGTTTTAATCCAGCCCTCGAGCTCCCGCCAGGTAGCAGGGTCCGGGGCTTGTTCCGCTCTGCGCGTTCCATGGCTCCGTGTGGCTCCCGGAAGCAGTGGCATGTCCCCCCACCAGTTCCTACATGTAGGGGCAGCCAGGGGGCTCCACACGCTGCCCCTGCCCCAAGTGCCGCCCCCACAGCTCCCATTGGCTGGGAACTGAGGCCAATGGGAGCTGAGAGGGCGGTGCCTGCGGATGGGGCAGCGCACAGAGCCACCTGGCCACGCCTCTCCATAGGAGTCGGAGGGGGAACATGCTGCTGCTTCTAGGAGCTGCTTGAGGTAAGCGCCACCCGGAGCCTGCACCACTCCTGCGCCCCAATCTCCTGCACCAGCCCTGATCCCCCTCCCACCCTCCAAAACCCTTGGTCCCAGCCCAGAGCACCCTCCTCCACACCCAACCCCTCATTCCCAGCCCCACCCCAGAGCCCACACCCCCAGCCGGAGCCTCACCCCCCCGCCCCAGCCTGGAGCCCCCTCCTGCACCCTGAACTCCTCATTTCTGGCCCACCCCAAGAATCCACACTCGCGGCCGGAGCCCGCACCCCAACTCCCAATTTCGTGAGCATTCATGGCCTACCATACAATTTCCATACCCAGATGTGGCCCTCGGGCTAAAATGTTTGCCCATCCCAGTGCTACAGACTTAAATCAAAAAGTCATTCTTCTTGCTAAAAATATATAGGGCCAGATCTTTGGGTGTCTTGTCACTGCTAGCATGTTTTGTTTTAAAAAACTGATAATTGGCCCAGGTAGGATCAACCCAGCATAAGAACGATCGTGCTGAGGTGTACAACTGGCATAGGAGTTCATGAATAACACAAGCTCCTTGCTGCCTGAGTACGGAGAGAGGAAAGATGCAAGGTTACTGAAAAGGAGGTGCTGGTCAGGACCCCACTACACTATCACAATTCTGGACTAGTTTTTTGGGCCCATCCAAAAATTTTGGGCAATTACCATCCAGTGTAACTTAGAGCAGCCTCTAGACTACTCTAAATGCATGGTGGAGAGAAGTGCACAAAGTAGCACTATGATTGGGGTACTGCAAGCAAAAAATTTAAGCCAGCTTTGCACACCACTTGCACTGTGTACATTCCTGATCCCATCAAGTTTTGATACTCCAGACAACTAAGGTGCCTCATCTACCCCCAAATGAGGGAGAAAACCAAGTAAAGGATTTCCACTAAGTCTTTCAAAGTGAAGCTCTCCTTGAGATCACATTTAACTAGCAGGCTACTTACAATGTCACTTCACTTTTTCACTTCACTAATTCAAAAAGCAGAGAATGATTTTTTTTAATACCTATAAGTAAAACAAAGTGTTTTTTTAATCTTTTCCATGTTTTTTAAATATTTTAAATCAGGGCTCCCCAGCGCGGTGCCCGCGGGCGCCATTGCGCCCGCCGGGGGGTCTAAGTGCGCCCGCGTAGCCCTCGGGGTTTGTTGTTGTTTTTTGCTCTGCCGGCAGCGCTCGGGGTTTTTTTTGCTCCGCCGGCAGCGCTCGGGGTTTTGTTTGTTTTTTGCTCCGCCGGCAGCGCTCGGGTTTTTTTTTTGTGGGTTTTTTTTTGGCGCCCGCCGGCAGCACTCAGGGTTGTTTGGCGCCTGCCAGATGAGAAAGGTTGGGGACCACTGTTTTAAATGGCAATAATCATAACTATGTTTACATAATCATAAAAATAATCAGTCCATAAATATATTATTACACACAGGAAAGGAGGCAAAACAAAACCGTCCCTTAAGCAATATGTATTTAGTAGATACTAACAACTATATCATAACGTATATAGATCAGAAAGTAAATACACTCACCTTTTGCTAAATCTTCCTCTTCCTTTTTGTTAGCTGCCGTACCAGGATCTTTGGCTACTAGAGCTGGGCTTGCTTTTGCTTGTTCTGCAGCCTAGCCAAACACCAAAAAAGTGGAAGTTAATTACAATGGACTTTATGGCAGTGCATTAAACACACTATTTTGTTCTGTCATTGTCTCAACCAAATGTTATGAGGCCATTTATTTTAAAATCCAATGTAAATCACAGCATGCACTCTTTAAAGGAGCATTCAATTTTTGTCTAAAACAGAGGAATTCTTAACGTTTCTATAAGTTGGCATTTTGTTTCTAAAATGCATTATATAACTTTTAAAAGTAAACCTACAAAACTGCAGACATCGAAGATAAACAGAATTTGTATGAAATTCCAATAATTCATTCATCACTTCAATTCACAAGCTTTTGCATATTATTATACCTGTGAACCAACAGCTGGAAATGTAACTCCTTGTTCCTTAAGATTTTTTATCATGGCAGATATTAGACTAAGCTGTGGGTCATTCTTGAATTCATCTGTCCATTCCACCATGAGGGCTTTTAGCTTTTCACAGACTTTTGGATGACCCTGGAAATGGCAGAAGTTAAGTTATATAATTTAGGAATCTGCTCCTAATAATTTCTTATTAAATTAAATTTAGTATCTCAAGAAGTACACAAAATAATCAAATTGATGCACATCTTCTTTTCCTATCCCAATGAAGGTGCATACAGAAAAAATTAAGGTGGAGAGTTTCTTCAAATGTTTAACCATTAGTATTGTCTGATAACAAGAACAGACTGAAGAACCGTGACATAATCACAATTGGTAAGGACTATCAGCATTAAAATTGTGTTTTAAAAACATTTAAATTTTTTTACTGCCATATCCCACATACAAGATAAAATTCCACCAATTGAGGGGTGGAGACGGCCCAGAGGCAGACCCCCTAGTACATGGGTGCATCAAGTCTGTTTCAACGTTAGACTTTTGGCCCATCAAGCCCCCTGCAGCCGCACAAGAACAGACCAAATGGTGAACGATTGCTATGGCCGACCGTTTGGCTAAGTGTTAAGAAGACGATGACAACTGCCATAGCCTTAGGAACTTATTCAAATCTAACTGATCTTTCACCAATTTTTCAGTTCTGTGTCAAAATTTTAAGAGATCTAGGTAATGGAGTCCTACTATTTGCTGTTTCACATACACAAGAAAGACATGTACTACTATGAGATGCATCATCTTAAGTATCTAGAGAAAGAGAATCATGCTCATAGCTACTACAGAAGTCTAAATGCATAAATAAAGTCAATTTAATCTTTTTTTTTTAAAAAGAGTTCTAATGCATACACTCTGTTCCCACCACAACCTGACAAGCAACCATTTCCTTACCAACCCTCACTCGCTATAGCCTCAGCCATCCCTCACATCTCTGTTAAAATTCACATCCCCACACAATTTCCAATCCCCAATAGCACAGATTCCATTCCACCTCTCAGAAAGGTATTTCCCCCATCTAATTCAGATTCTATCATGAAATCCTAAAAAGGAACACAATACATTACCTTATTCAATACGTTGCTTACTTCGCTAGCAAAATCTCTCGAACATACTTCTAAATGAAAGATTTTACCACAGTTTGATACGCATGCTCCTAGAAGCTGAAGAGAAAAAGAAATTAAAAGAGAGCCACGCATTGTACAACATAGCTTTGCAGGAGGAAAAAGGAAGGAAGGAAAAGGCCACCTACTGTCAGTGCTTGCATAGCAACATGAGGATCCTTATGGTTCACTCTCTTCATAATAGACCGAAGGCAATCCTTAGGCCTAATAATTAAGGGGGAAAATTACAACTTTGAAATATTACAGTCCATGAACCACATCTCATTATGAGGGAAAAGGCAGAAATAAAGCAAGCTTTACATAAATATCAGGGAAATAATTCTTTGTTACCTTCAAGGACAAAAAACATTTTTGTCCGTGTTGCAATTTTAAGAACTGTACCTTTAGCAGTTCTACTTTCCCAAACATTTCTATGTGAAAGATTGCTAGATTTCTGAATTAGGAGGAGCTCCCCATTAAGCTAAATTTATTTTATCTTTTGAATTATAGTTTTGTATAGTCCATCTACCTTTATGAAAAAAACTTCCTGTTTTTTAAAAAACATTGTATGTTGCATATACTGTGTAAAATACGGCATAATTTCTGTGAAGACCAATTTCTAGCTAGATCTAATTTGTCTCTGCATATTCAGATTTTCTGTATGAGCAGGAAACACATCAATATCCAATTTTAGTTTGGAATAGCTTTCTTTGTGTACATCTACACAAAACAGAAAGGTGAACAAAAACTGTTATTATAATCTGACGGTAATATATAGCTGGCTACATATTCTATACCTGGGTATTTCATGTTGTAATATGAATGGAATATTGCAGGTCAAATGCAATCTTTCATTTGGTCCACTTATGGTTTTTGTCTCAGATAGAAACTACAATTAGAACTATAGGCTAACAGCTATATTTCAGGGGAAAAAATCTTATTAGCCAATCTAAAAACCCTTACAAGTGTTTTGTCTGTTTTTAAAAAAATTAAGAGAATTGCTCAGTGATAGAGTTTCCTGCAGACAGGAGTCCTGCAGAGTTACACACTGCAGGAACGGACCCTAATTCTTTCCCAAACAGGATCACACATTCATTTGTGCTTGCCTCCTCTCCACCCATTTCATGTACTAGACTCTCTACCACCTCTTATCAAAAGGCAAATACTCTTCCTCACTCTCTTGGCAGACTAGACTCATCTGCACCCCACAGGTCCCAATCTGGCCACTCTTCCTACCACAGCTATCCGTATCTGGACAATGTAAGCTTTGCACAGTACCCAGGGGCTTCGTGTGCATAACACTGGTATATTATATTATATTATATTATATTATATTATATTATATTATATTATATTATACACATCTTAAAAGGAACACCTTTGTATACACTTCTAAAGATAAATCATGTATTGCACATTATTTTTAAGTGAATATATGTCTGTTTTTGGATTCTCACACAACGTCTTTGTAATTCGTATATGCAACCACTCAAAACATATGAAAGGATATTCTACTTGTTAGGGATTTTGGAGAAATGAAGATAAAATTTCTATTCACATCTCTGTTGGAGATATTCCAAGCCAAAAGAGATTTAGAAAATGTTCTTTAAAAGTAAAGAATATAATTTGTAACCCCCATATGCCTTCCATTTGCCCCATACTTCCCAGAAAAATTCTACCCTGGCATGACATCTGATACACCTCTACCCTGATATAACGCGACCCGATATAACACGAATTCGGATATAACGCAGTAAAGCAGCGCTCTGGGGGGGCGGGGCTGCGCACTCCAGCGGATCAAAGCAAGTTCGATATAACGCGGTTTCACCTATAATGCGGTAAGATTTTTTGGCTCCCGAGGACAGCGTTATATCGGGGTAGAAGTGTATATGAATTTTGAGATGGATTGCCTTGGTTTTTGTGAAACTGGGGAAAGAGGAGCAGTGGTTTGGAATATATACTGTACATATATTATTGGCATACGAAACTGGTTGCGGAGAAGGTACTAGTACTCCATAATAAACACACCTCCATACTCCCCAAAAAAGTGAAAACAAGATTTGAATGTTTAGGGTTGTATTTTATATATCTTTAGCTTTTTTTACACCTATCACTAATACCTACAACAAAGCAAAGAAGATACAATTACAACACTGTGAAATTTCAGATTTAAATAGCTGAAATAATGAAATTTATTATTTTAGAAATCCTACAACTGTGAAATTGACCAAAATGGACCATGAATTTGGGAGGGCTCTAATAATAAAATACAGTAAGTAGAATGCTATATAAGAACAGCTACAGTTGTCATTAATTCTTGTTTAGTAATTTGGGGTAATTTCTGCCAGACAGATTTTAAAACAGTTTAATATGAAACAGTCTATTTCTCCTGCACTTCTAAGAACACTCATCACTCAGTCATTTAAACACATTTTTCATAGTGCTTTAATTATCTTCCTCTCAAACAGATCACATTCTAGTCCTACCCCACTTGTATGAAGAAAAGTTGTGAATCAGCAACAAACTGCTAAAGAATGGTTACCGTATACCTTCCAGGTCTGAGTTTCAAACAGATGAGATAGCTGAACACAGACCTTACATTTTAAAGGTTTTACTTGCATCGTAACAGGTACCAATAATGTAGAAAGTAAAATTAAGAGAAAATGCTGCAGTTCCATTGGAATTTTCAAACATATGCTATGGGCCTGTTATATAACTACATGGGGTTTTATTTGAAAGAATGGGGGGTTGGAAAAAGTATCACCCCGACACAAGCAACACATTTTTTGAATATTCCATTGAACAAATCTGAGCTGTGTTCCCTTAACACCAAATTGCTTTTTTCTTTTTTCTCAAATGAATTTACAGTAGGTTTTTTTCCTCTAACACCTAAAAGAGTTTTACAGTGTGCATTGATATCTGACAACTAAAATGAAACTCTGGTATAAGTTACACTACTGCTTGGCTAAACTATATTTGGCTGTGTCTATGTTTTACATAAACCTCCCTCTCATATGCAGTACTACTAATTATGGAAAAGGCTGCTACATGGTATGGCTATTACTCAGTACACGTCTTCATAAAAGTCGATTTTTCTGATTTAAAAAGGATTTTTTGTATTTACAGCGGATTTTTTTTTGATAACATGCTTTTTGAGGGAAAAACCTATCTAAAGATAGTTTTAATTAAGATACATTATATCTCAAAGATCTCTCATCATGGAATAGGGATTATAAATTCTAATTCTATACTAGAAAATATATTCATGTAATGTTTAAGAAAAATTTTGTAAATGAGTTCCAATAGTTCATGGATTAGGGACCCAATCTTACGGGCTTCCACAGGCTTCTGTATAGATTATTTAGGTTAATCTTTCTATCAACCCAATGGGACTCAGTGCTCAGTCTAGAAGATACCATCAGAGATGCTTAGTTTTTCCATTCTCAAACTGTGGATTTGTGTCTCCAGAGGTAACATGCTTGTTATCATCAAAAATGTTTTTAAATAAATGAATAATATAGAGAGGTGAGAAATAACAGACCTCAACTCTATTGTCCCTCTGCAAATCTGTGTACACAGAGTCAATCCCTTACCTCTCTCTAAAAGTGCAAAGTTTTCAAAAAGTTCAATGAATAGAAGATTGTGGGGGGCGGAATAGATCTGGACAAGGAGAAGAAGTCTGGAGATAAATGTGAGAAGCGAAAGACATATGCTTGTTTTGTTAACATATTATATGTTTGCTGTTGAAAAAAAATATCCAGAATACTAAACATTGTTGTTTTAGTTAAATAAAACAATTTAAATGATGTTCTCCTCCTAATACAGCATGGCAAAAAAATCCTCCAAATATTAATGATTAACCTGTTGAATTGGAGATAGTTCACCCAGTGACTTCATAAATATCTGCTTCAATACCCTTTGGTAAATGAAATAACCAAACAATCATTCATTTTCTGATATAACTGTAAAACTAATCTGAAAAGTTTTCAAAATAAAATCACTTTAAAAATGTATAGTGTGTACCTTCTAAAAATGAAACCTACATCTATCTCTGAGTTGTGAAGAATATGTATTAAGGTTATAACAACCCACAAGAATGCATTTTTATGTAGAAAACCATGATTAAATCGAGTCTTCCTGACTAGTGATTTAAATCAAATCCACCCTGAGTCTTGGCCTTCACAACATCCTCTGGCACAGTTCCACAGGTTGGCTGTGCGTTGTGTGAAAAAATACTTCCTTTTGTTTGTTTTAAACCTGCTGCCTATTCATTTCATTTGGTGACCCCTAGTTCATGTGTTATGAGGAGTAAATAACACTTCCTTATTTACTTTCTCCACACCAGTCATGATTTTATAGACCACTATGATAGCCCCACCTTAGTCGTCTCTTTTCCAAGCTGAAAAGTCCCAGTCTTATTAATTTCTCCTCATGCGGAAGCTGTTCCATACCCTTAATTATTTTTGTTGCCCTTTTCTGAACCTTTTCCAATTCCAATATATCTTTTTTGAGATGGGCGACCACATCTGCACACAGTATTCAAGATGTGGGCACACCATGGATTTATACAGAGGCAATATGATATTTTCTGTCTTATTATCTATCCCTTTCCTAATGATTCCCAACATTATGTTTGCTTTTTTGACTGCCGCTGTACATTGAGTGGTTGTTTTCAGAGAACTATCCACAATGACTCCAAGAACTCTTTCTTGAGTGGTAACAGCTAATTTAGACCCCATCATTTTATATGTATAGTTGGGTTTTTGTTTTCTAATGTGCATTACTTTGCATTTATCAACACTGAATTTCATCTGCCATTGTGTTGCCCAGTCACCCAGTTTTGTGAGATCCTTTTGTAGCTCTTCGCAGTCTGCCTGGGACTTAACTATCTTGAGCAGTTTTGTATCATCTGCAAATTTTGCCACCTCACTGTTTACCCCCTTTTCCAGATCATTTATGAATATGTTAAATAGGACTGGTCATAATACAGCCCCCTGGACGACACAATTTACCTCTCTCCATTCTGAAAACTGACCATTTATTCCTACCCTTTGTTTCCTATATTTTAACTAGTTACCAATCCATGCGAGGACCTTCCCTCTTATCCCATGACAGCTTACTTTGGTTAAGAGCCTTTGGTGAGGGACCTTGTCAAAGGCTTTCTGAAAATCTAAGTACACTATATCCACTGGATCACCCTTGGCCACATGCTTGTTGACCTCCTCAATGAATTCTAGTAGATTGGTGAGGCATGATTTCTCTTCACAAAAACCAACTCAGATTAGGATCTGGCTTTTCATCTTGAGAGTAGATCCCTGAATAAAACATATCTGAGAGGAAATTCAGCTACTGTGTATTGGGAAAGTAGATTGAACAGCCTATGCTAACATGTATATAATTTAATTATTAATCCCCTATTCAAGATGACCATTTATCACACTTAAAATGATATATACTATCATACTGGATTCGTAATGACAGTGTTTAAAACAGACATCAAATCTCCTGTTCTCTCACACTTAAAGTAACTGCTGTATGCACAAATGCAAGTCCTAAAATCAAGGCCCCAGATTTTTAAATAGTGTGTGAAAATAAATATCCCTCCTTTGCTTCCTATAGCAAGTATATTCTAAACCAAGTTAATTAAACTACTGAGGACAAGTCAATGTCTGAACTCGAAATTGTCATCATCTCTCCCCCTCACCATCAATATAATGAACAGTGATCTAAAAGGATAAAAATGAAAGATTCATAGTTTAAAAGCAAAACTTCAGTTCATAACACTTACCCTGTGCGCGACTGTCCAACTTTATCACAAATATCTAAGATGAGGCCCCAGTCCTCTGCAGTATTCATCTCACTGGTTGCTTTCTCTGGTTTAAAAAAGAAAAAGAAAAAAGTAGTAAATAGACCAGAATAAACTACTTGTTCATATATATGTGAAAGTTTAACATAGAACTGCCAAGATTTAATGCTGTAAGATTTCTGTTAAATGCCAATGTTTGACGTCACCCTGCTTTTAATTAATTTATTGAAGTAGTTCTTACAAATCTGCATTTTACACACATGTATTTTTTACTGTTGTATCAAACATTAAAATATTCAAACATTCACTTGGTGCCCTAATATTTGAATTAATAAGCAAATGAGCATTTCACTTTTTCTGTTTGCATTTCAAACAATACATACTCAGAATTATTTTTATATTCCAAGAAATATATCAGCTTTCAAGAAAATGTTGTGCACTCTTAGTTCTGGGTCTGCAAATGAATTCCAAACGCTACCACTTCCCAGGACATTAGTATACTGTCTTGCCACATCAACACACCCTTGTGCCTCAGCAATTCCGGCCACAACATATTCAGTAAGACAAAGTTAGACAAACACCTGTCAGAAATGGTCTAGATCAGTGGTTCTCAAGGCCGGTCCGCCGCTTTTTCAGGGAAAGCCTCTGGCGGGCCGGGCCACTTTGTTTACCTGCCGCATCGGGTAATCGCGGCTCCCATTCGCCGCTCCAGGCCAATGGGGGCTGCGGGAAGCGGCGCGGGCCGAGGGATGTGCTGGTCACCCTCTATAATACCAACTATAATAAACTTCAGAGCTAATGGTGAGCCATTCAAGAAATATATGTTTGCTGATGATGTTTTAAAGAAAGTCACACCAGTGAACTGGTGGAAGTGATTTAAGCACTTGGATTCAGAGACTGTTGAAGTGATAATCTCACTTTTAACAGTAGTAGCTTCTCTGAGTTGTGAAGAATATGTATTAAGGTTATAACAACCAACAAGAATGCACTTTTATGTAGAAATCCATGATTAAATCGAGTCTTCCTGACTAGTGATTTAAATCATGATTTAAATCAAATCCACCCTGTCACCACCTCTTTTAATTTAGCCTTCTTGGGCTGTTTTATGCTCTCAGACAGAATATTCTAAGGAGAAACAAAATAGTGTGAGATGTGGCTGTGGAAGTCACTTTTCTGCATGCTGCACTCCATGAGGCAAGAATCAAATGGGAATTGAAGAGAATATAGAAAAATCCTGGATGGCAACTGATCATCTTTGTGCCCGTCAGATCAAGTAAGGAGAAGGGACCCAAGGTCTGTGTTGTCTCAGACAGCATCACAGAAACTTATTGTACATGTCTTGTAGGCCTGTTGACAAACTTATAAAGTACACATTCAACAAAATTATGGAAAAAATTAATAAGTTGTGGCTTCCAGTGCCACACTGATATCCAAAATCTTTTAAAGTTCCAGAACTAAGAAATGCTGGCAGACCATTAAACTATACCAGCCACCTAAAAATCAGCCTTGGGGGGGGGGGGGGGGGGGGAGAACCCTGCTCCTGTTACAGACATCGCCTAAGATTACTACAGTTGGAAGATTAGAGAAAATATTTCTCTATTTTTTTAATCTTGTTTATCTTAGCAAAAGGGGAGAGAAATGTAACACAAGGAACTGGCAGGAACACACAAGGACAAGTTTAGTATCTAATTTTTATCATTGAGATTTCAAGTTGACCATCTCCCTTTATATATGCTTTTAGGAAAGTAATCTATTCTATGTCCTCAGAGAAAAGATTTGATTCCTGTCAGAAATATACAAGTCAAACCCACTCCAGAAATTTCCTGCAGATTTCCATTATTCCTGCCAACAAAAGAAAAAAAATAAGAAAACATACCATCTCCTTCAATACCTAATGTACCATTGTAAAAATGCCTTTATAAACTTAAGACAAAGCCCAATCAAAAACACGAATGCACGGTAATTTGGATGCCAATGTTACAAATATAAAATGTGGCATCCTAACACAAGGTAACTGATATAAATGAATCCTGGCTTGCCAGTATCTCTCTTACATTTGGAACTAATTCAAAGGATTATAAAGACTGTACCATAAACATGCCTACATCACTTAATTCAACCAGTTATTACAGGGGTGGGCAAACTACGGTCCACGGGCCACATCCGGCCCATCTGACCTTTTAATCTGGCCCTCAAGCTCCCGCCAGCGAGCGGGGTTGGAAGCTTTCCCCACTCCGGTGCTCCAGCCGGGGAGCGGGGTCGAGGGCTTGCCTTGCTCCTCTCCACGCGTGCAACATCGCCGCATGGCTCCCAGAAGCAGGGGCAGGCAGGGGGCTCCACACTCTGCCCCGACCCCAAGCGCCAGCTTTGCAGCTCCCATTGGCCAGGAACCGTGGCCAATGGGAGCTGCGGGGGCAGTGCCTGCAGACGGGGCAGCATGCATAGCAGTGTGACCCCACCCCCGCGTGTGAGCCGGACAGGGGACGGGCCGCAGTTTCCAGGAGCTGCTTCAGGTAAGGGCCGCCCGAATCCTAACCCCGCTACGCCCCAACTGCCTGCCCCAGCCCTGATTGCCCTCCAAACCCTTAGATCCCACCCCGGAGCACCCTCCTGCACCTCAAACCCCTCATACCCAGCCGCACCCCAGTCTGCACCCCCAGCCGGAGCCCTCATTCCCCATGTGCACCCCAATCCGCGCCCCAGGCGGCCCTCCATACAATTTCCAAGATGTGGCCCTCAGGCCAAAAAGTTTGCCCACCCCTGAATTATTAGATGCACTCTGTACAGATTGGAGATATGCATATTACCACTATCTTGAAACTGCAACAAATACGACACAAATACTTGTATCGCTATCTCTTTTACAAACGAGAGAAAAGACTCTGTGTATCATTCTCCTCCACACTGCCCCAACACCATTGTTTCCTCCCTTCTTACATATTTAACTCTTCTTCCTTATACAACTTAGGATTCTCCCCGTTTTCAAAGCAATGTACAACTGTCCTTATTAACTGTTCATACATCCTATGGTCTTCCCAAACTTCTCTCCTTCTTGTTCTGACTTTTACCATTCCCAACTTTGTTGCTTCTTTAGAAGTCTCCTAATTAACATGTGCCAAACATCCTCCCTCATCTCCTTAAAGTCATTTTTCCAAAACTACTTGGCACCCTTAAGCTTATTAGTGAAAAAAATCCGCACACAGTTAAAGAAATCATTGAGTCTTTGGACTGCCAACTCTTCAGGGTATTTGTTTAGTATTTTTATCCTTCTGAAAAGCAATATATATATTGGGAGCAATATATATATTGGGAGTGTGTATATATATATACACACTCCCATTATATACTCCATAATTCTCAATATTAAGGCTAAGCAAACCATGGAAAATTTCAGAAAAGCAAAGGGATAGACAATTTAAACCTACTCTTTACATCACCACCAGTTTCCCCAAACACACTGCTAAACATACCCAAGATCAAAAAACAAAACAAAACAAAAACACCTCCATCCAGTATCTTACGCATATAATTACATCCTGAAGAAAGTAGAGGCACCAATGTCCTATACACTAGACAAGTGTTTTCAAACCTTCTGAGGGCCAACATATACAAAAAATAAATCCCAAACATGTAAAACCAAAACCACTCAAATGTGCAGCACCGAAACACCTCACTCAGAAGTATGATTTAATAATTACCAGATGCCTCCAAGCTCAACATGCACATAAAGGCATTTCATTTTTATGCATAGGGCAAATAAACACCTGTTACAATACTTCTAAAACACAGAGTACAAACTTGACTACCCAAATGTCATGGGAGACAGGTTTCTGATAATCTAGAGAATCTTCAATGTAATTACCAGATGCTGGGATCAATAATTTTATTTTGGATAATTAAGTTTGTACCACAGTATTAAAAAGCCAATCCTTATAGATACATAGTATATCCTGGAATGAGTAAATTGATCGAGAGCATTTATGAGAGAAAAAATACATACTAGTGATGTGTCAGTGAGTGGATCTGTACAGCCATGACACAAAAATGCAGAACGATAACAGTTATATTCTAGTAATTATAAGAAGTGATTAATCAGTTGTAAACAGTGCAGTAACTATATATTAAAGATGGTAAGGTAACAAATTGTTTAGTGATGCCATAATCAAGTTATGATATTTAATTTCATTTTTATGAGATTTTTCTTTTTCCATTCAGGCACCTGTCCCATTTACAGGTCTGTCGCATCTTAGGCGCATTTAACATGTGCAATTTCAGCTTTACGCGGTCGGCAAAAACAAGAAAAAAAACAAAAAAGAGAAAAATAACAATTTAAATACTGTTTCTGTAGTGCGGGCGATTCTGCCCGCCATTACACTCAATGTAATTTTGACTATACAGGTCTCTCGCATCTTACGCGGGGGTTACGTTCCGCAGTCAGCACGTAAAGCGAAAACCGCGTATAGCCAAAATCCCATTGACTTTAATAGCGGGCGGAATCGCCCGCACTACAGACACAGTACATAAATTGCTTTTTTTCTCTTTTTTCTGTTTTTTGTTTTTGCCGACCGCGCAAAGCCGAAATCGCGCATGTTAAATGCGCGTAAGATGCGACAGACCTGTACGCGGTTTTCGCTTTAGGCGCTGACTGCAGAACGTAACCCCAGCATAAGATGAGACAGACCTGTATTCAAATTCAGATGTGCTGCTCTTTTCCCCACCTACCACTGATCCTGTTTGGATACTATAAGCATGCAGTTCACTCCCCACATGGCCATTGTGAAGTGAACTGTTATTAGTGTTACCACAGTCACAGAAACACATCAGCACCCAAACTGGAAATCCAAAAAATGGGGCAAGTGGAAGGGCACAGAGTGTAGCCTGTTTGCGGGGAGATACAACGCTGTTTAATTGTTGTACAGCGTTCAAATACCATGGTGGAAGACTCCTTACAAACACATTGGGGGGGTGAAGAAAACAGATAAATAGGGAGAGAAATTAGAAGTAAACATGTCTAATAAAAATGGGCATGAGCCTCTTGATTGCTATTGTTTTTAATACTCAGAATCTTCAATAAATATCTCTTCATAAAACAAGTGCATTTTTTCTTTTTTTGTGTGTGGCAAAATTTGATTCCTTCCATCCCACCCATCTCCATGCCATTTAAATAAAAGAGCAGACTTCAGCAGGGCAATGGGTTGTTTACTTCCCAATGAGTGAAAAGCACAACATGTGCTGACAGCTTTGACAGCAGTAACAATCTGGAATCAAGGTTTAGTGGTTGCACTCCCTCTGAAGCAGCAAACTACACAGTAAGAGAATTAAAGGATTCATAGCAATGGTTTCAGGGAAACACAAGACTGCAGAAACCCTTCAATTCCCTCTCTCCATCCTCCCTCCTAGTTATATTCCGCATTTTAGTTTACAGTGAGAAAATCACATATCAGAGTTCTTGTTCCTGAGAAGTACTGCCTGCATCAGCAGACATATGACTGTCAGACCACATATGGAGAATTAATTCACCTCTAGATTATTGGCTCAAAAATCAGTCCAGATCTATGTTTATCTTGATTGGGTTGAACTCATCACATTGGCAAAGTCAACAGATGTCCATGTCACAAAAAACAGTTTAACAGGGGTGTGGTAAGAGGGTAGTCCTGTCTCCCTAGGTTGTCCCTCTAGATGTTGAAGCATACCACCACTTTCCCATACCAACTCCACGATAGCCAGTCCCAAGGCTGGTTGAAAAAGGAAGAGAGTTGGCATCAGGCTGGCAGTTGTCCATAAAAACTTTCCATAAACTGACACTGAGTCCTCAAATGAATAGGTTTCAGAGTAGCAGCCATGTTAGTCTGTATCAGCAAAAAGAACAGGAGTACTTGTGGCACCTTAGAGACTAACAAATTTATTTGAGCATAAGCTTTCGTGGGCTACAGCCCACTTCTTCGGATGCATAGAATGGAACATACAGTAAGAAGATATTTATACTTACAGAGAACATGAGAAGGTGGAAGTAGCCATACCAACTGTAAGAGGCTAATTAATTAAGAGAAGCTATTAACAGCAGGGGAGAAAAACTTTTGAAGTGATAATCATGATGGCCCATTTCGGACAGTTGACACGAAAGTGTGAGACTGCTTCAACATGGGGAAATAGATTCAATTAGTGTAATGACCGAGCCATTCCCAGTCTCTGTTCAAACCTAAGTTGATTGTATCTAGTTTGCATATCAATTCAAGTTCAGCAGCTTCTCGTTGGAGTCTGTTTTTGAAGCTTTTTTGTTGCAAAATTGCCACCTTAACGTCTGTCACTGAGTGATTAGGGAGGTTGAAGTGTTCTCCTACTGGTTTTTGAATGTTATGATTCCTGATGTCAGATTTGTGTCCGTTTATTCTTTTGCGAAGAGACTGTCCGGTTTGGCCAATGTACATGGCAGAGGGGCATTGCTGGCACATGATGGCATATATCACATTGGTAGATGTGCAGGTGAACGAGCCCCTGATGGCATGGCTGATATGATTAGGTCCTGTGATGGTGTCACTTGAATAGATATGTGGACAGAGTTGGCAGCGGGGTTTGTTGCAAGGGTAGGTTCCTGGGTTAGTGTTTTTGTTGTATGGTGTGTGGTTGCTGGTGAGTATTTGCTTCAGGTTGGGGGGCTGTCTGTAAGCGAGGACAGGTCTGTCTCCCAAGATCTGTGAGAGTGAGGGATCATCTTTCAGGATAGGTTGTAGATCTTTGATGATGCGCTGGAGAGGTTTTAGTTGGGGGCTAAAGGTGACGGCTAGTGGCGTTCTGTTATTTTCTTTGTTGGGCCTGTCCTGTAGTAGGTGACTTCTGGGTACTCTTCTGGCTCTGTCAATCTGTTTTTTCACTTCAGCAGGTGGGTATTGTAGTTTTAAGAATGCTTGATAGAGCTCTTGTAGGTGTTTGTCTCTGTCTGAGGGATTGGAGCAAATGCGGTTGTATCTTAGAGCTTGGCTGTAGACAATGGATCGTGTGGTGTGTCCTGGATGGAAGCTGGAGGCATGTAGGTAAGTATAGCGGTCAGTAGGTTTCCGGTATAGGGTGGTGTTTATGTGACCATCGCTTATTAGCACAGTAGTGTCTAGGAAATGGACCGCTTGTGTGGACTGGTCTAGGCTGAGGTTGATGGTGGGATGGAAATTGTTGAAATCATGGTGGAATTCCTCAAGGGCTTCTTTTCCATGGGTCCAGATGATGAAGATGTCATCAATGTAGCGCAAGTAGAGTAGGGGCGTTAGGGGACGAGAGCTAAGGAAGCGTTGTTCTAAGTCAGCCATAAAAATGTTGGCATACTGTGGGGCCATGCGGGTACCCATAGCAGTGCCACTGACTTGAAGGTATATATTGTCCCCAAATGTGAAATAGTTGTGGGTAAGGACAAAATCACAAAGTTCAGCCACCAGGTTTGCCGTGGCATTATCGGGGATACTGTTCCTGATAGCTTGTAGTCCATCTTTGTGTGGAATGTTGGTGTAGAGGGCTTCTACATCCATAGTGGCCAGGATGGTGTTTTCTGGAAGATCACCGATAGATTGTA
>QXTE01000081.1:6860946-6963825 GCA_003942145.1 Platysternon megacephalum | reverse complement strand
AAACTACAATCTATCGGTGATCTTCCAGAAAACACCATCCTGGCCACTATGGATGTAGAAGCCCTCTACACCAACATTCCACACAAAGATGGACTACAAGCTATCAGGAACAGTATCCCCGATAATGCCACGGCAAACCTGGTGGCTGAACTTTGTGATTTTGTCCTTACCCACAACTATTTCACATTTGGGGACAATATATACCTTCAAGTCAGTGGCACTGCTATGGGTACCCGCATGGCCCCACAGTATGCCAACATTTTTATGGCTGACTTAGAACAACGCTTCCTTAGCTCTCGTCCCCTAACGCCCCTACTCTACTTGCGCTACATTGATGACATCTTCATCATCTGGACCCATGGAAAAGAAGCCCTTGAGGAATTCCACCATGATTTCAACAATTTCCATCCCACCATCAACCTCAGCCTAGACCAGTCCACACAAGCGGTCCATTTCCTAGACACTACTGTGCTAATAAGCGATGGTCACATAAACACCACCCTATACCGGAAACCTACTGACCGCTATACTTACCTACATGCCTCCAGCTTCCATCCAGGACACACCACACGATCCATTGTCTACAGCCAAGCTCTAAGATACAACCGCATTTGCTCCAATCCCTCAGACAGAGACAAACACCTACAAGAGCTCTATCAAGCATTCTTAAAACTACAATACCCACCTGCTGAAGTGAAAAAACAGATTGACAGAGCCAGAAGAGTACCCAGAAGTCACCTACTACAGGACAGGCCCAACAAAGAAAATAACAGAACGCCACTAGCCGTCACCTTTAGCCCCCAACTAAAACCTCTCCAGCGCATCATCAAAGATCTACAACCTATCCTGAAAGATGATCCCTCACTCTCACAGATCTTGGGAGACAGACCTGTCCTCGCTTACAGACAGCCCCCCAACCTGAAGCAAATACTCACCAGCAACCACACACCATACAACAAAAACACTAACCCAGGAACCTACCCTTGCAACAAACCCCGCTGCCAACTCTGTCCACATATCTATTCAAGTGACACCATCACAGGACCTAATCATATCAGCCATGCCATCAGGGGCTCGTTCACCTGCACATCTACCAATGTGATATATGCCATCATGTGCCAGCAATGCCCCTCTGCCATGTACATTGGCCAAACCGGACAGTCTCTTCGCAAAAGAATAAACGGACACAAATCTGACATCAGGAATCATAACATTCAAAAACCAGTAGGAGAACACTTCAACCTCCCTAATCACTCAGTGACAGACGTTAAGGTGGCAATTTTGCAACAAAAAAGCTTCAAAAACAGACTCCAACGAGAAGCTGCTGAACTTGAATTGATATGCAAACTAGATACAATCAACTTAGGTTTGAACAGAGACTGGGAATGGCTCGGTCATTACACTAATTGAATCTATTTCCCCATGTTGAAGCAGTCTCACACTTTCGTGTCAACTGTCCGAAATGGGCCATCATGATTATCACTTCAAAAGTTTTTCTCCCCTGCTGTTAATAGCTTCTCTTAATTAATTAGCCTCTTACAGTTGGTATGGCTACTTCCACCTTCTCATGTTCTCTGTAAGTATAAATATCTTCTTACTGTATGTTCCATTCTATGCATCCGAAGAAGTGGGCTGTAGCCCACGAAAGCTTATGCTCAAATAAATTTGTTAGTCTCTAAGGTGCCACAAGTACTCCTGTTCTTTTTGCTCAAATGAATAGGTATTCTAGAAATGACGCACAATGCCCTACCCAAATGTTGTGGAAAGTAGGCGAGCACTACAGTACAATTTTGGATGCATGCAGTTAAAGAAGTTAGCCTAGAAATGTAAGATCAGACTGGCAAGTAGGAATGCTGGCACACTAACTGGCCTTAGAATGGAGCTGGCAGAGACACTGAAGAGGACGAAAGTACAGATATCATGCATTCATGAAATAAAATGGAAAGCAGAGAAGACCAAAGACACTGAAGAAAGATACAAAATAATTTACGGTACTGTGAGGCCTCCAACCCAAGAAACAGAATAGGCAGAGCTCTTGATAGTAAAATAAAGGAAAGAACAATGACAATAAATAGAATCAAGAACTGGCTAATGATGAGCCAGTTGTCTTTTGCATGTGGCTGGCTAAATATAATTAGCACATATTTCCCAGTCTGGCTATGGTGAGGATGAGAAGACAAGTTTCTGGGAAATATTAAGACACTGCTCTTCAGAAAATTCCAGAAAATATTAATGGTGCCAATGTAAATGGACATGTCAGGGAGCTGGCCAAAGAGAAGATGAGGTTGGCACCACATGCAGGAGGAGTAGATACATTTGGGGATTTTATGGTCACAAATATATTGGAGAGTGCTAAACAAGTCATGGATTAATCAAAAAGGAAAGCCTTTCCTTCAGAAAAGAAACTTGATGGGTGGAGCAAAGAAGTACAAGTGATAAAAGATAAGAGAAAAGTTTAAACTCTGGCAAAGGAGTAGGAGCACATGAGACCTGGAGGAACACAAGGATGTAAAGAAAATGGCCAGGAATTTAGTTGCCAAAGCAAAAGCAAAGATCTTTGAGGAACTTTATGCAAGACTTGGAGCAAAGGACGGGGGGAAAATGTATAGACTGGTACTCTGTCCTGTGGTTTCACCAAAGAGAAAAAGGAAGTGAGGTCCACCAAAGACTAAACTGGTATGGGGTTGACTGATCATAGTTGCATGAAGGATCAATGGAAAAATATTTTGAGCAGCTTTTAAATTAAGAAAACCCAAGACAGCAATGCAACTCAATACAAATTTATGGAAAATAAATCCTGTCAAAATAATTTGATATCTTTTTTGATGAGACTAAAAGTTTGGTTCGTAAAGGTAATACTGTTAATATAATTGTGACACACTGTACCTCAAAATAGCACTCTATAACCCCCATATTTATCATTCATATATGGTTGTGATATTTCATACAAAGCATGATATCGAAGATATCTTATGAAAGGTCATGAATCTGCTGAAACCTGTTGTTCCATCCAAATATATACAACATTAATGTGTACAAAGTTATGAGATTTTGCTATATGGTTGTTACTGAAATATGTTATAAGTTTGAGAGTCTCTACTGCTAGGTGATGAACCACTCCCAGGAGGGTGTTAAACAACCATTAATCAGCAGGGGACTTGTAATCAAGGGAGTTACAATTCAATGACAGTTGCAAAAGCACCACACAATGGAGACTGCTCAACACTATGACTCAGTTACACAAGACCATGCCAGGGGGATTACTAAAGCTAATGATTCAGCAAAGCCCACCAGGACATGTCTGTGCAAGTGTCTTCTAGGCACATAGAATAAGGACATAAAATAGGGTACCGTAGCGTCATGCTTTTGCCTTTCTCCTCCCCCGCCTACACTGGAAGCAACAAGAACGCTGAGAAGATTGACTTCAACTGAGGAAACTGCTCCAGCTTAAGGGAGAGGCCTGTGCATTAAGAAAAATTGCTTGATCTAAATACTGCCTAATATAATAAGGTTTAAGATTTAGATGATGTGTTTATCTTTTATTTTCTTTCGTAACTATTATTGTCCTTTTATGAGTACCACTTATAATCACTTAAAAAAAATCTATCTTTCTGTAGTTAATAAATCTGTTTTATACTTTTCCTAAAACAGTGTATTTTGCTTGAAGTGCTTGGGAAATCTCAGCTCAGTTTACAAAGGCTAATGCATGTCCTCTCCACATTGAGGGAGGGGCGGACTGGGTAATACACTTACACTGGTCACAGCTCTGGGGTGTAAGGTTGAGGAGCTCAGAGGAATTGGCTAGTGCCTTTCTCTGTGCGATTCATAAGTGGCTTTGGGCGCATTCATGCAATCTAGCTGAGTGTGGGTCTCCACATGCTGTTGTGCTGAGTTACAACAGAGCCTGGAGGGGTTTGCTGCTTGTCACTAGCAAAGCACTGTGAGAGACAGTCCAGGCTGGAGAGTTAAGGGGGCACACCAGTACCCCAGTTCCAGGCTGCACCCTGGGAATCCCATCACAGTAATATACTTATACTTCTGTAGGCATTTGACTTGGTACCACACAACATTTTGATTAAAAAACTAGAAAAATGTGAAATTAACATGACACACATTAAATGGATTAAGAACAGGCTAACTGTTAGGTCTCCAAATGCAAAAGTCAACAAGCTCGTATATATCCAGTGGGGTCCCGCATGGATCTATTCTTGTCCTATGCTATTTAACACTGATAACGACTTGAAAGAAAACAATATCATCAGTCATAAAGGCTGCAGATGACAGAAAAATCAGGGGATTGGTAAATAATGAAGAGGGCTGGTCACAGATTCAGAACAATCTGGATTGCTTGGTAAACTTCACACACACAAATAATACGAGTTTTAATATGGCTTAAATTTAATGTATACATCTAGGAGCAAAGAACATAGGTTATGTTTACAGGATGGGTGACTCCATCCCGGAAAGCACAAACTCTCAAAGAGATTTGGGGGCCGTGGTGGATAATCAGCTGAACATGAGCTCCCAGCGTGACACTGTGGCCAAAAGAGCTAATACAACCCTGGGATGCATAAACAGGGGAATCCAAATAGAAGTAGAGAGATTATTTTACCTCTCTATTTGGCACCGGTGCAACCACCACTGGAATACTATGTCTAGTTCTGGTGTACACAATTCAAGAAAGCTGTTGATAAACTGGAGAGGGCTCAGAGAAGAGCCACAAGAATGATTCCTTACAGTAATCAACTCAATGAGCTCAATCTATTTAGCTTAACAAAGAGAACTGGTGACTTGATTACAGCCTATAAGTACCTAGATGGGGAACAAATATTTAATAATGGGCTCATCAGTCTAGAAGAGAAAGGTATAAACACGATCCTTTGGCTGGAAGCTGAAACGAGATAACTTCAGATGGGAAATAAGGTATACATTTTAACAGTGAGAATAATTAACCATTGGAACAATTTACCAAAGGTTGGGTGGATCCACCATCACTGGCCATTTTTAAATCAAAATAGAATTTTTTTCTAAAAAATATGACCTAGAAAGTATTTGGGGGAAGTTCGAATGGCCTGTGTTATACAGGAGGTCAGACTGTATAATGATTATCACAATGATCCCTTCTGGACTTGGAATCTATGACTTCAAAATGAACGTTGGTGTAGTAGAGCCTATTACACCAGATGGAAATGGCAAATGCTGTAAAAGAAATGAAAAATAATAAAGGACCTAGGCCCAGATAGAATCCCTACTGATGCATGGAGAAACTTTGGAAAAGAAGGCATCCATCTGCTGACATCCCTCTTGAATCATGAGATGGGAAAAAGATACCAAACATGTGGAGGAAAAGTATCTATGGCAATATTTAAGAGAAACGGTGGTGCTGGAAACTGTACAAGTTATAGAGGTATAAAACTGGTGAGTTATACAATGGAACTGGGGGACAGAGTCATTGATAAGACATTAAGAAGTGAAGTACATATTAGCGCAAAACAATATGGATTCATGCTAGGAAGGTCAGCAATAGATGCTGGTTTTGCACTGAGGCAGCTAGTGGAAAGATTTAGAGAGAAAAGGAAAAAACATTCACTTGGCGCTGATTCATCTGGATAAGGTCTTTGATCGAGTTCCAAGGGCAGTTATCTGGTGGTGGATGAGGGAAAAAATGGTACCAGAACTTTATGTGTGGCTTGTTCAAGCCAACTACGTAGGTACAATGTCAACAGTCAGAACTTCTAGTGGTGAAATAAATGAACTATCGGTAAAAGAGTGCATCAAAGATCAGCAATGAGGTCTTTCTTATTTATTCTCATCCTGGATACCGCCACAAGGAATATACAGAAGAAGGCATCTTGGTGCATGTTGTTTTAGATGATATAATTATATGCAGTAGGAGAAAGATAGTCTAAAAAAGGATCTTGATAAAAGGAGAGATGTGTTGGAGAGACATAGGTTCAAAATAAGCAGAGGAAAAACAGAGTATTTGGTATGTAAGATCAATAATGTGAACACTGAAGAATGATCTTTGAATCTACATGGGTACACAATAATAAAAATGCAAAGTTTCAAGTATCTGGGTTCCAGAAACCTGGAAAACTGGAGGATAAAATAAGAGTTTGGATTATAAATGCCTGGCTCAAATGAAGAGAATTAAGTGAGAGGTATGTGACAGGAAGATATCAGTAAGATTAAAAGAGAAAGTCTATGTAATGGTGGCCTGTCCAGTTTTAATGTAGGACACTGAATGCTGGGCAACAAGGAACAAACATGAACAAGTGATCTGTTCCATAGACATGCAAACGCTGAGATGGATGAGTGAAGCAAGCAAGAAAGACCACATGAGGAAGAGGTATGTTAGAGACATGCTCCAAGTAATACTCATAAATGAAAAAAATGAGGGTGTGCAGGCTCAGATGGTTTGGACAGATAAAGTGCAAACCTGACAACCATGTGGGTAAAAGTACAACACATCAAGATGGAAGGAAAAAGGCAGAGTCCAATCCAGAAGCACCAGTGGGATATCATACAGGAACACGTGTTAGCATGTGGCGCTATAGAGGATATGGCACTGAACAAAGCACTTTGGAGGGAGAGGACTCAGAGCAGATCCCATTTGATGTGATTAATGCAAAGACGACGATGTCCATCATTTGCTGATGCTATTATTTTTCTGAATAGAGCTTTCAGTGCTATCTGAAAGCTTTCACAAGAACCAATCTCACTCTCTCTGTATACATAAGAGAAAGATTAGTTCTTATGAAAGATATATATACACACACACACACTTTTGAAATATATACACTTTGGAATAACCCAAGATTAACATACTCGATAATTCAAAAATATAAACTGGGTGTTTGGGCTTATAAAGTTTATGGCAACGTATTTGCTCTGCCAGTTGTTTTATTAAGTGAAACAATACATTTTCCCTTACACCAGCCCTTACACCCAATAGTTTGAGACCACTAAAAATTCTTCAGCATGTTACATAATTACTACTTATTTTTCTCACCAGCTCATTCCAGAATCCAGCAATGCCATTTATTAGTAAGTCAAAGGGGTAACTACACAGTTGCAAGGCCACAACTAATTTTAATTTATGAAGCACAAACAGTTTCAGATTGGCCAAGTGCTAAACAAAATATAGCACAGAACAAACTTACTTGCAGATTTGACTCCAATATTTCTAGAAGACCCCTTGTTAAGAATAAAAGTCACACTAGTTCTTTTTCCTAGCACTAACCAACCTGAAAAATATTTACAGCAAGGGATTGGTGATGGAATACAGGATCATCTTCAGTTAAATTGTTCCGATGAGTAGAAACTACAGGCCAACACCACATTGGCGCTGTTCAGAGTAGACTCTCTGACACTGGTTATTTTAAAATAAGGATGGTATCTCAGTCAACACAGCACCAATGACTGAATTACCTCCATAACTCTGGGGGTGGTATCTCCAATGCAATTTAGAGACATTGGCAACATAAAGAAGCTTGGAGGGCAGCTGCTAATGCTGCATCAGTTCTGTGTATAGAAGACATGATTTGCACTAAACTCACTTAAAACAATGTCTTCACTTATTCCATGTTTCAAAAAAGTTATAACATTTACAACCAAGACAACTCAAGTTCCGCCATTAGATAAAATTAGTCTCAGTTTAACAGCAGCTGACACTCAGACAACCCAGGAATATCTGATTGCTATAAACCACTGTGATATCTTGACACAAAAAAGGCCTCTGATATTGCAAATATAAACCTCTATTTTGAAGTCTTGGGGAGTAAAGAGAAAGTATACAAAGTCATTTTTAAATTCAAGTTGTTTATCTTCTGCTTCTGTGATTGCAAATCATTATCTGTCACAGCAGGTCACCTCTTCACTGCTACTCATATCCCCTGTACTGCCATTGTTATGAAATCATCATCAAGCTATTGGCTACCAAGATAAGATCTGACATAATTTTGGAACCAAGTGTTTGCAAACCATCACTATACTTATATGGTACACTCCTTTTCCTTTATCTTGTCTATTTAAGTATAAGCATTTTGGGACAAGGACTGTATTACTCTGTATTCTCTGTATTTGTACAGTGCCTAGCACAATGGAGTCCCATTCTCAGATGGCCACTGGGCACTATCATAATAATGTCCCAAAACCTTTCAGTAAAGCAAGTGGGAGTTGTGGTATCAAAGTATAGGTCACTATATATTTCCAACAACCTCCACAGACTCATGCAGTTGACCTTTGGTATCACTCACATGAAATACTCTAGTATAAGCCTCTCTCCTACCTTTTGAATAAGGTTTCTCCTTCCTTCCATAACTAAATGTTTTCAAGGGTCCTGTTTGTCTCAATAAACAATCTTATTTAACCTAGTTACACTGACCACCAACAGATCCCTTTACCCTTTTTTACCCCATTTTCACAATAATCTAGCACACCCATACACCATGTTGTGTGCTAGTTCTAATGAGACGTCTTTACCAACTCTAGTCCACGGAGTAAGTGACTTGCAAGAAAGCACTGGAATTCAAAATTGAACTCTAGGACTGTCACTGTGATTAACTATCATTTCTTCTCTGTCACTGTATTAATCATTGCAGCACTAAGGACATTCCAAAACCGACAAGAGACCAGCAGTCAGGATGCAGTGACAAACTCTTACATGCCTGAGCTCCAGTAAGAAAAAAAAGCAATGACAACTTATTCTTGGACATAAAGATATGAATGGGGACTTGGACTGAACATACAGCTGTGTTCCCTGTAAGCTGTGTGGTTGGGCGGCCGCCCAGGAGAGATTCAAGTGCTGTGCAGTTGATTAGCAGAGCCACGCACATCCAGCCAGCAACGTGTGTTCAGGTGCCTCCCCCCGACCCCCCGCTGCTTTGCAGCCACGTTGCTGCTGCAGCTGCTCCCAGGATCCTCCTGCTGGCTGTGCAGAGCATGGGGGCGGGGGGGAAAGGAGGGTGCTGATGTCAGGGTGTCCCCCTTCCCCAGTGGTGAGCTGGAGCCGGTTCGCACTGGTTCACAAGAACCGGTTGTTAAATTTAGAAGCCGGTGTAGAACCGGTTCCTAAAGGGGCGGGAGAGCAAACTCCGGTCCGCGGGCCACATATGGCCCGCAGGACCGTCCTGCCCGGCCCCTGCCTGAGTTCCCAGCTGGGGAGGCTCCCCTGGCCCCTCCCCCACATCCCACCCCCTCGCAGAGCCCCAGCGTGCTGCGCTGCCGGTGCCAGCGCTCTGGGCAGCTCTGCAGCTCCTGCCGCTTTGAGCGGCATGGTAAGGGGGTGGGGCTGCGAGCTCCAGCGGCCACATGGCAGCCTTACACAGCAGCATGGTAAGAGGGCCGGGTCGGGGCTGGGAGGAGGAGTTGGATAAGGGGCAGGGAGCGGTTGGAGGGGGCAGAGGCTCTGGGGGGGGCGGTCAGGGGACGGGGAACGGGGGGGGGGAGGAGGTTGGGTAGGCATGGGAGTTCCGGGGGTCTGTCGGGGTGGTGGTGGATGGGGTCGGGGCAGTTAGGGGACAGGGAGCAGGGCGAGTTGGGTAGGGGGTGGTCAGGGGACAAGGAGCGGGGGGGGTTGATGGGTTGCGGGTTCTGAGGGGGCAGTCGGGGGCAGGACGTGGGTTGCGGTTGGATGGGGGGGGGGGGAAGAGACAGGCACGTGGGGCTTGTACTCACCGCGCAGTTCCCTACCGGCTCTTCGGCTGCACTTCGGCAGTGGGGGGGGGGGGTCCTTCACTCGCTCCGGGTGAAGTACCTGCCGCCGAAATACCGCCGAAAACCCAGAGCGAGTGAAGACACACACACACACACCCGCCGCTGAAGTGCCGCCAAGGACCCGGTAGGGAACCGGTTCTTAGGATTTTGGGAGCTCATCACTGCCCTTCCCCCAGCCCCTGTACCTCATCTCCACAGAGCAGGGTAGAGGGGACAGGGCTCAGGACTCATAGCAGCTCTGAGGTCTGAACGAGCCTTCAGGTGAGTGAGTGCCTTAAAGAGACAGCACACGGTCTCTCAGAAACTTCCCAAGCAGCCGGCACACACATTCTCTCTCTCTCTCTCACGCGCGCACATACACACACACACAAACAAAGTCTCTTCTCCTCCCTTCTGCCCATGTACCCCATCTGAGCAGGGGAGGGGGGACATGGTGCAGGAGGAGGAGAGCTTTCAGTGAGTGCCTTAAAGAGACAGCAGACGGGCATCTCTCAGAAACTTCCCCAGCAGCCAACACACACACTATGTCTATGTCTCACACACACACACTGTTGTTGTTGTTACTTCTTGGTACTTCCTGCAATGCACACGTAGTCTATGTAATTTTATTCTTTCAAAGTGTTTTATTTTAGTTTTTTACTGGTCTATGCATTTCATAATTTTTACTTCTCTCTTACATTTAAATTTAATTCTTTGAGTAGTGAGTTCTAAAATGCCTAACTTGCCCTGGCTGAAGTAAGTATCCCTATTCGTAACTTTTTAAAAATATATATTATATCTAGGGGTTTTTTTCTACTGGTGGCACACATCCGCACATTACCTTGGTGCTAATAACAAAATGTATTCCACATATGGGTGGAAAAAATTAGAGGGAACACTGAGTATAAGCAGCACAAATTAAGGGGCAAGATTCAAACACTGGACTGGTTCAGGCAGAAGAACAGGGAGCCAATGCAGCACTATTTCTGAACAAGAGGGAAATGAAAAAAAGTTATAATTTTAAAATTTCAACAGACAGAAGAATCAAGTTGAGAGCACGTTCCTATGCCTGCAAATACCGGTAATCATAATACACTACTACTTACTGGACCCTACTCTCCAGCTCCCTCATCCATGTCCCATGCATTCCATCCCTCCCAATATACCTTCAAATGACATCTCTGATATGGAGGTTGTCAACCACCACATCATCTTTTGCAGTTGCAACAGAGGTGTAAAATTTCCACTCTCCTGTGGATACCAATCCATCTGGTGATGTGTCCGATGTAGCGGCTCTCCTCCTTCCTCTTCCTGCTTTGCCTGTGAACATGCCTGATAGTATGAGTGGTGGAATCGAGTCACTCTGTGATTGGTGAGCAATGTGTCCACAGAAAGATGTTATTCTCTTACTGAGGGTCTCAAGTAATTGTGCTCTTTTTTAAATTCATCCTTGTCATCACCTCATCATTCATACTTTTGGTTATCCAGCTAATTTGAACATCCTTCTTTCAACTTCACAGAAGCCTTTGAAAGTTGTTGAATGTATTTTCTGCAAGCTATATCTTTCTCTTGATTTCTTCACGTATCTTTCGTCCAACGTTATTTAAACTCCCTAAATAGGAAGAACTATACAGTTGTTTCACCACCTGACCACGAAATCTAGGTGCTATCTACCTTGTACACTGCTATGTTTACTTATTGTCAAACTTCTTATCTTCCTAACATTGATGATCATTTCACATTTCTTGCTGGCATTATTCACAGCAATAAGCATTTTCTGAAGTTCTTCCCTACTCAAAGTTATGCAAACTAGGTCATTGGTGTATCTCATGTTGTTGATGTATACACCATTGACCTGTTTGCCCCTTGGCATCTTCTAAACTTTCCCTGATTATACCTACCATATACACATATGTTGAATAGTTACGAAGATTGGATGTAATGCTGGTGTACAGATTTATTGATGCTGCAATACTCGGATATTTCAGTTTGTTCAGACTGCTGCTTTCTGTCTGGCTTTTTATTAACTGTAGATCTTGGAAAACATTCTTCAGGAATATGTATCATCTTGTCAAGCTGCATTTTATCAAATGCCTACTCAAAATCTATAGTGCACAAATACATTTCCCTTTACACTTCTATCGCACACTCATATATGACCCTCAGGGCAAAAACTGCCTTCCTTGTGCCTATTCTTGAGTGGAAACCAAATCAACTTCTGCTAATTCTTGTCTCGAGTTGTTGATGCATCCATGTGCCAATGATTTTCAACAAATCTTTCAGTGTGATCAAGCTTACAGTCTGATGCTGTTCACATTCTCTACCATTATTAATCTTTGGTAGAGGAATGAAGATGGATCTTTCATTGTGGGAACTAGAAAGAGCACTATAAAGTAAGGGAAAGCAGCTGGGGAGGTTGAAATGCTACAATTCCTGAATGGAGATTCAAAAACTTACCAGCTAAAACTAGATAGACAGACAGATAGACAGACACTCACTTCTGGATGACTTCCCAATAAATGTACTTTGTAAAACAGTACAACACTCTGTTGGCCTTTTTATTGAGAATATATTACCTAGATTTGCAACTGCAGCTGGTCTGAATGTTTGTTTATAAATCAGACTCTGGAAAAAGGACAATTAACACTTGAAGCATACTGTTTAATGTCAATAAATCATCAATTCACTCATCCATAAACTTACTCCCCATAACTAATACAAGTCATTACTTAATCATGATAAAAATAAATGCCTGAGATCATCAATAGTAAAATCCACCACAAGTATAAAAAAGCCTCTAAGAACTCCTTGCCATAAAACCACCAAAACAACATGAAATTTCTCTAGCAACATACATTAGAGCAAAGAGCAGTTGCAGTGTGGGCAACAAGCACACTAGTATGCTATGCTAATTTAAGTTAGCAGCCTCAAGTGCAACACCTCGTCCAAACTCCTGGCTCCTCACTCTATTGTTCACTAAGGACCTCACTTTTGCAACCATCTATTATGCAAAATGCAGCACATCGATATAGTTGCTGCACTAGTAACCAAACTGTCATGGTAAGTCGGATATCACCATCTTGCTGTCAATCTCCCAGAAACCACACTCCACTACCATCTTGCAGCTACCAAATGTAGAGTTGAATCTGCATCTCTCAGGAATGGAACAAAAATTGATATTAAGGTCCTTCAGAAAATTAATAAGGATAAAGACATAAATGTCAATGTTTTACACTAGGATAGAGTCCCCCACTGTACAAGTCCAGAATTTTGTTTCCTTAAATACTGGCATCATGCACTTTGCCTAGCCACCCTGTGTACGCATACAGGAATTTCCCACAGTGATTGCGTCTGCACTGAGTAGTACTCTTTTCTGTTAAAGTACTCCTGAATTTGTTGGTGGTGGAGATTCAGGCAGATCAAAAAATGAGCATTTAGATTCTATCAAGAGATATTGCACACTTTGGGAATCAGAACAGTTTAAATCATAGAATCATAAAAATGTAGGACTACAAGGGACCTCATTAGGTCATCTTGTCCAGTCCTCTGCACTGAGGCAGGGCTAAGGATTATCTCTAGACCATCCCTCACAGGTATTTATCTAACTTGTTCTTAAAAACCTCCAGTGATGTCAGTGATGGTTAACTAGCCTCACAGTTAGGAGGTTTTTCCTAATGTCTAACCTAAATCTCCCTTGCTGCAATTTAAACCCATTACTTACTTGTCCTGTCCTCAGTGGGTAAGGAGAACAGTATATCACTCTCTCTTTATAACAACCTTTTATGTACTTGAAGTCTTATGTCCCCCCTCAGCTGTCCCTTTTACAGACTAAACAAACCCAGGTGTTTCAATCTTTCCTCATAAACCATGTTTTCTAGACCTTTAATTTTTTTTTCTCTCCTCTGAACTTTCTCCAATTTGTCCAGATCCTTCCCAAAATGTGGTACTCAGAACTGGATGCAGTATTCCAGCTGAAATCTTATCAGTGCTGAGTAGAGTGGAAGAATTACTTCTCATGTCTTGCTTACAACACTCCTGCTAATATATCCAGAATGATGTTTGCTTTTTTTGCAACAGCAGTACATTGTTGATTCATATTTAGTTTATGATTCACTATAACCTCTAGATCCTTTTTCTGCAGTACTCCTTCCTCAGTAGCCATTTCCCATTTTGTATTTATGCAATTGATTATTCCTTCCTAAGCATAGTATTTTGCTTTTATCCTTATTGAATTTTATCCTATTTATTTCAGACCATTTCTCCAATTTGTCAAGATCATTTTGAATTCTAATGCTGTCTTCTTAAGTGCTTGCAATCCCTCTTGGCTTGGTATTGTCTGCAGACTTTATTAGTGTACCCTCTATGCCAGTGGTTCCCAAACTTGTTCCGCCGCTTGTGCGGAGAAAGCCCCTGGATGGCCAGGCCGGTTTGTTTACCTGCCGCGTCCGCAGGTTCGGCCGATCGCGGCTCCCAGTGGCCGCGGTTCGCTGCTCCAAGCCAATGGGAGCTGCTGGAAGCAGCGGCCAGTATGTCCCTCAGCCCGCACTCATTTACACTGATGTTCACTATGTTAGTCATTCGATCACTACTCATCTTTTTGGTGAAAAATTGAAACAAAAAGGCGGCATTTAATACACTGGCCACTGCCATCTTTTCTCTTATAGTCTTTCCCTCCTCGTTAAGTAACGGGCCTACTCTTGTCCTTGGTCTTCCTCTTGCTTCTAATATATTTGTAACCCTTTATGTCCTTTTCTTGTTACCCTTTATGTCCCTAGCTAATTTAATTGGGGGGGGGTGCTTTTGGGGGTGCGAGAGGTTCTGTTTTTGTCCTTAGCCTTTCTAATTTCTTTCCTATATGCACACGTTACTGTTTTTATATTCATCCTTTGTAATTTGACCTAGTTTCCTCTTTTGTATGACTCTTTTTTGAGTTTCCGGACACTGAAGATTTCTTCATTAATCAGGGTGGTCTCTTACCATACCTTCTATCTTTTCATCGCATTGGGATAGTTGGTTCTTGTGCCCTTAATATATCTTTTAAAAAACTGCCAACTCTCCTGCTCACTTTTTTCCCTTAGACTTTCTTCCCATGGGATCTTACCTCCCAATTTCCTGAATTTGCTAATGTCTGCCTTCCTGAAGTCTATTATTCTTATTCTGCTGTTTTCCCTCCTACCATTTCTTATAATCATGAACTCTATCATTTCACGATCATTTTCATCCAAGCTGCCTTCCACCTTCAAATTTTCCACCAGTTCCTCCCTCTTTGTCAGAATCAAATCTAGAACAGTCTCTCTCTGTTGCATTCTCACTTTCTGTAATAAAAACCTGTCTCTAGTGCATTCCAAGAACTTACTGAATAGCCTGTGCCCTGCTGTATTATTTCCCAACAGACGTCTGCTGGGATTTCAGCAAGGCATTTGATACAGTTCCACATGGGAAATTATTAGTTAAATTGGAGAAGATGGGGATTAATATGAGAACTGAAAGGTGGATAAGGAACTGGTTAAAAGGGGAGACAAGTAGTTATACTTAAAGGTGAACTGTCAGGCTGGATGGAGGTTACTAATAGAGGTCTTCAGGGATCGGTCTTGGAACCTATCTTATTTAACATTTTTATTAATGACTTTGGCACTAAAGTGGAGTATGTTAATAAAATTTGTGGATTACACAAAGTTGAGAGGTATTGCAAATATGAAGGAGGACTGGAATATCATACAAGAAGATCTGGATGACTTTGAAAACTAGAGTAATAGAGATGGGATGAAATTTAATAGTGCAAAATGCAAGGTCACGCACTTTGGGATTAACAACAAGAATTTTTGCTATAAAATGGGGATTTATCAATTGGAAGTGACAAAGAAGGAGAAAGACCGGAGTGTATTGGATGATCACAGGATGACTATGAGCTGCCAATGTGATGCAACTGTGAAAAAAGCTAATGCAATCCTAGGATACATCATATGAGGTATTTCCAGTAGAAAGACAGGGAAGTGTTAGTTCCATTGTTCAAGGCACTGGTGAGACCTCATCTGGAATACTATGTGCAATTCTGGTCTCCCGTGTTTAAGAAAGATGAATTTAATTTGGAAGAGGTGCAGAGAAGGGGCTACTAGGATGATCATAGGAATGGAAAACCTACCTTTGAGAGGAAACTCAAAGAGCTTGGCTTGTTTAGCCTGACCAAAAGAACGTTGAGGGGAGATAGGATTGCTCTGTATACATACATGAGAGGGATAAATGCCAGGAAGGGAAAGTAGTTATTTAAGTTAATCAACAATGTTGACACAAGAACAAATGGCTATAAACTGGCCATCAATAACATTAGGCTTGAAATTAGATTGTTTCTGACCATCAGAGGAGTGAAGTTCTGGAACAGTCTTCCAAGGGGAGTAGTAGGGGCAAAAAACCTAACTGGCTTCAAGAATGAGCTTGATAAGTTTATGGAGAGGAAGGTATGATGAGACTGCCTACAACAGCATGCAGCCAATCTGCATCTGCTAGTAGCAATATCTCCAACAGCTGATGATGGGACACTAGCTGGGGAGGGCTCTGAGAATTCTTTCCCAGGTGCCTGGCTGCTGGGTCTTGCCCACATGCTCAGGGTCTAACTCAGGGGTCTCAAACTCAAATGACCTCGAGGGCCACATGAGGACTAGTACATTGGGCCAAGGGCCGCATTTACTGACACCTCCCCCCCCCGCCGCCCTCGGCCCCGCCCCCACTCCACGCCTTCCATGAGGCCCCGCCCCTGCCCCGCCTCTTCCCACCCCTTCCCTGGCCCCCATTCCAACCCCTTCCCCGAAATCCCCACCCCAACTCTGCCCCCTCCCTGCCCCCAGGGGGCACAGGAGGGGTGTGGGGTGCGGTGGGGGCTCAGAGCAGGGGGTCGGGGTGTGGCAGGAGTTCAGGGCAGGGGGTCGGGTGCAGCAGGGGGACTCAGGGCAGGGGGTCGGGTGCAGCAGGGGTGCAGCGGGGGTTCAGGGCAGGGGGTTGGGGTGCAGCAGGGGGTTCAGGGCAGGGGGTTAGGGTGCAGCAGGGGGCTCAGGGCAGGGTGTCGGGGTGTGGCGGGGGCACAGGGCCGGGAATGGGGAACTGTGGCCAATGGGAGCTGCTGGGGGCAGTGCCTGAAGCAACAGCCACACACACCCCTGCGCCCCTCCTCCCCCAGGTTCCAGTTGCTTCCTGGTGCGACGCGGCGGCAGGGCAGGCAAGCAGGGAGCCTGCCCTGCCCCCGGTGCTGGTCGGCCAGGTAAACGTTGGGGGGGAGGGCGGCGGGGCCGGGGGGAGCTCGCGGGCCGCATGCGATAGCCCTGCAGGCCGCGTGTTTGAGACCCCTGGTCTAACTGATCAACATATTTGGGGTTGGAAAGGAATTTCCTCCCAGGTCAGATTGGCAGAAACCCTGTGGGGGGTTCGCCTTTCTCTGTGCATGGGGTACGGGTCACTTGCAGGTTAAACTAGTGTAAAAAGTGGATTCTCTGTAACTCAAAGTCTTTAAATCATGATTTGAGCACTTCAGTAACTCAGCCAGAGGTTATGGGTCTATTACAGGAGTGGGTGGGTGAAGATTCTATAATGAGGCACTCTCTTGTTAACAGGATGTATGCTCCTTCCCGTTGATCACGGATGGCATTTAGAAATCAAGGAGCTTGCCAGCAAGCACCTGGATGACAAAAGTCCAGCACCAGATAATATGTTGCAGGCATGTGAAAAGTCAAACAGGGAGGTATTCCTGTCTTGCTGTTGGGTTTTCCTGCACAGGCTTGTGTAAGTGTCAGAAGTGTGAGAACATTGACAAAAAAGCTGCTGAACCTGTCATTCACAATGACAATGTGTCCAACGAGAGAGATTTTGAAAGCAGACTGTCAAAGTGGGAAATAAAAATGTATTTTACTCAGGGAATAAGCACTACAGTGCCAACAGCAATAAATAGTTCAAAATGAACACTAGATTTTAATAAGAAAATAAAAAGTTGATTTATATAGATAATCACATCAATTCACACAAGTCCAGATAAGTTGTCACGGTCTTAAAAATATTTAAGAAATAAATGTCATATACAAGAGGATTCCAGTAAAAAGGTTTGTGTTTTTCTTTTCTCAGTGCTGTTGCTGAGAAAAATATACTAGCTGACAAATAAAATAGTAATATTTTAGGTATTTGCATAGAAAAATGCATCAAATGTATTAAATTTATAATTTATCATTAAACGTAACAGTGAGGCTGGTGTACAAACACTTCTCTTAAGGGAAAATAGCAAAACAGTCCAGCCTACCGTAAAAGGTTAGTATTTCCATGAAAAACAAATTATGGGGGTTGGGTAATACTTGCTATCAAAAGATAGACATGGTAATTTACTGCACATTATCTGTTAGACTGATGATTGTAGAAAATATTGATGCATAAAACATCCCAGGAGGGCAAGAATTTTTAGTTCTTTCATATATTTTATTGCCCATAAATAAATAATTTTCACTCAAATTGGCTATTTGCAATATTTTTTTCTTGTGTATGATTTCTAAGTTTTTCAGTCCTGCCTTTAATACCACTTCCATATACATTTCAATCATTTTCAGCTAATTTGGGCCTTTAAAGAGCAAATATTAATGAAGTTATGGACAAGAACCCTTTGTCAGTATAGTGTCAAATTGGTAACTTTGGACACGCCATGACAGAAAAATCCAGGGTTTCTTGGGGACAACTTTTAACAGGTCTCTCAGACTATTGGCTATATAAATCTGCAGAGAGTACGTAGTGCCCGCCAAGCTCATTTTCTAAACACAATAATTGGTCTCACCGTACTGCCTTCCAAAAAATTACGTGACTTTGACCACTACTCCTATAATTCCCCCTTGATTCCAGAAGGCCTTTCAAACCTTCCCACAAGACAATGCAGTGCCAGTAGATAGAAAGGAAGTGAACTATAATGGTGGAGAATAGTGCCTCTGTGGATGTGGGGCAAAAATCACACCTGAAATAATGTGACTACTGTGATCACACTGCACCGTTGGTACCTATATTGGTACTATTGCACTGATTCAGTTATCAACAATTCAATTCTCCAGCGCAGAGATTCTTAAACTGTGGTCTGTGAAACATTTGCTTGTGGTTCCCAGAAAGCTGATCGATTATATGGTGCAGGTGTCTGGGGAAGTGGGAGAGTTAATGGGAGCACTGAATTTTAAAGTTGTACTAATATACACAAAATGAATCATCAGTTTGTAGTTTATAAGTCCTAAACACAAAAAGTGATGAGTACTGAAGAAACTTGATCCCAGAAACATATTTCATATTTTAATAGCACAGGGTTTTTAGATCATGAGTGGCTTTACTTGCTTATCAAAATACAATGAACCAGAGATCTCTACCTTTAAAGCAGTTAGGTCACTGACAGTATAATTGTCTTTAAAAGTGTAATTGCCTTTATGTTAACTTCTCTGTGTAACACAGTACTGAAAAATGTGAAGCTAATCACTGATAAGAAACCAACTACACACAAAAATCAAATGGGCAGGCAGAAAATAACTTCAGATCATTAATATGTAGCTTTACATTTTGGCAGAATCAAGACACTAAGAATAATTTAGGTCAAGTATAAAAGGCACACATTTCCTCTCCCTTCGGATTAGTACTGGTTAGGCATGGAATAAGGAGGAAAATAGATCATATCCGAAGAGGGAAGTTTCTCTTTAGTGATTAACTCTAAAAGCATCGCTTACACTCTCTCTGGGGAGATAGATAATTGTGCTGTGTGTGCTTGTGTCTCTAGGTGGGAATTTTACTTTGTGTGTGTTTCAATAAAACATTCAGAACCACAGATTTTTTTTGCAGTTTCCTTCCGATGCAGCCCCTGTGACAAGTGTTTTATTAGTCAGGCCAGAGGCCTTGGTGTCTCTGTACAGCAGCATATGCACGGATGGCACCCATAATAACCAACCGAAGGAGCTGTTTGAATCACGTCAGGCAGACACCAACTCCTCGCTGTCCACAGCGCTCTCACCAGTGAGCATTTCCATCCCCTTTGTGTGCGTGTCTCTGTCCCTCGTGACGGAGTGCAGCCCCTGAGAGCGCAGTGGCACTGAAGGCAAGGCTCAGCACAGCCCACCCGCATGCCTACCCCTTGGTCCCAGCTGTCTCTGCCCCTCCCCCAGACAGCAAAGCCAGGAACAACGGGGGCTCGCGCGGGGTGGGCAGGCAAAACAAGTTTGAGGAGAGGAGCTGGGGCCAACTCAGAGCGTGGGGAAGGGGCGGACCAGAGCTGATGGTGACAGACCCGGGGGGGGGGGCAGACAGCAGAGGGGGGGGGGGGGCAGACAGCAGAGTGGGGGGGGGGACAGACACCAGGGGGCAGGCGGGGAGAGCGTTCGGTACCAGACAGCGGGGGGGGCCGGGTTGGCTGCCTGGCAGCAGGGGCCGGGCCGGGGCCGCTTGTGTCGGTGCCACTTACCCACATCCTGGTCAAAGGGGTTGGTGGCGAAGAGCGGCATCTCGGGTCCGCGCGCTGGGGGTGGGGAACAGCCTCACCCTCCCCTCCCGGTCGTGGGGTACGGTGTGTAGTGTGTGAATGCGATGGAGGGGAGGGGGGGGGGCCTCGGCGGCGGCCTTAGCTCCTCCTCCCTGTCAGGGCACAGCTCAGGAGCCGCCTCTCCGTGCTCGCAGAGCATGCTGGGAAAAATAGGGTTGCCCTCTCCAATGCCTGACCCGAAGACTCCTCTCCGCACAGGCACAAAGGGCTGGGAGGGGCTCTTCCCTCCCGCTGTATGTTAATCCCGGTGCTTTCATTGCCCCTGCCTCCCCAGGATGGGTCGTTGGATAGGGCGCTGGGTCAGCCAGCAGAGGAGGCCCCTCAGGCGCGCTCAGGTCAGCTATACCCCTGACAGTCGGTGACTGACACACACACACCCCTCCCGTCAGACTGAAGCGAGTGGGAGCCGGGACGTTACACCTGCTGGCAAGTGGCCCAGGCAGGGGCGCCTTGCAGCGGGACAGTCCCACGCGGGGGGTGCTGTCCCTTTAAGGCGTCGGGAGGGAGAGGGGCTCGTCCCCCACCCACTGGCGGCTCCCGGGCCTTGCGCCCCTGCGGCATCCCCGCGGCACCTGCTCCCAGGGGGCAGCTCGCGCATCTTAGCCCCGCGTCTTAGTGACAACGGCGGGGGCCCCGTGACTGCTGATGCTGACGTGATTTGCACGAGGGATGGGGTCACGACGCTGGACCAGGCACTGCCCTTTGTACCACATTGCTGCGTGGTTACAGCCGCGTGCTGTGGGTGGAGGGAGCAGCAGCTCCAGAGCCGAGGGCCTGGCAGATGAGGGTCCCCTGGAAGCCTCGGCCCCTGAGCTCCGCTCCCCCACTGCCTGGCTTCGGATCCCCGCTGCTCCATCGTCCCTGCCCCAAAGTTGGTAGCTGTGACTAATTCCCTCCCTTCAAACCACCCCCCCAGGCCCCAGCTTCGTCCAATTCTAGCTGCCCCAGGGCAAGCAATTCAGTGTTGTAGGGGCAAGGAGCAAGTAAAATATCATTAAAAGGGACCTCCTCGTCCCCCCTTCCTTTGTTGCTGCCCCAAATTGTGAGTGAGTCAGTTTCGTGCCCGGACTGGTATGTTTTCTGTTTCTAATTTTCAAGGATTCCCTGTGGATTGGGCTGATCTAACACTACTGCTGTTAACTCTCTCACACCTTTGAAATAAATGAGGAAATTAAGGATGGGTTTCAGGGTGATGACACTGATAGATTATTCCTCAATACAGTATGTATTTATAAATAAACCTGGACTGGCCAGTTATCCGTGTGGATTTATATGTAGATACACATTATTGATAAAGGTATTATTGTTTTTATGGTACTAAATATGCGCATGATATGTAACCCTACGGCCAAATCTTGTTTTCTTAACTTCATAGGAGTGGCCCCATCACCTCCAATGGAATTTATTCCATGAGCAGGATTTGGGTCACAGCATATGACACATTTCCTGCCCATCCCTGCCATTCAAACCTCAGTCATTTTCTTGATGGGTTATTAGGGTGGCATAATTAGTGAGCTAGAAAGAGTAAATAGTGGTGACAGTCATAAGAGAAGTATCTGCTCAGGAAGGATGGTGTTGACATATCATAAAAGAAAACAAAATAGCAACAAACATGGATTAAAAAAAGTAAGATTTATATTAACTTATGCAATACAAAAATAAATGGGAAAATCTGTTATTTCCCTCCCCATTTGGTCAATATATTCATGACTTACTGATGTTGTCTCATATGCAACAGGCTTTCACAAAATCCTTCAGAAAACTGCTAAAAAACCCACCTTTCTTCTGCATAGGAAGGTCTACAAGCCCTTGCGACAGGGACCTATTATATATTTGACATACTTCACCTTTTATATAGAACTATTCATAGATATGCCACTATTTTATTAATAATAATGCTCAGTTAATTATCTATGCAGCTTAATCAGTTCCTGTTGTTTCTTAATTGCTCTGTGTATTTACACATGCCTTCTATGGAACAGTGATATCCATGTGACAAATTGCAGAACCATGTGCTTCATGTATTTTTCATGTTTCTGACTGCATCTGCTTTCCACCCCTTAATCCATCTCCCCAGGACTTACTTTGATATTCCAAACCCTTGAGCAGCTTCATGTAGCCACCATTTTTATAAAAACAACCTACCAGAGAAAGATTGCCTACACATGTTACAGGAAAAAACTAGAGTTTTTCAAATTATTACAGGAATCATTTTTGTATCTCTGCTTGTAAAGCTAGGTCATGAGTTCAATTATACAGGGCTAAGAAAGTAATTTTTTTTTAAAAAAGAGGAATAAAATAAGCTAAAATAGTTTATGCATGTAAAAATGTTCTGCTTTTAAAGTCCTGTTATCTCACGCCTTTACAGGTCTAGAACAGACTATTGGATCCCATTGAAGCAGGGAATCTCCCCTAATAAAGCTCCTGTTCTAGAACTAGAGGAAATTGCACATTTAGGGGAGAAAGAGCAATTATGTCTCTGAAAAATTGATTTTGCAATATATTTCAAGGCAATACTTAAATTTCCCCCGTTTTTTTCCCTCATCTAGTGTCACGGTTATTAAGTCATGCACATATCTGGGTATTTGTTTTTAAATAACTTGGATCATAGAATCATAGAACTTAAGATCAGAAGGTACCATTATGATCATCTAGTCTGACCTCCCGCATGATGCAGGCCACAATAGCTGACCCACCCACTCCTGAAATAATTCTCACCCTTGACTCAGCTGTTGAAATCCCCAAATCTTGATTTAAAGACTTCAAGTAGCAGATAATCCTCCAGCAAGCGACCCCTGCCCCCTGCTGCGGAGGAAGGCGAAAAACCTCCAGGGCCTCTGCCAATCTACCCTGGAGGAAAATTCCTTCCCGACCCCAAATATGGCGATCAGCTGAACCCCGAGCATGCGGGCAAGACTCTCCAGCCAGACACTCAGGAAAAAGACTTTCAATATCCCAACATTGACCATCGGTACTAATTACCAGCGGTGGCACATAATTGACCTATTGAGTAAATCATGTTATCCTATCAAACCATTCCCTCCATAAACTTATCAAGCTTAATCTTAAAGCCGGAGAGGTCTTTCGCCCCCACTGTTTCCCTCGGTAGGCTGTTCCAGAATTTCACTCCTCTGATGGTTAGAAACCTTCGCCTAATTTCAAGCCTAAACTTCCCGACTGCCAATTTATATCCATTTGTTCTCGTGTCCACATTAGTACTGAGCTGAAATAATTCCTCTCCCTCCCTGGTATTTATCCCTCTGATATATTTAAAGAGAGCAATCATATCTCCCCTCAACCTTCTTTTGGTTAAGGAAAACAAACCGAGCTCCTCAAGTCTCCTTTCATACGACAGGCTTTCCATTCCTCGGATCATCCTAGTGGCCCTTCTTTGTACCCGTTCCAGTTTAAATTCATCCTTCTTAAACATGGGAGACCAGAACTGCACACAGTACTCCAAATGAGGTCTCACCAACGCCTTGTATAACGGGACTAGCACCTCCTTATCTCTACTAGAAATACCTCGCCTAATGCATCCCAAGACCGCATTAGCCTTTTTAACGGCCACATCACATTGCCGACTCATAGTCATCCTGCGATCAACCAGGACTCCGAGGTCCTTCTCCTCTTCCGTTACTTCCAACTGGTGCGTCCCCAGCTTATAACTAAAATTCTTGTTAGTCATCCCTAAATGCATAACTTTACACTTCTCACTATTAAATTTCATCCTATTACTAATACTCCAGTTTACAAGGTCATCCAAATCTCCCTGGAGGATATCCCGATCCTTCTCCGAATTGGCAATACCTCCCAACTTCGTGTCATCCGCAAACTTTATCAGCCCACTCCTACTTTTGGTTCCGATGAAGGTTGATTCTTATTCTCACTGGTTTAGAAAACATGAAGGTTTTCAGAAACTTGTCAAAGCACAGTATTATGTGCATTTGAGACATCTTAAAGGATTCTTTAGCATCAACTAGAGCTGTCTGCTTTTAATGTCTTTTGCATATTATATACAGCAAAAAATGAAGGGTAACTTTAATAACAGACAGAAAATACCCCGGATCAAATTCTCTGCTGGTGCAACTCTTTGGACTTCAGTAGAGTTAGCCATCAGAGACTATGTCCCTCTATATTTGTTGATTTCACATTACAATCTAGTTTCAGTCCCAGCTTTATTTACAGTAGTAGCACAGTTATAAAATATTATTTTAAAAACAGGTTTTTCTGTTTTGCAATTTGTAAAGGCATTTCTAGAGGAAACTTAAAGATATGTAATTTTTTGTAAGAGTTACACTTTAAAAAAAAAATTAAGTGATCTCCCTAAAAAACTTTCCAGTTTTCCTTAGATTATTTGATCTCAATATTTACAGTATTCCCTGCACTTACTGTAGAGAGTATTTAGAGAATATTTCAAATACTATTTATTAAATAGAGCAAAATCAGAAAGTTTTTAAAGGTGACCACTATAAATGTAGGCTTCGTGAAATTTCCTAGGTTAATACACTGGGGGACTGAAATCCTCTGTTTCACCTCATTGACAATGCTTTAAAACCAGAGGGGACAGGTTGTTGCTCTAAGCATCATTTTTGATATACCTAGACTCCATGGAACCACAGGGTGCAGTCCAACTTGTATGATTTAGATCATAATTTTTCCAAGGTGGATAATTTGCAGTTTACTGTGCGGTGATCTTTCAGATAAGACTTTAAAAAACAAAGTTGTGGCTGATCTGCATAAATATAAACCAACATGGCAGTTTACGGATAAAGGTTTGCTTGTCTGTTCTAGGCCAAAATTGTCCCTTCCTCTTAATATTGCAGCATTCTGTGTGTTGGTTGGTTGGTTGCTACTCTCCACTTCAGAGATGGCTGCACTACATTGATATTTTATGTATATGATTTGTGAAGAGGTTTGGGATAAAAGAGGGTGTGTAAATATTGAAATATATTAATTTTCAAAGTTCTCCATTGTAAAACTTCTACTGGGATCATTAAAACATTGGGCAATATATCTCAACCCCGTTTTGAAGGACCATCGGTAGGCATGAGAGAGAAGTTCAGTCTGCTTGGCTTTCTTGTCAAGATCGACAACAAATGTCAGTCATGAAAGATTTTTTTGAAATGTGGCCACCTGTCCATTATGAAATTGAATGAGATACCCAACTCACTTCACAAAGACCAAGGAGTAGTCTTCCAATAGTTATGACTTTCAGTCAGTGCTATCAAACGATTTAATCTTATAAAGCATAATTAATATAAAAACATTACACAGACAATACAAATAAGTATTTATAATTTGTTTATTTATTAACTTACAAAATGTGCTTTTCCACATGGCTCAGAGGCAAACAAATCCATAGCCACATGTGACTTCTTGATTATCACTATGTTGCAGATCACGGCAGTGTGGAGCATCATAGGAGCACCAGAGATAGAACTCAAATTCTCTAGCTTCAGAATCATAAGCACTTAGGCCCGTATGCACAAAAGGAGTTAGGCACCTAAGTCCCCAAGTCCCAGTTTTGGAACCACTCTGATGCACAAACTCCCTGTGAACTTGTACACACCTAGGTTTTTGCAGTAAAAATTCCCTAGGTGCCTTTGTTTCAGCTCCTGAGCACACATACTGCTGCCTCCCTCTAGGTGCCTATCTCCCACCTAAGCTCCAGAGTGATTCACAAACCAGAGGAAGATAGGTGTTCAGTCACCTAAGCAGCATGCATGGCCTAATTCAATAGGTGTGCTTAGAGGCCATCTAACTGATCAGACCCTTCAGGTGAGTTCACTCAAAACAGCCAGAGGTGGACCTCCCTCATAACTTTTAGCACAGTGTGTAGGATACTCACCTGGGATGTGGGAGACACCCAGGTCAAGTCACCCCCTCCACCTAAGATGTGTATCACCACTCACATGCCTGATTTAACTTGAGCTATGGGATATTCTGCTGGGGGGGGGGGAGATTCCTCAATCTCCTGTTGAAGCTGTTGCACTCTGGATAAATAATTAAAGAGGCATTGGAGCAGGGGGACCAGATCCTGGGTCTTTTTCTTCTCAGCTGAGAGCTCAAACTGAAGTCAGGCTTACCAGCCTGTAATTGCCAGGATCACCTGTGGAGCCCTTTTAAAAAATTGGCGTCACATTAGCTATCCTCCAGTCATTTGGTACAGAAGCTGATTTAAATGATAGGTTACAACCTACAGTTAGTAGTTCTGTAATTTCACATTTGATTTCCTGTTGGGTGAATACCATCTGGTCCTGGTGACTTATTACTGTTTAGTTTATCAATTTGTTCCTAAACCTCCTCTAATGATACCTCCATCTGGGACAGTCCCTCAGATTTGTCACCTAAAAAGAATGGTTCAGGTTTGGGAATCTCCCTTTTATCCTCAGCAGTGAAGACGGATGCAAAGAATTCATTTAGTTTCTCCGCAAAAGCCTTATCGTCCTTGAGTGCTCCTTTAGCATCTCGATTGTCCAGCGGCCCCACTGGTTGTTTAGCAGGCTTCCTGCTTCTGATGTACTTTAAAAAAAAATGCTATTACTTTTTGAGTCTTTGGCCAGTTGTTCTTCAAATTCTTTTTTGGCCTTCCTAATTATATTTTTACACTTCATTTGCCAGAGTTTATGCTACTTTCTATTTTCCTCACTGGGATTTAACTTCCGCTTTTTAAAGGATGCCTTTTTGTCTCTCACTGCTTCTTTTACTTTGAAGTTTAGCCACGGTGGCACTTTTTTGGTTCTCTTACTATGTTTTTTAATTTAGGGTATACATTTAAGTTGAGCCTCTATTATGGTGTCTTTTAAAAGTTTCCATGTGGCTTGCAGGGATTTTACTTTTGGCGCTGTACCTTTTAATATCTGTTTAACTAACTTCCTCATTTATTTGTCGATTCCTTTCTGAAATTAGATGCTACAGTGTTGGGCTGCTGTGGTGTTTTCCCCGCCAGAGGGATGCTTAATTTAATTATATTATGGTCACTATTACCAAGCGGTCCAGCTATAATCACTTCTTGGGCCAGATCCTGTGCTCCACTTAGGACTAAATCAAGAGTTGCCTCTCCTCTTGTGGGTTCCAGAACTAGATGCTCTAATAAGCAGTCATTTAAGGTCTCAAGAAAATTTATCTCTGCATCCTGTCCTGAGGTGACATGTACCCAATCAATATGGGGATAGTTGAAATCCCCCATTATAATTGAGTTTTTTATTTTTATAGCCTCTCTAATCTCTCTGAGCATTTCACAGTCACTATCATCAGCCGGGTCAGGTGGTTGGTAATATATCTCTACTGCTATATTATTAGAGCATGTAATTGCTATCCATAGAGATTCTATGGTACAATTTGGTTCATTTAAGATTTTTATTTCATTTGATACATATGATATAGTGCCACTCCCCCACCAGCACAACCTGTTCTGTCCTTCCGATATATTTTGTACCCTGGTATTACTGTGTCCCATTGATTATCCTCATTCCACCAAGTTTCTGTGATGCCCATTATATATATTCATAAAACCAAGAGTGCCCCAAAAGAATTTGGTACCCCACTCCTGAAACTATTTTTGTTTGGCATCCTATTTACATAATATATATATACACACACACAGAGATATAGATATGTATACACACACACTTTTCAATTTTTCTTTTTACTACAAATCCATGTGGATTTTTTGTTAGCTATTTAAGACATGTTTTGTTCACATGTGTCTGTTATGTACATTTGACTCTAGGTATCAAGTTCAGTCATGATAACACAGTGGACCCCATCCCCCTTTTGTTCTGGGGGTACACTTTTGAACAGTTATTTCTAAATTAGAACTGGTTAGGCCAGTTGTAAGGATATAGTCTATTTCCTGACAGACTATACTAATTGGCAGTCTGGTGGTCAGCCCAAATTGCAGTGAGCATATTTTTTAGAGTAAAGACAAAAATATTATGACCATCAAAGGAAGGTCAATTGGAGTTCCGGGGAGCGTGTTCAGTGGAGGAATGCTCATACCTGGCATCAATATTTAATGTAGCACACATACCCAGCGTAGCAGCATGAGGTTTTTAGCAGCTGTCCTTGAGTGGTATGAGCGAGAAAAGAAGTCATACAGATAGACTCAGGAACGGAACAGATACTGAGACCAAACTTCCAGCCAAGGTATCAGCCAGATACATGACTCACCCCCTCAGTATTTTAATTTTAGTTTTCCAGGGATATCCTTTGTTATAAATTGCTTTTTACTTGGAACTGGGGACAGAGAGAAAGTGGAAGCAGAAAACAAATTCTCAGAACAAAGGAAGTGTCAATAGTATATCTAATCCCATACCCTGTCTTCAACAGTGGTCGGTAACAGATCTTTAGAGGAGGATGTAAGATCTTCATGATGGATATTTATACAGTAATATGGCTAAAAGGAAATTTCTTCTTAGTCCCAGCCTGTGACAATGTGTTGTAAATCCTGCAGTATAAAGATTGATTTACCATGTAAAGTTTTATCTAATGAGTAACTCTGGATATTTTCTCTTATTCCAGTACATCTCCTTTTTTATTTCTGTTAAACTATTTCCCTCTGTACTGAGTTATATAGGTTAATTACTCATTGTGTTAAGACAATTTTCTTTTATCAATTTAAAATGTTCTGCCTTTTCCTCCAAGTGTGTTCCTTTCATCTTATATTAAGTATGCAAATGAAGATATCTGAATCAGGTAGCTGGAGCTCCCCTGGGGTCATGATACCACTAGGATTAGACAAATATTCCTATATATAAAGAAACAAGATAGGTGAGATAATATCTTTTATTGGACCAACTTCTGCTGGTGGAAGGTACAAGCTTTCCAAACTACACAGAGCTCTTCTTCAGGTCTGGGGAAAGAAATCTGAGTGTCTGAGCTAAATACAAGTTGGGACAGATAGTTAAGCTTCAGGGGCAATGTGGGTAGGAGATCACTTGAAAAAAATATTCACAAACAGTTATTGAACTTTTGAAAACAAATTCACTTTGCCTGTGTGATAGGGTACTCAGACGGCCAGGCAGCCTAACTGTTAGTGCACCTCACTTCTGGCCAGGGTGGATTTGATTTAAATCAGCTTGATTTAAATCACTAGGCAGGAAGACTCAATTTAATCATGGATTTCTACATAAAAATGCATTCTTGTTGGTTGTTATAACCTTAATACATATTCTTCACAACTCAGAGATAGATGTAGGTTTCATTTTTAGGAGGTACAAACTATACATTTTTAAAGTTATTTATTTTGAAAACTTTTCAGATTAGTTTTACAGCTATATCAGAAAATGAATGATTGTTTGGTTATTTCATTTATGAAAGGGAATTGAAGCAGATATTTATGAAGTCACTGGGAGGTGAACTATTTCCAGTTCAACAGGTTAATCATTAATATTTGGAGGATTTTCTTGCCATGCTGTATTAGGAGGAGATCACCACCAGACAGACATTTAAATTGTTTTATTTAACTAAAACAAGAACATTATGTATTCTGGATTTTTTCTTCAACAGCAAACATATAATATTTTAACAAAACAAGCATATGAATTTTTGAATTGAGTTAAACATTCAAGTTTTTTAAAATCAGGTTTGTTTTTGTTAAAATTGTTTTAAACTAAAATAGTTAAATGAAATATTTAAAAAAAATTAAGTTGATGTCAGCCAGGTCAACATGAGAAACTTAAAATATTGGCTTCTGCAGCTAACTCAGTTGTCTTCACCTTCATTTTCCTGTTTGTTTTTCTTTTCCAGATTATGAACAAACTTTCCTGCTTTTTCAGGTCCCAAACGATTTCTCAATTTGGAATGAATTAGTCCAAAGGAAGAAAATATTCTTTCTACACCAGCAGCAGAAGCTACTGCTGTTAAAAGTGAGATCATCACTTCAACAGTCTCTGAATCCAAATGCTTAAGTGACTTCCACCAGTTCACTGGTGTGACTTTCTTTAAAGTATCATCAGCAAACATATGTCTTGAATGGTTCTTATTCCCAAACTGGGCCTCTTTTACGGCCTGCTGCCATTATAGGTTTTCCCTTCTAGTGAGAGAATGGTATGGTAGATCTCAAATCAATGAAGGCTACACTCAGAAAGACCTCAAGACTTCTAGAATATGCTGCTCAAACAGTTTCACTTTTGTTTCTACTGCCTGTTATCTCCCAAACTTCTTCTCCTTGTCCAGATCTAGTATGCCCCCAACAATTTTCTATTCATTGAACTTTTTGAAACTTTTCACTTTAAGAGAGAGGTAAGGGATTGACTCTATGTATACAAATTTGCATAGGGACAATAGGGTTTAGGTCTGTTATCTCACCTCTATTATTTTTTTATTTATTTAAAAACATTTTTGCTGTTAACAATAATGTTATCTCTGGAGACAAATCCACAGTTTGAGAACTGCAAAACTAAGCATCTCTGATGGTATCGTCTAGACCAGTGGTCCCCAACCTTTTTTGTCTGGCGGGTGCCAAAAAAAAAAAAAAAAACCCCGAGCGCTGCTGCGGGTGCACTTAGACCCCCCGGCGGGCGCAATGGTGCCCCCGGGCACCACATTGGGGACCCCTGGTCTAGACTGAGCACTGAGTCCCATTGGGTAGATAGAAAGATTAACCTAAATAATCTATTCAGAAGCCCCTGGAACCCCATAAGATTGGATCCCTAATCCCTGAACTATTGGAACTCATTTACAAAACTTTTCTTAAACATTACATGAATATATTGTCTCATACTATAGAATTAATAATCCCTATTCCATGACGAGATAGTTTTAATTAAGATACATTATAGCTCAAAGATATCTTTAGATAGGCTTTTTCCTCAAAAAGCATTTTATCAACAAAATCCGATTTAAATAAAAAAAATCCAATTTTTTTAAATCATTGATTTTTATCCACCCTGCTTCTGGCCCTCATGCTTCCCTGGCAGCAGTGCCTGGTTCCTGACCTTAGGCTGGGAACCTTCTGGCCTCCACTTGCATTGGGGCCTCAGCCCTTAAAGAGGTGGGGTAGAGTGACCCATGCACTCCCTCTCCACCAAGTACCAGCACAGGGCTCTGTGCGAAGCAACACCCAAAGGCCTCCCAACAGAGAGTCTAAGTCCACTGCCTAGGGTGACAACCTTTTCAAAAGGCAAAAGCGGGACACATGCAGGAGCCCCACTCCCCTCTGTGGCCCCACCCTCTGCCCCTCCTCTTCCCCCAAGGTCCCAGCCCCTGGCCAGGCTGGAAGCCGGAGCTGGGCCACAGTCAGAGCCATCCAGGGAGCCCAGGCCACTGTGGGGAGTCACGGACCCTCCACCTGCCCTGGGTGGAGGGCTAGGGTGCCTGAGAACATCTCCTGGCCTGTATCCCCACCTCCCAGGGCATCCCACCCAGGGCAGGTGGAGAGTCCAGGGCTCCCCACAGTGGCCCGGGCTCCCTGGGCAGCTCTTACTACTGCCTGGCTTTGGCTTCTGACCTGGCCAGGGGGCTGGGCAGAGAAACAGAGGTTAGGGCCTCATGGCAAGAGGCAGGGGGCTAAAGCCCACCTCAGCCCCCCACCCAGCGGGAAGAGACTAGCACCGCCACAACCTTGGGCAGGCTGGGACAAATGCAGTCCTGAAGTCATTCAGCCCTGGACCAGGACTTCAACTCTGCATTTTGGGAAGGACCCACCCAATTCAGGATAGGTTGTCACCCTACCACTCCCTTGAGCTACTTTCTACCCATGGCCTTTCAGTTTGTGGCATGCCTGCCCTTATAGTCCAAACAGTCTGTAGTGACTCTCCAGAAGTAGCTCCCCATTGTGGAGCTTTTGTGGCATTCTGCCATGGGCTCAGGACCTGCTCGGCAAGGTGTATGTAAGGTAGGAGGGGCTTAGCCCCACTGTGTCTTTATAATCAAATACAGTTCACGCTGCTAATGTAACCCAAATTGTGTACCTTAGATCAACTTTTCCCTGTAGTGTAGACCTGCCCTCAGTCATGGACACGTTGCTTCTCTGCCAGTGGCTGCCTGCCTTGTGATGTTCCCTTCATGTAGAGGGGCAAAGTTACCTCCTGCCTCTCTCAGGAGTCTACATTCTCTCTCCTGTTCTTTCACCTCCGGGCTTCGCATTGGCTGCAGGTATTGCAGGGCTGCGCTAGCTGGGCCCATAGGCTCTCTAACCCTTTTCATGCTGGAATGAGGTATCTGCTTCATCAAAGCCTGTGTTCACTTTGAAAAAAGCAACTACTGCAGAATATTCACAAAATGCAAATATAAATTCATATTGCACCTGAAACAAGGCTCTAGAATTTATGCTCATCTAATCAAGAGACAGTTCAAGTTGTTTGTTTTTCCATACTCAAAACAGTGTTTGCGACAAGCAGTCAATGAGCAAGCCCCAGGCTGAAAACTTTACATTAAAGTTTCATCTAATCATTTTGAACAAAAAGCACTGAACTCATAATCTAGTCAGAGGCAATACATGAACGGAAACAGGGCCAAATTATATACACATTATTTGCTTCTAATAGTCTAAGGGCAGTTTATTGAGATATACTTTTAAGAATCAGGCACTATTCGCTTTGTTTCTGCAGGTTTCTTAGATTCCTGGGTGCAGACTTCTTCATGCTGGGTATTTGAAGCATTTGGAGTTGCTGGGGGCAAACTGCTAGGATGATCTGGGCCTCTTACTGAAGTTTCATTTAGTTTTACCTGCTGGGCATCATTTGGCAGTTCCCAGCACTTCTGTATTCCTAATCCCTTTACTTACTATCAGAAGAACAGTTTTAGATGCTACTAAGGGACATTGAACAGTTTCTTGTTTTCCATATTTATTGACTGAATCCATCTCAGAACGGTAGGTTTCACATGGAATGCTGGCTTATGTGTACAATTCTAAACTCTCCCAAGGGAGGCACAAGCAAGATCAGGAAACAGAATTATTCTTCTCTTTAAATTTGGCAAAGCTATTACCTTATATTGAATAACGTTTCCTAAATACTATATAGACCGTTCCTTCAGTGGACATACACCTACTTTTTATCATCTTCAGTCTTTGGCTCTTTACTGATATTGCCAACAAGGATCCGGTTGTCATGTGCTTTTTTGGGTGCAGACACCTGTTCTATTTGACCACAAATCCAGTACAGATACAGCGTGCCCAAGATGGTCACTTTCATTTGCTGGGGACCTGGCTCAGATTTCAACAAAATGTTGAAGTTGAAATTAACCTTCTCTCCCCACATCCTCCATGCCATTTCCAGCCTCCACCAACTCCTACAGAAGAAAATGGGAATATTTCCATTGACCTTAAAAGCAGTTGAGGATTGGCACCCTAGACCCTAGCAAAGTAGGTCTCTTAAAAACTAAGTATTTCTTACTTATACTTATTTCAAATAAGTATCTCGATGCGGTGTGAGACTGATAATAGAAACATTCCCAGCATTAGAGCCTGTAGCACTCTGGTGTTAGAGATTTATTGTTTGAAATTATAGTGAAGTGTAGCAGAGTAATTTTTCACCTTTATTGAATTGAGAGTGTTGCAAGCCAGTCCTGGAAGATGCTGTATTAAAGAAAATCATTATTACAATATACTTGATGCAGTAGCATAGTCTCTATTTCATATAAAAATGACTAAAGCCTAGTTATTGTACATGTTTAAGGGAGGGGACTGAAAATAAGATACTTGGCGAGGTAACAACTGGACTCTGGTAAATACGTTTGGGTGTGATTCACAAAAGTATTTAGGCCCCTAACGCCCATTGATTTCAAATGAAATTAGGTGCCTAAATATCTTTAAGAACATGGGGTGGCATTCACAATTAACTCAATAGGACTACTCACATACTTAAAACTAAGCACATTCATTATTTGCAGGATTGGGACCTGTCAAGGCTGAATCCCCACTCTGGCACTTCACGTGCAGAAGGTGGGAGCCCGCAAGGATTCAAAAAATTAATACTGGCCACTGCAATCTGGTATTAAACTCCCAAAGTTACAGCTTTTCTCTGACTGTGGCTTGGTAAATGCTGCCACCACCCAAATGCAAACCCCTTTTTGGAACCCAGGAAGACGCACTGTGAACTCTTTCCTGTGGGGTACCCTCAAGCAGGGATAAGCTGCCAAAATCTTAGGAACCGGTTCCCTACCGGGTCTTCGGCTGCACGGCTCTGGCGGGTGAAGGACCCGCGGCCAAAGACCCGGTAGGGAACCGCCCGGTGAGTACACCCCCCACCCATGTCCTGCCCCCCTCAGAAACCGCAAACCATAACACCCCCCCTGCTCCTTGTCCCCTGACCACTCCTTCCCGAGACCCCCATCCCTAACTGCCCCCCAGGACTCCACCCAACTCGCCCTGCTCCCCGTCCCCTGACTACCCCGACCCCATTCACCACCACCCCGACAGACCCCCAGAACTCCCACGTGGCGCCTACCCAACCCTCCCCTCCCCCTATCCCCTGACCGCCCCCAAGAACCTCTGCCCCATCCAACCCCCCCTTCCCCCTCCTTATCCAACCCCCCCGGCCCCAGCCTCTTACCCCCGCCGGGCCCAGAGTCGGGCAGCGCCGCGCGACCGGAGTTGGGGCCTGGAGCCCTCCCCCGCCCCAGCTCACCTGTGGGAAGCAGGGGAGGGAGAGGAGGCGGAGCTAGGTGAGCTGGGGCCGGGGGCAGGGCAGGGAGCTGCCAGAGATTTTGTTAAATTTAAAAGCCCTTTTAGAACCGGGACAGCCAGTTCTAAAAGGGCTTCTAAATTTAACCACCAGTTCCTGCAAACCGGTGGGAACCGGCTCCAGCTCACCACTGCCCTCAAGCCCTTTCACACCCCTCAAAGAAGAGCTGAGAAAGAAAACAAAGGAAGTTAGTCGTTGCCATCAGCTAATCAAACAGCATATGCACAAACCTCTTAGGACACAAAAATCCAAACCTGTTCTCAAAAAAAGGTAAATTTTATTAAAAACAAAAAGAAAATACATCTGGAACTTAGGCTTTTGCTAGATTTTAAAAGAGCAATTCCAAAAATTAAGCACCCAAAATAGTTTTCTTGGGGATTCAGCTTAAAGGTTATAAGCAAACAAAAGCATCTGGGGTTAGCACAGAGGAGATCCACAAGCCAAAATAAAGAAATAAACCTGATCGCGTTTATCTAAACATTCCCTGTCCCAATAATTCCTTCTAGGTATGGAAGATAATTTTTCATACCTGGTTCAAACCTTACACATCATTCCTGTTTATTGCATTGCTGCTCCATGTCCCTGCAGCCCAGAGAGAACAGACCACAAAGGGAAGTTTTTTCCACACTTTTAAAAGTTCTAGCCCTCCCATTGGCTCTTTTGGTCAGGTGCCCACTCCCTTCTTTTTTTCTTTTTTGTATCTATTCAGGAAGGCTTTTTAACCCTTTACAGGTAAAGCCAGCAGAGAACAGCGACCAAGAGGGATTTTATAGCTAACTGGCTGGCTGTCCATAAAAGGGAGCTACCCACACACACCCTTCATTTATCACAGGACTTTAAGGTGAAATTCAGCTTTCAAGTACAGCCAGCATAAGTGGTATGCAGGGATGCCTGCATACCATGGAATCTGTGCACCAACGTGAGAGAGCCTGGCAGTGCAGCAAAAGGCCACGAAAGTTAATGGTGCTACTATCCAGAATGCCCACAAAGAAAGGAGTTATGCAAATAGAGTACACTGGAACTGTTGTGACAATAAGCAGTGTGTCTGTATATGCTAACCCCTCAGAAACAGAATATCCACATCATTTTATTGTGCATGTCCCTCAAAGCGATGATTTGGATTCATCCTTTTCTTAGGAATCTGCCTTCTCCAGGGTCAGTGGCCATTTTGTAAAACAGAATTGCTGCAGAATGTTACATAGGAAACGCTGTTCTCAGGAGGCTTCAGTTTTATTCTTTGTTATTTTCTTTTAGTTTAAAATAAAACTTATTCAGACTTGCAATACACAGAAAACTTACTGAGGTTGTAGGGCAGCAACAATGCAAGTATACACAAATATTAAAATGATAGAAAAGAAGAAAACCTACTTCTTTCCAGTGGCAGTGTAATAAGAGCTATGGTTTGGAAACTGGGTGAACATGGGAAAGAACACCTTGCATAAACTAGAAGTGGCTGTGAAAATTACAGTTGGGTTCATACAGGATACAAACCACCTTGCCCTAGCCACCCCATGTTGGGAAGTTCAGATTTAAACTGAAATTAGATAACAGCCAAATTAAAATAAATCAATATTAGCCTACTCTGATTTAAGAGTGTCTGTACAAGAGGGTTGGACTGATTTAACTACTTTTATGTAGAAACCAGTTTAGTTATGTCAGTGCAAATTCTTTGTGTAGCCATCCCTATATATAGCTTATACATCATTTTGAGATTCTTCAAGTCAAAAGGCACTATCAGACACTCAGAATTTAATATCTCTTCTTCTGAAACCTGAAAGAACTTAAGGATGAAGTGACTTTGCTGCTAGAAAAAATATGCAATCTCATTAAAAACAGCTACTATATTGGCTGATGTGAGGACACCAAATGTTATACCTTTTTTTTTTTTTTAATTAAAGTTCTAGGAGCGATCCTAGGAATTGCAGATGAGTAAGTCTTACATCTGTACCTAGTTTATTAATAGAAGTTATAGTTAAAATAGAATAATAGAACACCTCAAAAGCACCTGCAAAGGAAATTCATGCCTATTCGCAGTTTTGAATATGTAAATAAAGGAGTAGATAAAGGAAAACGGACATAATTTATTGTGAGACACAAGGTGGGTGAAGTAATATTTTTTATAGGACCAACTTCTGTTGGAGAGAGAGACAAGCTTTTGAGCTTACACAGAGCTCTTCTTCAGGTCTGGGAAACGTATTTAGCTGTGACACTCTCAGTATAAGGTGGAACAATTTATACACATGCTTATCACAGTATGTGGTCTACCTCATCCAGTGCACTAAATGCCCCAACAACTATGTGGGTGAAACCAGACAATCACTATGCTCTCAAATGAACTCACACAGGAAAATGATAAAAAGACAAACACATCACCTGCAGGTGAACACTTCACAAAAACTCATGCTATACCTGACTCATTGGTCCTCACCCTCAAAGGAAACCTACACACCACTTTCAAAAGACAAGCCTGGGAGTTTCAATCCATTACTCTGCTAGACACTAAAAGTCATGGACTGAATAGAGACACTGGATTTATGGCTTATTACAATATATAACCCACTAACAAGCCCCCAATTGCCTTCCTTTCCCTCCTATGACTGGAGAGAAGTAAATGGGCCACTTCACCTTAAATGGTCCTTGAAATATGGGTTAACTACTTATCCTAAACAATCTGTTCCACCTGCAGTGGCCACCCAATCTCTGGAAGCTGCTGTTGCCATTTACCTCAGACTGCTTTAGAATGCTGTTGCTTGATCTTCTCTGCCTGGCTTCTGACATACATACAAGCCTGCTAGCTGGTTTTTATCACACAAAAACTCCATCTCTTACACCTGCTGGCTGTTGGCCTTATATACTGGTTGCTCACTCAAGGTCAAGCCATTAACATAATATATTAGCCTGGCTCAGCCAATCAGCTTCCAGATATTAGCATATTTCCTTTTCCTGTCTACCTCCTCCCCTCTTATGTCATACTATTTTTAGATAGCTAAGCTCCTCCTTCTGATGCCATCTTGGGTAGAGCTCCTCCCTCTTAGTTGCTGGAACCTTCTGGAATTTTTCACTCTCTAAATTTAAACCATGTCATTTCTGTCTCTACCATTTTGGTCCACCATGTTGGATTTTTTAATTTTAAACTATCATTGATTTCTACTTGTTTAGAGCCTTAATCTTAAAATTAATTATTGTTTTATGCAAATCAAAGTGTCCTGATACTCTTACCACCTTAATTATGTCAACTGAAAAGAGTGAATTTATGGTGTTTTTCTGCAAGCCTTTGTTAAGGTGCTGCAATGTACTTCAGAACATTCAAAGCAAAATCTCTCGTTACAGCAGGGGGTAGCTAGGGGCTATGTGCAGTCAGGGGTGTAGCTCAGGATGCAGGGAGGCAGTAGCTAGGGACTGTGTGCAGGCAGGGGGTAGCTAGGGGCTGTGTGCGGACAGGGGGCAGGGAGGGGGTAGCTAGAGGGTAGCCCTTTCTGATTCCCAAACAGTTGTGTTTTTTTTCAATAAATGAATTTTCTTTTCAATAAATGGATATTTTGGCTTTGAAAACATTCTTTATTATTGCATAAAGTAAAAGATACCTTAGCCCAGGAAACAGGCACTGCAAATCAGCTTAGCAAACACAGATTCCTACTAACATTGTAACCACAGGGCACCAGACATTACTGCTGGTTTTCAGCCTCAAATTGCTCCCTCAAGGCATCCCTAATCCTTGCAGCTCCATGCTGGGCCCCTCTAATAGCCCTGCTCTCTGGCTGTGCAAATTCAGCCTCCAAGTGTTGAACATCAGAGGTCCATGCCTTACTGAATCTTTCACCCTTCCCTTCACAAATATTATGGAGGGTACAGCACGCGGATATAACCGCGGGGATGCTGTTTTCGGCCAGGTCCAGCTTCCCATACAGAGAGCACCAGCGGCCCTTTAAACGGCCAAAAGCACACTCCACAGTCATTCAGCACCGGCTCAGCCTGTAGTTGAACCGTTCCTTGCTACTGTCAAGGCTCCCTGTGTAGGGTTTCATGAACCACGGCATTAACGGGTAAGCAGGGTCTCCAAGGATCACAATGGGCATTTCGACTTCCCCTACTGTGATCTTCCGCTCTGGGAAAAAAGTCCCAGCCTGCAGCTTCCTGAACACGCCAGTGTTCCGAAAGATGCGTGCATCATGCACCTTTCCGGGCCAGCCTGTGTTAATGTCAATGAAATGCCCACGGTGATCCACAAGCGCCTGGAGAACCATAGAGAAATACCCCTTCCGATTAACGTACTCGGATGCTAGGTGGGGTGGTGCCAGAATAGGAATAGGCGTCCCATCTATCGCCCCTCCACAGTTAGGGAAACCCATTTGTGCAAAGCCATCCACAATGTCCTGCACGTTACCTGGAGTCACGGTTCTTCTGAGCAGGATGCGATTAATGGCCCTGCAAACTTGCATCAACACGATTCCAACGGTCGACTTTCCCACTCCAAAGTGGTTCGCAACCGATCGGTAGCTGTCTGGAGTTGCCAGCTTCCAGATTGCAATAGCCACCCGCTTCTCCACCGGCAGGGCAGCTCTCAATCTCGTGTCCTTGCGCCGCAGGGTGGGGGCGAGCTCCTCACACAGTCCCATGAAAGTGGCTTTTCTCATCCGAAAGTTCTGCAGTCACTGCTCGTCATCCCAGACTTGCATGACGATGTGATCCCACCACTCAGTGCTTGTTTCCGAGCCCAAAAGCGGCGTTCCACGGTACTGAGCATGTCCGTGAATGCCACAAGCAATTTCGTGTCGTACGCGTTACACGACTCGCTATCATCGTCGGACTCCTCACTGTCACTTTGGATCTTAAGGAATAGCTCGACTGCCAAACGTGACATGCTGGCGAGACTCGTCAGCATACTCCTCAGCAGTTCGGGCTCCAATTCCCGCAGACCGAAACGGAACACAGATCGCGTTGCACAGAAACCGTTGAAAGATGGCATTGAAAGATGGTGCCAAATGGAGTCAAATGTGGACGGAAACACAGGGATTGCTGGGATGTGAAGCGATGCCTCATGGGGCGTTGAGACAGGACACAGAATGCCCCGCACCCCCCGCACCCTTCCCACAACCCAGAATGGGAAAAGGTGCTCTGTGGGATAGCTGCCCATAATGCACCACTCCCAATGCTGCTGCAAGTGCCGCAAATGTGGCCACGACAGTGCGCTGTCAGCTGTCAGTGTAGACAGACTGCAGCGCTTTCCCTACTCAGCTGTACAAAGGCAGGTTTAACTCACAGCGCTGTACATCTGCAATTGTAGCCATACCCGGCACACTAGCATGCCAGCAAGGTGCGAAAAAGCCATCACCTACTTAACTGTTCATTCACTAGCAGGATGGAAGGTAAAAACCAAAAAATTTACATTGCATTTCAGGAACATTTCAAATCTCAGGTACACAGGGAACTGTTAGTCTACACCAGGGGTCTCAAAAACAGCTGTTTGGTGGCACTTAGGACTTTCCAGGAGGGAGGGGAGAGGAGCAGGGACACGGCGCGCTCATGAGAAGAGACAGAGAAGAGGCAGGGCCGGAGCAGGGATTTGGAGAACGGGTTGGAATAGGGACAGGGAGGGGGCGGAGTTGGGGCGGGGACTTTGGGGAAGGGGCTGGAATGGGTGTGGGGAAGGGATGGGAAGAGGCAGGGCAGGGGCGGGGCCTCATGGAAGGGGTGGAGTGGGGACAGAGAGGGGGCTTTTGTATCTTTGTATGAAAAGGTGTCAGTGATGTGGCCCTCAGGTCAATGTACTAGTCCTCATGTGGCCCTCGTGGTGATTTGAGTTTGAGATCCCTGGTCTACACCCTAGCAGAAGGTAATCCTCAAAGAAAGGAGGTGGGTATAAAAATAAGTTTCCTTCACCTCACCTCTCTCCTCCTTCCATCTCTCTGCTCATAACAAGAACAAAGGAGTAGGGGGAGAGGTCCCAGGCTGGAAAGTAATGCAGCCTGTGAAATGTATTGCAGCTCAGGGTGAGACAACCCTTTTGCTTTTGAGGCTATTAGCCTTGGTAAAGTTTAGGAATTAGCTTGCATGTTTATCCTTTTATTTCTTTTGTAACCGATTCTGACTTCTATGCCTTATCACTTGTAATCCCTTAAAATCTTTCTCTAGTTAATAAAACTTGTTTTATTATTTTATCTAAACCAGTGTGTTTTGGTTGAAGTGCTTGGGAATCTTTACTTAGGTCAACAAGCCTGGTGCATAATCATTACTAAGGCTACATTTTAGTCACGGGTATTTTTAGTAAAAGTCATGGACAGGTCATGGGCAGTAAACAAAAATTCACAGCCCATGACCTGTCCATGACTTTTACTAAAAATACCTGTGTCTAAAACTTGGACAGGGGGCTGTGGGTGCTCTTGGGGGGGGGGCGGGCGGTCTAGGACCCCTGTTGGTGCTGGGGGGGGCTGGGTGCCGACACCCAGCCTGGGACCCCCACTGGTGCTAGATGGGCTGGCCGCCGACACTCGGCCTGGGACAGTTGCTGGTAATGGGGGTAGGGGTGGGCAACGGCGCTCAGCCCGGGACCCCCACTGGTGCTGGGGGGGAGGTTTGGCGGGGCTGGCAGGCTCCCTACCCAGCTCCATGTATCCCTGCAGCTCTTGGGTGAAGGGAAGGCCAGGGGGGCTCTGCGCGCTGCTCCCACCACAAGCGCTGGCTCCGCAGCTCCCGTTGGCTGGGAACTGCAGTGTTACCAGTCAGCTCTGTGTTCTTGGGGAACCAGGGCACAGTATCCAACCTGTCTGACTCACGAAGGACCCCCCAGCCTCTGCTTAAACCAAAGCCGATCAGAAGAAAGACTTACAAAAAGCAATAAAAAGGCAGTGGGAAACACACCTAAATCCCTCCGGACAAGGGTGACAGGATTAAGGAAACTCCCCTAGCCTCATCTACATCAAAGATGGGACAGGGAGGCATCTCCATTAGCATACAGAATGGAGAACAGAGATTCCAAGGCAAAAACTGCACTGAACTATGGGACCAGAAAAGCAGGAAAGTACTGCATGATGGGGGATCTCTGCTCCAGATGTTAATGAACCCACGCCTGCACACACCCAGCTCAGTAGTTATCAGACCAATTCTAGTAATAAATCCTTTATTGGGATCCAAAATAGTGAAGCTCCGTAATTGCATTGTAAGCTCCCTCCAAAGATCACCACCCATAGCCAGAAATGATCAGTTCCTATTCTCTAGCCTGAACAAAACAACTTTGGTATGCTCCCTTGAGCCTTCAGTTTACCCATAAACAAATCTAGTGTTCTCCCTTGACCTATTGTTGTTTCCCTACAAAAACCCCTACCCATGCTCAAGTAAGTGTTCTGATGCCTGGATCTGAAATCTGCATCAGTTCCACTGGGACTTCATCTTCTCCTGACTGATCGTGCGGGGGGCTCTGCCTGTCTCCAGCACTCCGGACCCTCAGTTACCGCCACCATCTGGGACCCCTGATTGATTCAAGCTTCGCGGAGTAGTGAGAACCCAGCTCTCTCTCTCTCTCTCTCTCTCTCGGTATAGCCTTCTGACCCTGACCTGTGTGATCAGTTATAGTTTTCTAAACCTGACTTTTATACTCAAATTTAAGTTAGATTTAATATTATAACTGTTTTGTTTGTTTGGCTCCCCTATGGTTATTACCTGGCAATAAATAACTTTCATGGTTAAGCTGGTTGCTTCTCTCTCTCTTTCCTCCACTCATGGGTGTTTTTTGGCTTCCCCATTCGCTCTGCAGCAACTCTCCTCGTGCCTAAGCTAAAGATCCCTGCAGCGCCCAATAATCCTGTGGGGTTTGCTCATCAAGTGGGTTACAACCAGAACAATTGTAACGTGAAAGTGGGGATAGGGACGTGCTGAACCTGGGGCATATGAGGGTGGCAGCTTGGAAGTGCTGCTTGACCCAGTCTGCTGAATCCAGGGGCAAATAAGGGTAGCAAATTAAAAGTGCTGCTCGATCCAGCCTGCTCAGGCATACTCTATTCTGGTGCGGTGCCCATGGCATATGAGGGTAATAGCTTGAAGGTGCTGTTCGACCCAGTCTTCTGAATCCAAGGGCCTATGAGGGTGACAGCTTGGAAATGCTGCTCAACCCAGCTTACTGAGTCCAGGGACATATAAGGGGTCAGCTTGGGAGTGCTGATTAACCCAGTCCTCTCAGATGCGCTCTGTTAGTATGTGTAGTGTGTGTGTGTTCATCTGATTCTGGGGCTGGAAGAACCCAGCCCTGGGGAACCTAGGTCCTGCAGGATAGCTCCACTGGGAGGGAACTTGCAGAAGTAGAGCTCCGTATAAGAACACAAGTGACACAAGCAGTACATTGATAAAATTACAGAACCTCCCCCCAGAAGAGTAACCCTAATAAATGAGCATACCCAAAAGTAATGGGCAAATCTGGTAACAGCAGCCAATGGGATCTGTGGGGGCAGGGCCTGCGGGCGCGGGCAGTGCATGGAGCCCTCTGACCCCTTTGGCTAGGAGCTGCAGGGACATGCTGGTGGGATCTGGGGATCCCCTCAACCCCAGGTAAGCGCTGCCCCACACCCCAAACCCCTGCCCCTAGCCCCCTCCCACACATCCAAACTGCTGCTGCTGGCCCAGGGGCTTCCCGGCTTTGGCAGCCCCTGAGCCAGCACTGGCCACTGCAGAAGTAACGGAATCTGTGACTTCCGTGACCTCTGTGACAGACATGCAGCCTTAATCATTACCCATTGTTGGAATGACAAACTATCTATGAGCTTGTACTGTCCAGTGGACTACTGAGCAATACAAGACACATTTCTGGGGAGCCAGGCTGTGGGATATGCAGGTGTCGTCCTGTATGTAATTCATGGATGGCTCAGCATAGGATTCATGTATTCAGCTGGGAGTGACTTTGCATGCAGGTGGCTGAGAGTGAGCAGAGCCTGGAGGGGCTCCTGTTCATCAGCAAAGCAGTGTAAAAGGCATCCCAGGCTGGAGACTTAAGGGGACACAGCAGTCCAGTGGTTCAGATTGCACCCTGGAGAATGTCATAATGTATATGCAGGGCAGGGATGCTGGAACAATTTTTATAGCGGGAGTGCTGATGATGGAAATCATGTATTTGGCATTTGCTATTACTACTTCAAGCCAGGGGGTGGCAGCAGCACCTCCAATACTAGCACCACTGATACAGGGGCAACTTTGCATACAAGTAGGCATAGGCGCTAACGTTCCCTGGCGCCGGTGGGTGCTCGCACCCTCCCGCCCCCACCCTGACTCCACCGTTTCCACATCCCTGCCCCGCCCCCATTCCAACCCCTTCTCCAAAGTCCCCACCCCAACTCTGCCCCCTCCCTGCCCCTATTGGCAGGGCCGGCTCTAGGCACCAGCAAACCAAGCACGTGCTTGGGGCAGCACATTTTCAGGGGCAGCATTCCGGACACCTTTTTTTTTTTTTTTTGCTCCAGGCAGCAAAAGCCTAGAGCCGGCCCTGGCAGCAGCAGCGCGTCTTGCGCGGGGGCGCCCTGGGGCCGCTGCGGTTCACGCCTTGGAGGAGCAGCGCCTGCACCTTGTGGCTGGGCCAGGCAGGCTCCGAGCGTGGGACACTCGGGCTGGGGGCCGCCCCGCGGGGCACATGGAGCCGCCTGCAGGTGCCACAGGGCGGCCGTCCCCCAGCGCCGCAGCCGGGGCTGGGCAAAGCGGCCCAAGCTGCCCAGGGACTGCAGCAGGGCGTCCAGAAGCAGCAGGGCCATAGAAGGCGCGGCGCTGCCGTGCGGGGCCCGCGTCCCGCTCTCCGGGGCTCCACTCCCTCTGGGCCTACCCTGCCCCGGCTCTGCCCTCCCGGGTCCCGGCCAGTCCTGGAGGCGGGAGCCCTGGCTGGAGGGACCCTGGGCTGAGGCACGGCCCGGGAGCCCCGCTGCTTACCTCAACCCTGCCAGCGCCGGACCAGCTGGAAGCGAGGGGGGAGCGGGCGGAGTCAGCACTGGTGGGGGGGGGAGCCCAGGGCTGAGGTGGCAGGGGGTGCGGGTGGGGTGGGGTAGGGGGGACGGGGATAGCCCAGCACTGGGACGGCAGGGGGTGTGGGTGTGGGGGGAGAGAGAGATCAGGGCTGGGGCAGCAGGGGGTCCGGGTGGGGGAGGGCACTGGTGGGGGGGCGTGAGATCCCGGGGCTGGTGTGGGGGCAGCCAAAAAATTTTTTGCTTGGGGCGGCAAAAAACCTAGAGCCGGCCCTGCCTATTGGACCCCTTCCCCAACTCCCCACCCCACCCCGCCTCTTCCCTAGTGTGCTGCATTCCCCCTCCTCCCCCCTCCCTCCCAGCGCTTGCCGCGCGAATCAGCTGTTTTGTGGCGCAAGCGCTGGGAGACAGAGGGAAAAAGCGGGCACGCAGTGCTCCCAGGGGAGGAGGTGGAGGCAGAGCGGAGGCGGAGGTGAGCTGGGACGGGGGGAGCTGCCGGTGGGTGCTAAGCACCTACCAATTTTCCCCCTGGGTAGTCCAGCCCTGGAGTCTATGCAAGTAGGGGGTATGTCTACACTGTACACTAAGGCTGGGCTCTCACTCGGGTTTGAGCCCAAAGCCCCCATTCCATCAACACATAAATCAGTCTGACTCAGGTCAGCAAGCACTCAGGACCTCCAGTTCCTAGGACCCTGCCAGCGGTGGGTCAGGTCCCAAGTCCTGCTGAGACTTGGATCCAAGCCCTGTTATTTAGCAATGTGGATGCAGTTCAAGCCGCTGAGCTGAGTCATAAGGTCGGCACAGCACAGTGTGGTCATGTTAGGACAGCTGTGAGACCCAGATCCAGCAATTGTAAAGCCAGGTTTACAATGCAGCGTGGATGCTCAAGCACAGGGTGGAAACACCAGTCTCACAGACCAGGGTTTGCAATGCAGTGTAGACATAGCTAAGGTGACGCATATAAAATAAATTTGTTAGTCTCTAAGGTGCCACAAGTACTCCTCTTCTTTTTGTATCCAACATAAGTGATCCCTGTAAGCAAAGCACCAGTAGCAGGGGTACAGCCTGTGTGAGCATAAAGTACCCATTTGGACATTCATTTGGCTAGCCTGCCAATCGCTCATGTTGCACACAAGGACATGTTACACCTACACGGTTACCCATGGGAGTGTATTTTGTGGTGGCAACTTAGAGTGTGTGTGTAAAAACTTTTGATCTCAAGTCAGGGAAACCAGACTAGGAACCGCGCGGCGCAGCAATCACGTTAGGGTGAGGGGGGTCGGCAGCCTCTCTCCACGCAGTCCGGCGGGCGAGATGGGGGGGCACGTGTGACCTGAGGAGCCCCTGGAGGAGAAGGGAGGAGCCGGCGACACCATGTGAGCCACTGGCCGGGGCAGCAGCAGCCCGCCGTGAAGACAGATGGGGTGAGAGCGAGTCAGCTCCAGCTGTCAGCGCGGCTTCAGCCCTGCCCCTGCCCGCGCCCCTCCTCCGCCGCGCGTCTCTCCCCCTGGCCTCGGGCAAACCATGGCGTCCAGCGAGGAGGACGGGGCCGGCAGCGGCTCGCTGGAGGAGAAGGAGAAGGGCAGGAAGAGGCGCCTGGGCGCGTTGGCCACAGCTTGGCTCATCGGCTACAACATCGCCATGACCGCCGGGTGCGTGCCGGGGAGCGCTGCCGCTGTAGTGTAATATACCGGGCAGACCCGGCGGGGCGAGGGGGAGCGGGCTGCGGCGGGAGCCGGGCTGACAGGTGGAGGCCTTGCGACCGGGGGCAAGGGGCGGAAAGACTCGGGGAGGGGTTCTGGTCTAGCGGGGGGCGGCAGAGGGGGCTGCCTGCGGGGCTAGCCCTCGCCCGCCTGGCATTTCCTAATACGGTGCAGCGGTGCAGCCGCGAGCGCGTCATCTCGCAGCCCGGCGGGGAGGTTAAGTATAGCCTGAGCCAGGAATGCCGGGCGGGGCTGCCGGGGCAGGGGGCTCCCCTCGGCGTAAATCACTGCGGCCGCCACTGCACGCTGAGCCGGCTCAGCGCAGAGACAGGAGGGACCTCGTGGAGGGGATCTAGTCCCCGCCCCGTGGGGCTCCCTGCGCTGGAGCTGCTGGCTGCAGACGGCTCCTCTGTGGCTCGCTCCCCGCTCTGAGCAGGGCTTGCCGGGCTAGGCTGACTGCCAGCTGGGGCACTGCACGGTCCAAAGAGCCTTGGCAGACTTGGGGTCTCAAGCTGCCCGTGAAGACTTTCGGAGGGGTTGCGAAGTGGCTGTAAGCGCGTTGTTATAGCAGGATTCCTCGTTTTCCTCCCCACGCCGAGGGAGGGGTCAATGTGGTACTGCCTGCCCGAAGTTTCTAAATAGCTTTGGTTCAAATTCTTGCTTTGGAGAGCACTTAGGAGACAGGCAACATATACAGTATTAATTTCTTCCATCTGCCATGTTAAGAGTAAAGTGCAAGAAATGACTACTACTATTATACTGAAAAACCATCTTGGCTTCAGTCTAAGCAGCATCATTGATAAATATTTAACTGATATTGAAACAGTATTTTAAGACATTCGTTTCCTTCTTCCAGCTCCATCTTGGTCTCCCAACTTGCTGCTCTACAATTCACAGTCTCTCAGTATTGAAAACAGAGGTTACAGGCCAAATTCAACCCTGACATAAGCAGACAAAAAACTCAGTGAATTTGTACCCACTTCCCAAAGTTGAATTTGGCGCCGTATGTCATTTCAGTTTTTGTTCTCAATTCAACTACTGGTAGGGCCATTCCAACTTGAATGCATTAGGATGGAACTGTTAATAAGCCCAGGAGTGCATTTAAACTGATGCCCAGTGTTACAATGGATTCTTTTAAGAAAATGTGGTATTGGTATTGAATGATTGTACTGAGTTTTAATGTTAAGGGAATTCTGGCTTATATTTAAGTGGTTGATGTATGTATTTTCATTCCTTTTAAAGATATGTCATGTTAATAGCAGTAGTTTTCATAACATACTTAAAGTAAACTGATTTAATTTTCTGTTGAAAGGCTGAAAATGGTCAGACTCCCACAAATTTTAATACTTAGGGTAATTCGATTTTGGAACATTTTACTTAGGGAATTGTTGAAGTCAGGCATGGGGCTTTATTAAGTTATATTTGTGTCAGCTTTAACTGGTGTTTTTATTCATTGTTCATAATCTTTGCTAGTTTGGAATTGCTGTGTTTCCTCATTGTATTCCCTAACTTTGTTGTTGTTCATTTGCTCAGGAGCAGTGGGCTCCTGTCACAGACTTTTAAGGTGGAAACATTCATTTTAGTTGTGATCCCTGCAAGTGCTGAAGCCCCACATCTCCCGTCAAAGCCACTGGTAGTTGAGAGCCACCAGCACTTGTAAAAGTGGGCCCTTTGTTTCTTGTGTGGGATAGGAAAAAGAAGAAAGACAAACATTTCATCATCTTTTCAAACCGATAAAGTACAGTAGATACACTTAAGGGAACACTGAAGGGTAATACTGGTACTGGCAAGTTTATCCACTTGGCAAGACAGTACTTGTTAATAAAATTCTAGGAATACCCTGGTTTATCAATAATTGTGCTAACTCCTCTTTCTAATATGGGATTACATTTTGTCATTCATACTGGTAAATGCATAGGTGGAGATGTTCAAAAGCAAAAATGGCAGGTAGGTGCCCAAGTCCCATTGAAAGTCAATGGAAGTTAGGCCCATAACTGTCCTTTAGGCCTCCAAAAGCCTCCCTCAGGGGAATTTATCGTGTAGAGTATTTTCTGTTTCATACTGAATGCTTGTCTGATGTTGAGTGAAAGTTGCCATTTTTCTGTATGCAATACAAAGGCCCATATGGGACCAAAAAAAAAAAAAAAAAGTTGCAAGCTGAAGACAAATAAAATGGTCTGTGGAAGTAGTTGTTTAAAGAATAACCTGTCTAAGCAAGAGACCTACCAACTTTTTGTTTTGTTAAGACAGAGAAGACATTTCATGTTCCCTTTTTGTTGCAAAATGAGATTCAGGGAACCTTTTTGGTTTATATTTATTGCCTTTTTGGTCAGATATAATATGGCTTCTCAGGGTACCTCTTATGTAAAGATACTGCGGTCACCTGCCATATTGCCAACCATATAAAAATCCATTATAATTCTCCTCTGACACATACTTTACTATAAAACACAAAACATTTAGAACCCAGGACAGCCTTATTGTGAAGGCAACATGTATTGATGAAGTTAAAATAGTCCACTGATTTCAGCAATGGCTGGAGACCACCTCTAATTTTATACTCTACAAACATTTACTCAGATTTTACACTAGCCATAAAAAACCTAAATAATATCTGTGGGTGTTGTTTAACTGGCACTTGTGTTTCATTCTTAGGACAGGAAGTGGAATTCACCCTGTGCCCCAGCATTATGGAACCTTGGTAGTTACACAACACACAGGGGAATAGATGTAGAATAGGCATGATGAGAGAATCCACATTTGCAGTGTATGGTGGAGCCTAGTTCCATGTGAGTTCCAGGGCTTGTCTACACTACCGCGCGGGGTTGATCTAAGATACGCAACTTCAGCTACATGAATAGCGTAGCTGAAGTCAATGTACTTAGATCTACTTACCGTGGTGTCTTCACTGCAGTAAATCGACAGCTGGCGCTCTCCCATCGACTCCGCTTGTGCTTCTCATTCTGGTGGAGTACCAGAGTCAACGGGAGAGCGCTCAGCAGTCGATTTATCGCGTCTATACTAGACACGATAAATCGACCCCCGCTGGATCGATTGCTGCCCACCTATCCAGTGGGTAGTGTAGACAAGCCCCAACATATTGAAAGAGAGGCTTGGAGGTGAGAGAAGCTATTGTCACAGGGTGTACCTATCCAGTAGTGTCCGCTTCTGGCCAAGTGTGGAGCTGTAGGTGCTCCCAGACTCACTTTCCCCTAATGTCATCAATAAGGTCACCGAGGCTTTACATGGCCTTCTGAAGGGTCTAGTTTATTAACCAAAGACCCAATAAAAATACCAGCAAGCCCTCACCCCAGCATCTTATCTGGGAGACAGAGTCAGTCTCAGTTTATCAATTCACACCTGAGTCCACCACTTTCCTCCAACAGGGTTCTCTCAGTTCAGGGCCCTTCTCCAGAGTCAAGCCTCTTGACAATCGCTGGGAAGAATTCTTTCCTAGAGCCAGAGGAGGGTGTGCAGAGATTTGTCAGCAGTAGCCCTTCTCTAGGGAAGCACACAGTTCCTGACAGTCTGGCCCTTCTGCCACTATTTGGAATTCCCTACCCCTCTGAGCATGCCTTCCAGGTCCCTTGCTCTGGTGAATTCTTCTGCCCTCAAAAGCTTCCTGTCTCAAGGATCCACCTCAGCTGATCTCTGGTAACTCTTTATCAGTCTTATTAGCTAATTAGCTACCAGCTAGCCACCTAGAGATTTAATTCCTTCCAGGTGTGTCTGACTTGGCTTTTCTTTACAGGAGCCTGTCACAGGTAGGCAGGTCCCTGAGTCTCCTAAAAGGGCTACTGAGTCCCCTGCTAAGTGGCCACAAAACATCATGTAAGCAATATTTAGGGAATGCAGCCCCTATTCCCGGCAGGCTTCCCGCAGCTCCCATTGGCCAGGAACGGCGAACCGCGGCCAATGGGAGCTGCGGGGGGGCCGTGCCTGCGGACAGTTTTTTAATTATAGGTCATGCTGCTTCAGTGCTAAGGGGCACATGCTATTAGATAGGAATCTTTCAGACATTACGTTAACACAAGTCAGTGTCTAGTTCTCCAGCTAGAAATGAAAATCACTTATGTTTGAAGAATAGGGAATAATCCCAGTGGTTTGGCCATTATGTCTCCTCGCTGGCATTGGCTACTGTCGGGAGACAGGACACTGGGCTAGATGGACCTTTGGTCTGACCCAGTATGGCCATTTTTATGATTTTTATGATCTTTAACATACAAACTACAGCCAGGCACACACTGGCTGCTATTTTTGCCTGGATTATCCATGCACAATACATGTAGACAACTTCGATAACACTCAAAGAAAGCAACACTAAATAAAAGCAAACTATTTCTCGCTAGTACTGTTTGGTAGACACCTGTCCCCAGACGCCTTCTGTGCAACATAATTGGTACTTCCCAACTGAGATACAGTATCCAGTACAACTGTTCATAAGCCCAGTGCTTAGCGTTCCACCTATGAGGTTTTCAACTTCTCTAAACTTCTCTAAATCGAATCCAGTATGTCGAGATCAAGCTCAGTCAACGTAAACAAAACGTCTCGCAGCCCACCAGCGGATTACCCTGATGGGCCGCATGCCAAAGGTTGCTGACCCCTGCCTTAGGTTATTTAATATTTATTTTAGCTCAGATTTGTTTTATCTCAATAAAGAAAGCTTTAATTTGACTAACAATTATTATTGCTTTCTTTATTTGAATAACAGCAGAATGCATATTTAAAAAAACCCCATCCACTCTTAATATCAGTACATGATTACCAAGATGTCAGTTCCAGAACTAACCACTTTGGCCAAAATTTTCAAAAGTGACTAGTGATTCTGGATGCCTGGATTTTTTAGTGCCTAACTTTAGACACTTTAAATTGGCCTGATTTTCAGAGGATGGGTATATAACACTTTCTGAAAATTGGACCCCTTTATTGGTGTCTGAAGATGGACACCCACAAACTGAGGCACTCAGAATCACTAGTTGCTTTTGCCAGTCTTGGTTTAAGTCCCCATGCACCAGTCCTTCAAAGAGCTTTGTGTGGGTAGAACCCCACTCTCAGGGGTCCCCTTACACAGAGCTCCTTGCAGGATTGAGACCAAGTTTGGAAATGTTGGCCATAGTGCTTACTTTCCAATATGTTTTAAGAAAACAAAATACATATATTCAAATACTTTTTTTAATTTCATGTAAATTTTTCAATTTCCTAACACTATGGAACTATGATAAGCAATTGAGGATTTGAAATTATATTTGAAAAAGCCCCATAGTCTAGACTAGAACCATTACACTGAGTTGTTCAGAGGATTTCCAGTTGTGGACTGCTGGTATATGGAAAGTGGCTGGCACCTGAAGTTGGCGCCCTTTTTTTTTTTTTTTACCTGCTAAGTCATGTTAAAAACAGCTAAAATACGTGAATGAATACTCTTTGAATAATAGAGATATGGTCCATACTATGGAAAAGAGAACACCTTAGCTATGTAACACAGAGGGCTCTTTGCAAAGAGAAGCAAGGCATTCTCTCTATACTTTTCCACAAAGTAGGGTACAGGAGCTAAATAGTTAATGGATTTTGCTATATTTTAAATTATATTTTCAATCTCTTTTTAAACAACACCAGTAGAAAATCAAAGTTCTTCTTCAAATATTTGAGATGAAAGTAATGTAATGAATAATTTAGATACCTGGGTGTTCTTAGAATTCTCATTTGAAAATTATCCATTCTCTTTCTTTTCTAGGTGGCTGGTATTGGCTATTGCCATGGCACGGTTTTACATGCAGAAAGGAACATACAAAGGCTTATACAAAACTATTCAAAAGACACTTAAATTTTTCCAGACATTTGCTGTGCTTGAGGTACATTTTTAAATGCTACACATTGCTTGAGAAAATATTTACCCTCAGCAAAAAAAAACGTCATTAAAATGGCGTTAAGGATGAAAGAATATCTCAGAATTTCCAATCTTTCTAACTTCATTTATTTTTAAGGTGGTTTTCGGGGAGAGGGAGGAGGTTGGTTGAAGGGAATGGATACATATTGTAACATTAACTCTAGGCTACTAAATTATTTGCTTAGGTTTTTTTTACATTTCAAAAATGCTTAAGAATTGCTCAGTGACAGATCTTGCAAACCACACAGGGACTCCATTCCTTATGGAGCCTATTCCTTTGCAGACACCCTGCCCTCCTCCATGGGTGATTGCTTCTCTCTCATTCCCCATACGGGACTCATTATCCCCCATATGGCTTTCTCTCTTTTGCTCCTTCCAGACTGGACCCACATGCCCCATATGGTTTTCTACCAATCTTTCATTGAACCATGACTTTCCACAAAGGGGCTATGCAAATTTTGCAAAGCACTCTGGAGGCTGAGTGCACTTGGCAAAGCATGCATCAGACTGATATGGATGTATAATACATTCATCAAGCAGATGTATGTATATACTACATGTGCCTCTTTTAACATGTATGGTCATCTGTGTTTTGGTTTTTATATTATAATAATACCTTTACACTTCTAAATAATTCTATCTGAACCCATCAACACTAGTCATAGATTTAATTAGCAAAAGAATTAATAAAAAGTCTTCTGAAATGAACAACAAAGAAAATTTTAAAATCCTTATGTGTCTTGCTTTAAATTTTCCAGAAGAATTCTGATCTGGATAAGATGTTGCATGTGAAACTGAGGTTTGGTTTTGAAGCTGAAGAGCAAGGTGTGTGTATGTATATGAAAATCAGTCTTATGTAAAAGTTCCTTTGGTAAGCAAGTCAGTCTTGTTTCAGTGGTATTACAATCAAGGGCCTGATCCTGTGAGGAGTGAAGCACAGGAATTCAGGGTACTTGGCACCTCACAGAATTTGGCCCTAAGATCTTTATTTTTGCTGCCGTTAAAGTCAATGAAAGTGTAGTCTGAATAAGGAGTAAAGGACTAGGGGTAAGCTTAGATTTATGTTAACAGCAGCAATGTCTTTGTTTATACTGCAAACAGTAAAATGATTTTAAACGAGTGACTTTTAATTTATACTTATTTTTATTGACAGGTAGTCCACTGTGCAGTTGGTGAGTCTTTTGCTTTTAATTTCTCACTTAACTGATTACAAACGTGAATTATGGGACATAGATAATGTATTTCTCTTTTTAAGGAATAGTTCGCACCTCTGTGCTTGTGACTGGGGTCCAAGTGAGTTCAAGAATCTTCATGGTGTGGTTTATAACACACAGTATAAAACAGGTGGGTTCATGAGCAAATTCTGTTTTACTCTTTACAGGAAGGGCTGATTATTAATAAAAAGCTCATTTTAGCAGGAAGTGTTATTTAACAAGTAATAGGATCTGGCAAATGCTCCATACAGGGGGCTCTCACAAACTTCAGTCAGAGTTCTGCAGGTAGAGAACTTACAGGATCAAGCCTATAGTTCAGGAGTGGGCAAACTTTTTGGCCCGAGGGCCACATCTGGGTATGGAAATTGTATGGGGGGCCATGAATGCTCACCAAACTGGGTGTTGGGGTACGGGAGGGCGTGAGGGCTCCGGCTGGGGGTGAGGGCTCTGGGGTGGGGCCAGAAATGAGTTCAGGGTGCGGGAAGGGGCTCTGGACTGGGGTAGGGGGTTGGGGTGCAGGGGTGTGTGTGTGTGAGGGCTCCGGCTGGGGGTGCGGGCTCTGGGGTGGGGATGAGGGGTTGGGGGTGCAGGAGGGTGCTCCAGGCTGGGACCGAGGGGTTCGGAGGGCAGGAGGGGGATCAAGGCTGGGGCAGGGGGTCGGAGGTGCAGGCTCCGGGCGGCGCTTACCTCAAGCAGCTCCCAGAAGCAGCGGCATGTCCCACCTCCGTCTCCTACGTGGTTCCCGGCCAATGGGAGCTGTGGGGGCAGCATGCGGAGTCCCCTGGCTGCCCCTACATGTAGGAACCGGAGGGGGAACATGCCATTGCTTCTGGGAGCCGCACGGAGCCATGGCACGCGCAGAGTGGGGCAAGCCCCCAACCCCGCTCCCCGGCTGGAGCACCGGAGCGGGGCAAGCCCCGAACCCCACTCCCTGGCAGGAGCTCAAGGGCAAGATTAAAACGTCTGAAGGTCCGGATTCGGCCCCCAGGCCTTAGTTTGCCCACCCCTGCTATAGTTTACAGTTGCTTACACACAGGATGCTGGTAAATGCCATTGGAGAGGGACAACAGAGACATATTGGGTTGCTGCCAGGTTTGATCTGTCTGTTAAGCAAGATCAAAGGCTAGAGCTTCTGTTCATGAACAAATGTACCATACTGTCAACCATTCCACTTTGAAAAAGAACTTCAATTAGCATGTGTTGAATGTACAAATGGAAATCATTCTTAAACTGAATGCATCTGGATAAACACTGTTGTGACATTTTACACTGGTGTTTTCTTTGTAGTTTGTATTAAATCCTTTCTCCAATTTTTTTAAATTTAATATTATATTAATATTATATGTTCACAGCATGCCACTGTAATAGACTGTCATTAAAAAAAACCACAGAAAACCTCCCAGCATATGAAAATTACCCAACTTCCCCCTGAAAGTGTTATTTATGTGGTTGGTTATAGGTTTTAATGTAGATTCTATTGTTTTGTTAGCCCAAGGAAAAATGGTCCAAGGAATCTATGATTCTCGTAATGAATGGACTAGGACTTAGAGTTTAGTTTGTCTGAATTTTATTTACTTTGCAGGGCTTGAAATTCCTATTCTCTAAAGATAAATATTGAGTAATGGATCCCAACTTTTGGGTCTGTGCTCCTATGTGCGTGACTTGGGTCATAACTTTCTTAACTCAAGGTGCTGAGCCTTTAAACTTTCTCACCAGCAGGTGGCACATGCCTAACTGCTGATGAGATATAAAAGCCAGGCAGGAACTGCTTCCATTGTCAATTCCCTTTTTATCTGTTCATAGAAGAGAGCTCTCTTATACACTTTGTTTCCTTTACCTCCCTTTTTTGTAATACCAAGTAGATTTATCTTAATTTTTTTTTAAAGCTAAGTGTGTGCTGTTTTGCTTTTAGAAGAAAAGAAAAAATGTTCAAGAAGTAGGGTGACCAGATGTCCCGATTTTTGGGTCTTTTTCTTATATAGGCTCCTATTACCCCTCACCCCCTGTCCCAATTTTTCACATTTGCTGTCTGGTCACCCTATCAAGAAGTGAACCATTTGTTGGTTACATTGGACGAGTAGATCGAGGCTAGGGCATATATCACTGATTCTCGTCATTCTACTTTTATGTGGAATGGACTAAACCTTGTCCACCCAGCTCTTTGTTTCACTTGATTTCAGTACAGTAGGTCAAACTACATTAAAAAATCCCCGTGTCTAAACTTCTGTCTGAATGCATTTCTCATTGTTATTTCTTTGCATGCCTGAACATTCGGGGTCATGTGAGGGGATATGTAGTTAGAGGCCTGTTAGTGATGATAGCCAGCCTCAGATCTCACGACTTGTCCAGGAGATTTGCGAGGCAACCACATGGAATTCTCTACGTACTTATTCAAAGCACTATTGCTTGGATTTAGCATTGTGACCTGAATCCAGGTTTATCCTATCGGTGGTAGCCCCTTATCTACTTCAGGTAGAGAGTAGCCTAATTCTCTTCTTCTCCCTTAGCTATATATTTGAATATCTTTGTACGTTGGTTTGTTTGTTTTTTGCTTTTGTTATTGAGATGTATCCTAACCCTCTTAATTTTTTAATAAAAGTTAAATCTTGTTTCCAGTTTACACATATTGGGCCTAATTTTCAGAGGTGTTGAGCATCTGCACCTCCTAGTTGTGAGTGTTCAGCATCTTTGAAAAGCATTAAAGCTTTGTCACTAGGTTGCATTTTGTTGAAAAACAGTGTTTCCCTTTTCTGTGTTTGGAACAAAAAATGTCTCTGATTTTATTTTACAGAAATCCCAGGAGGTTTTCAGCCTTCAGGCACAGAAGTCTATTACCAAATTCCTCCCCTTTTAAAGAAAATAATTAAATAACTTATGTGTAATTCTTCTTCTCAGAAGGTATTATTTGTAAAAGACCCCCAACCATCATCTTTGCACAGTTGGGGATTTTCCCCCCACTCTCCAAAGGATCTGATGTTTTGAAGCAGCAGGTAGATATGCTACCTACTGATGAGGCAGTTTAATGACTCAGAACTTGAATCTTTAAAACACTGCAGATGAGTATATTCACCCACAGCTCTTGATCCTCTCACTACTCCTCCTTCAGTGATCGACCCACTCCCAACTGCCTAACTGTCCTGCAAACTCCTGAGCACTCCAACCTGATCTCCTGCCAGCAGGTTTCACTTTGTAGCCCATGGAGCACACTGAACAAAATGGAATTGTCTAGTGTATCAGGGAGACATTAGTAAGCAGGTGTGGGGGAAGCAACAACAGACATGGGCTAGGTGAATATAAGAAGACAGACAAGACAAAGAGTAGTGTGATGTGATGTTTATCCAGTCTAAAATGGAAGAGAAACATTATACATAGTATTTTGAGAAAAAGAAAGCGAGAGAGAATAAACACAAGCAAATAGACCAAAAATCAGAAGAAAGAGAGCAAATTGAAAGGGCAGATGCAGGGTAAACAAAAGAAGGAATTAAATCAACTAAATAGTTCAGTGTTTTGATGTATTTACAATGGTTACAGCGGGGGTAGGCAACCTATGGCACGCGTGCCGAAGGCGGCACGCGAGCTGATTTTCAGTGGCACTCACACTGTCCGGGTCCTGGCCACCGGTCTGGGGGGTTCTGCATTTTAATTTAATTTTAAATGAAGCTTCTTAAACATTTTAAAAACCTTATTTACTTTACATACAACAATAGTTTAGTTATATATTATAGACGTATAGAAAGAGACCTTCTAAAAGCGTTAAAATGTATTCCTGGCACGCGAAACCTTAAATCAGAGTGAATAAATGAAGACTCGGCACACCACTTCTGAAAGGTTGCCGACCTCTGGGTTACAGTCACTTTGTACTGCACAGTTAGCAAAATTTCAGTATGTTGGTGAATATCTGTAATAGAAAAGTTAATGATGGTGACTACAGCTGCTGATTATTGATACCCATGTTTTCCTTCTTCTCAAATTCTTAGTTCTATTCCAAATGTCTTAAGTGGAAGTGTATTGCCGCTTGCATAGAAAAGAAGTTTAAGGGTGAAGAAAATGTTGGTTCTTTATACTTTCACAGATCCAGAATGAGGAGAGCGTTATTCTTTTTCTGGTCGTTTGGACTGTGACAGAGATTACACGATATTCCTTCTACACATTCAACCTGCTCAACCATTTGCCATACTTCATTAAATGGGCCAGGTGGAGATGTCTTGCAGTTTAGTTTCTCATAGTTCTGTGCATGCTAATTTCATGCATGCTGAGCTAACACACAGGAGAACAGATGTGTGAGCTTTGGCTTTGTGTCAGAAGAATGCAGTTGGTTGCCTTGTGTATTTAGGAATATTGCCATTTGGTTTAAAATGTAAAGGATATTTTAGCTCAGATAGTTGGATGTGATTTGTTTTTTAATTTCTGTGTTTGATAATTATTTTCATTTGCTAGTCATCCCTTTGTTTTATGCTTGCAGGATTACCTTTTAACTTTTAGAAATTTAAGTTGCATTTTGAATACAATTTAAAATGTACTAAATTATCTTTTTTTTAAAAATGATCATACCATGTATCCTCTTACACTATGCAATAAAGAAAAACAAAACCTTTTGTTGCCAGAAATCTAGTTGTTTACAAACGTAGGCCCAGATTCTACAAAGACTTACCCATAGACACTGTGAGTGCTGACTGTGATGGGACTACTCCAAGTGCATAAAGTTGAGCACATATATAAATCTTTGCAGGATGGGGGCCAGAGTGCCCACTCAGTCCTGTGAAGTTGCTGGGAGCTTTGGGCTCTGATCACCTTGAAGGCTTTGTCCCTTATTCTGTATTCAATTTATGATTTAATTAGAGGTTTTACAAAACCTTCGTTAACATTTACAACAAGGGCATCTTTTTTTATAGAAGTAACCTTGAAGTAAACAATACTTGAGTATGTTACTGTATGTGAAATACATTACTGGTTGTGTTTAGGTTGGGTATTTACCACGAAGATTAACTGGATGAATTGCATCCTCTGTAATTATTGAATGAAAAATAAATATATATACAGAATAGACTTTGCTTTTTATGAAGCAGATAAGTCTTTTTTTAAATTCATTATAGATGATTATTTGTCCAAAAATATATTTTTATTTGTTCATTTATTTTGCTTTATTTTTGTTTTGTAGACAACACAGTTCTGATGCTTCTAATGCACTTCTTTGATATGGCTGATATTTATGTCCATTCTTATAATACATTGTCTTTCTGCTCATACAGTATGTGGTAGGTTTTGGCATGTTTAAGACTAAATGGCAAACTTAAAAAAATAAACAGTTAAAGATCCCCTGTCTTTAATTGAATATATATTTAGGCTTTAAATTTAGAAACATATTTGAAAAATATCGAACTATCAGACACTCCCAATGCTTCCAAGTTAGAGGGTTTTTTCCATTCAAAATATAATAAGGCAGTAGGAAAAATAGTCATTCTGACAAAAGAGCCTTATATGTGTGTGAAATATACTGGAAAACAAACATTTGAAAATTAGTTCTTCTGTCGCATGTTTCACCAAGGGTTGACATCAGGAATCAGGGGAAATTGATAGCTAGCACAAATGGGCACAAATCCATTGGCTTATCTGAGTTGTGTCTTCTCTTCTCTCCCCGCCTTCCCCACCTCTTCCCCTCCTTTGATGAGTTTTGTCCTTTTTTGTATATATAGATATATATCAATACACACGTGCAAACCATAGTAAACTTCTATTTAATGCTTTGGGATCACTAGCTTTTTATTTTGAATTATAAAAGCTTTGTCTTTCCCTATTAAATAGAATAAATACACCTAAATTTTAATTCAGAATACCCCATTTTTGGTTTGTTTCTGTTCTGCATATGGCCAAGTTGTATTTGGAGTTATGCCATCAGTTTCTTGTTACGTGTCACCTAGTCTGTTCTGTTTGATGTATGAGCCCTCTAAGCCCATCGATTTCTAGAAAGTTTCATATTCAGTTGCTGCCATTTTAAAACTCATCTGGTTTGGTCATAGAATGCATATTGTAAATTTATTTCAGACCCTGTGAGGCAGCTGTCATTGCTTTCTCCAGCCTGAACTCAAGAGAACAGTTCTTTATGAATGATTGCATCTGTATGTCTTACCTTGCATGAGAATTTTTCAAAACATTGCTGATTTCAGTTTCTTACTTTTCCACCATGTATGTAGCATATGTTATTCAAAATAGTTGGCTTCTTTCAGTGCCTTTGCTTTATCATTTATTTGAAAGTTGGTCTGTTTGTTCTAAAATGGGTTCATTGAGATATCTGGTCTCACGCACAGACGCTTTTGCATCAGTAATTCCCATTCATGTAAGTGGCAGATGCAGTACATGGTTAGATTCCCCGTATGACAATGGGAGGAACAGGCTTCCTAGGTATCTTAAGATTCCATTAACTTCAATAGAATTACAATGGGGAAAGGATGCACTTGGACCAGTGCGCATGGGCTGTGATGAAGATATGTATTCCTATTTACTATTGGTCCAGGCCTGCTCCCAGGCCAATCAGTGACACCAGGATCAGGCTCTATAAATCAACCAAAACAAGATTATTGGACGATACAACAGTTTTCCAACCTTTGACTCTTTATCTTTAACATTGGAAAAACATTAAAACATTTTGATATTACTGCAAACTAAATGTAAGGGCTTAAGGCCAGATCCTCATCTAGTATAAATCAACATAACTCTATTAAAGTCAGTGAAGCTGTGCTCATTTATACCAGCTGACGGTCTGGCCCTTGGTTTTCTCTTGCAGGAAACTACTATAGTTCATTGCTGTGCCACTAATCATCAAAAGAAGAAATGTTACAATGCGAATTTATCTTTCAAAAAAAATAATTCTTAGATTTGTTTTTCTTCAGATACAACTTTTTTATCATCTTGTATCCTGTTGGAGTTGCTGGTGAACTTCTAACTATTTATGCTGCATTACCTTATGTGAAGAAGACAGGCATCTTTTCACTGAGACTTCCCAACAAGTATAATGTCTCTTTTGACTACTACTACTTCCTTATTATTGTCATGGCCTCATATATACCATGTAAGTATTATTATACTTTAATAATACCAACAACACAATAATACATTATGCAGCCATTCTCAAACTATGGGTCAGGACCCCATTTTAATGGAGTCGCCGGGGCTGGTGGTTAGACTTGCTGGGGCCAAAGCCCAAGCCCTGCCGCTTGGGGTCAAAGCCCAAAGGCTTCAGCTCTGGGGAGGGGCTCAGGCTTTGGCTTCAGTCCTGGGAGGCAGGGCTCAGGTTATAGGCCCTCCGCCTGGGGCTGAAGCCCTTGGGCTTGGGCTTTGACACCCCTCTCCACTCCTCTGCTCGGGGTGGCAGGGCTCCAGTGGGCTTAGGCTTCAATCCCCCTTCCTGGGGTCGTGGAGTAATTTTTGTTGTCAGTAGGGGGTCTCAGTCCATTAATGGCTATTAGCCAGGATGGGTAAGGAATGGTGTCCCTAGCCTCTGTTTGTCAGAGGGTGGAGATGGATGGCAGGAGAGAGATCACTTGATCATTACTTGTTAGGTTCACTCCCTCTGGGGCACCTGGCATTGGCCACTGTCGGCAGACAGGATACTGGGCTGGATGGACCTTTGGTCTGACCCGGTATGGCCATTCTTATGTTCTTATGCAGTGCAATGAAGTTTGAGAATTATAGGCAGAGCTCGCAGTGACACTTGTAGTTAACGTTGCCTAATACTTTACTTTATAGGACCTAGTTAGTTAAAATTTTGCCACACTTTAACTGCTTAGGCAGAAATTTTTCATGCTGAGTGTCTGACTCAGGTTGAATATATTTGGAAAGCTTCAGTGAAAATAGTTTAGCCACTTCCGAGAACAAGATTAGGGAAAAATAAGATTTGTTGCTTATGTTAAAAGAATCCTACTACCATTTTGTTGAGAAGCTCTAGCCCCTCCACTGTTTGGAGAAAGGACTTGAAATTTGGACCACGGTTGGTGTCAGGGATGTGCATTTTGCAATCCCCATGAAAATCCTTCTAAAATTGGCCTCTGAAAATCACGGTTTGCACATACTCAGTAAAGGTTTGTTAGAGGCTAGCAGCAAAATTCTCTAAAAATTCCATCTGCACTGAGCATGTTGCGTTCCACTCCTACAGAACTTTGTTCCAACAACACTGAGCATGCTGCACCCCCAGAGAGTTCATTGAGCATGCTTCAGACCAGGGAAGCAGGACTTTTCCTGCAATTGCTCACTTCTGGGAGCTGCTATTGAATTGGACACATGAACTGATAGCAGAGAGACTGTCTCTCCTGTATTCTCAGTGCTCCCTATGCTGGCACCAAGACAGAACCGAGAAGCTGTCTCACTCAAATGCAGAGAGATGAGGAGCAGCATGGGCACGGGGCAGACTGGGGAGGGATAGAGGCACGCTGGGGTCTACAGGCCGGGGGGATAGGAACAGGTGAGATAGGGACAGACTGGGGGCGGGGGGAGTTGAATAGTGAAGAAACAAAGGCAGGCTGGGAGTGGAGGCTTGGATAGGAGCAGAATAGGATAGATGCAGGGAGGACAGAGGCAGATGGGGACAGGTTGGGGAGGGTTATGCAAGGGGATAGGGCAGAAGGAGGATGTTGAGGATGACAGGGGCAGAAGGATCTGTGACCACTAGAACACTCTGCCTTACAGAATTTGAACTAGACCCTGAGCTTCCTGGGTCTCAGTGTTTCTCTACTGTTCTGCAAATATATTGGAAACCCACTGGCAAACTGTGAATTTTAGACCAGTAAGCCCTACAACTGTACTTGACAAATTGGTTGAAATGATAATAACAAAACACCTGGAATATCGTGATTGATAGGCTCTAACCAGTATGCATTCTGTAAAATAAAATCACGTCTCACTAACCTCTTAGAATTCTTTGAATGTGTCAGTAAACTAGTGGATAAAGGAGCAGTGGTTGACATAACTTATTTTGAGTTCCAAAAGGCCTTTGAGAAGGTTCCACACAAGAGGCTTTTAAGGAAGCTACATAGTCACAGGGTGAGATGCAAACTCATGTGAAGAGACATTTAAAAGACTTGGATTGTTTACCTTAGTAAGGAGACAGATAAGAGGGGACATGATACAAATATCTAAAATAACAAATGGTATAGAGAAGGGAAATTGGGAGTTTGTCTTCTCCCTGTCCCATAACAGGAGATCAAGGGAACATTCAGGGAAATCAAAAGTTGGAAAATTCAAAACTGATAATATCTTTCACACAATGTGTAATTAAACTGTTGAACTCTTTGCCCCAACAACTCTTAGTTGTTGATGCCAACAATTTAGCAAGATTCAAAAAGGGATTACATATTCATATGGATTAAGAGAATATCCAGAGTTATAATTAATTATAACAAAATTTTTGGACTTTTATACATTTTATAATTATAACAAAAATAAATCTTATGTTTCAAGGGTTAAGTCAGTGTTTAACTATTAAAGGTCAGGATGAGATCTAATGTGAATGACAATTTATCCCACATCTACATAGTGTATGATTTTTACACCTGTCTCCGAAGCATCTGGTACTGGTCACTGGACAAGATAGACAGTGGGTCTGATTCACAGTGGTAATTGCTACATTCCTATGTGTCTCATCCCTTTTTAGTGTTTGGCCCACAGTGGATAACAGCTTGTTACTGCTGTTTGTTGCAGCATTAGCTTAAGTAGCTGAGGTCTGTGCTGTGAACCTTAAGATTTCAAGCCTGCTGATGACCCATGAAGGGATCAGTATGGTTCCACATGAAGGAATTTCTGTTTTTTCAGTTTACTTTGTTTAAAATTAAGAAATTACATACAAAAAAACTAGATCTAGGTATACTTAATCCTTCCTCAGTATGGGGGCTGGACTAGATGACCTCTTGATCTCCCTTTAGCTCTACAGTTCTATGATTAAAATAACATTAAGACTGCAAAGTCAGGCACCCTGGTACATATGTATTATGATACAGGGTAAACATTTCAAAAATCCCTGAGTGACTTAGGCTCCTAAATCTCATTGAAAGTCAGGGGGACGTAGACTCCTAAGTACCTATGTCCCTTTTGAAAGTGGGACTTAGGGTCCTAAATCATTTAGATGATTTTGAAAATTGTACCCATAGTTTTTAATTACATATGACTTTTTTCCCACAGAAACCCTGTTTTATTCAGTGTACAGGATGGATTGTGCTCTGGATATGAATCAGGGGTATGTAGCGAAGGAGACTGTTGTCTCTATGACCCTGCCTCATTTCTTGCAGAAGTTGGAAGGTATGCAGTGAAGGAGGCAGGGGATTGCAGGAAGAGAAAGGATAGTCTTGTGCTTAAAGCAGTTGAATGCTGCCCTAGATAGTTGGATTCTATCCCTGCCTATGCCACAGAGTTCTTAAGTGATGCTGGGCAAGTCAGTTAAATAGAACTAGTTATGTGTTCCTCATTTTGTGGATACCCTACCTGAGTCACCTATGGCCTGATATGCATAGTTGTTGAGCACATACAGCTGTAACTGAAGTCAGTGAAAGCTGTGCATCTATATAATAAGATTTCAACACTGTCACTCTGTCTGTGTGTCACTTTGAAGCCTAGAATGTCTGTTGAGTCAGTGGAATGATGGAAACAGCTACAAGCCTGGCTGTTAGTTCTTTTTGTTCAGAATATCTCCAGGTTCAGTCATCACTGGGATTCCTTGTACCATCCAATTTTTATGTTCTCAGACATTTTCAGCATTTTTACATACACAACTTTACAAATTCCACCCATGTGATAGTCACTAGCTGAACTTGTAAAGTGCTCTAAAAAGAATGTTCAGGCTCTAGGCATCTCAAATTGGGCACCCAAAATTAGTGGACACTTTTGGCCTTAACCTCTCTGTGATGAGTCTCTTTGTTCCCATCTGTGAAGTGGGGATAATAATACCACGTTGCCTGACAGGGATGTTGTAAAGATAACTTCACAGGTATTAATGAATTTATCAGATACCACATTGATGAGCACCACAGAAAGTCTTATGGGAGATTGGGGTGTGTGTGTGAAGTGGGTAGGATATTACAAAATTTCTGTAGAGCAAGAGGGAGATAAGTTTGCATCCTCCTCCCAGTCCTGACCCATTCAAACCTCCCTCAGCACAGATCCTGGACCACATGGAAGAGTCCACAGGGCCATGGAGGTTGCTGAGAAATCATTGACCCTACTTCCACAGACAAAGGGTTGGAGGGAGATCCATGCACAGATCCCTACATGAATTTTGGTGGCGTGAACTGGCCCATCAGTGTTTAAGTCATAGTTTGCCATAATAAGCAACCCAGTGTTACTTGCTCCATCGCTGTAATTTTTCCTCAGCTGAATAATCTACAGTTAGAAATGTATTTTCCCTTTTTTCCTCTAATTTGTTTTTTTTATTCTTTGATCAAGTGTTTCCACAACTCTACTTTCATATGCTGTGGCAGAGAAGAAAGGTGCTTCATGGAGAAGTGATTGTAGAAAAGGACGATTAACCCAACTCTTGTAACCATGGTGCTGTTTACAGAATAATAAGAAATGGAAACAAAACATTTCATGTGATCCTTATGAGTCCAAGTTTTAAATCATGGAACAAGAATAAATGGCTGTACATGAAATAACATGGATTGTATTGTTTGTAAATTCAATATGTCTTCAGACTTTGCTTTTCATCCTTGGCTTCACTTTTGATTCTTTTATTTCATTGGTTGGTTGTTTCCTCAGACAAACTATTTTCTTTCCATTTTTTTGATATAAGTTGACAAATAGAGGCAGGAGATTGAATAGCTTGCCAAATTGCTTTCTATTACAGAACTTCTAGTGGTCATTACGGGGAAAAAAAAACAGTTGATGAGCAATATTGGAAGTATTCTGTAAAATAGATAATTCAAAATTAGGTAATAATTTTTTTCATAGGACAGGTGGCTTAAATTGTGTCCTTATTATTTTGAAAACACTAATCTTTGTCAATATTCAGAACTGAGAGTTGAGTGTCTCTTGAACCTTATGAGAACACGCCATTAAAAGTAGTCAGTCCAAACTAAAGCTAGGGTTATAATTACTTAGGGTCTGACTCTGCTGCCCTTACTCACATTAAGTAGTATCTTCCTTCACAATTATCCTTTTGAAACTTCTAGAATCAAATTCAGCATCAGTAAGCATAGTAGAATTGGACCCTTCATTAGGCCTGAGACTTGGCATGGGAGAAGTGGTCCATGCTAGCAGATTCAGGTGCAGGATCAAGGCCTGGGAGAGCTGCAACCTTGCAGAATTATATCTTAGCATCATAGAATAATCTTTTAAAAGAGCTGAACTCTAGATTCTCTATGCAGATTTAGAGTAGTGTACTTCAGTTTGCTACTACTTGATGCCCAGCTATAGCTGATGATGTGGCCCAGGTTTATTTTGTCCTGGTGAATTGATTACCAGTTTATTCTGTATTCTAGAGTTAGGGAACATGAGGGGTGGCGGTGAGGAGTAAATATGGAAGTACATGTGGAAGCTGCAGCTATGGCAAAGTATTTTATTTCTTACAATTAATCAAATGGGATAAAAATGGAAGATTTAAAAATACTTTAAAATACTGTCTTGACATGTAAATTGTATTTTGAATTAGCCCATTATGCACTTTTAATTGCTCCTTCAGTTAATTGTTTCATCCTCTTTATAATGTAATCAAGGAACAGTTTTGGATCTGGTCCTATTTAACATCTTTAATAATCTAGAAGAGGAACATGTTAATGAAAATTACAGATAATGCTAAACTGAAGATGTTATAAACACCAGCATAGAGAGATGAGTTATATAATGGGTCTTACAGAGGTTAGAAATATGGGCAGGAATTTAAAGCCATAAAGTTGGAAGAGACCTGAAGTGAGAGTGGACCACAGATTAAATGTTCATTTGCAATATGATGTGGCAGCGAAAAAGATCAGTGCAATTTTGGGTTGCATATGCTGAAGTGTCATGTCATGGAGCAGGGAGATGTGATTGTCCCTCTTCAGGGACTTTGCTGAGTCCACATCTGGAATACCATGTTAAGTTCTGGGTACCTCAAAAGCAGAAAGCTTTAGGCAAACTGTAGAAAGTTCAGAAAACGGCAACAAAAATAATGAATGGACATGAGTAAGAGGTAGGAAAGATTGACTTAAAAGCATTAAATATGTACAGCTTGGTTATGGGGAAAATATTTGAGAAGGAAAAGGAATTATTAACATGGTACTAGGAGTTGTAACTAGGAGTCAGGGGAAATTAAGAAATGGAAAATATAAAATGAATACTAGGAAAAAGATCCTGACCATGAGATCTATTAAGTTACTGAATAATATTCCAAGGCCCGTGCTGGCAGCTCCTTTTGTTGGGAAATGTAAAGCCCAACTTGTTGGAATACTAGAAAACATATTGTAGGAAACAATCTTGCTTTGACAGTGGATGGGGCTAGGTAACCTAAAAGGTGGTTTCCATTTCTAACTTCTATGATTATATACTGTAACTATTAAAAAGAGTTGGAAATGTGTTTCCTGATGTGACTAACAAGTCTTTGTTATATCCTTAAGTTGCAATTTTATGTCTTAGCCTTCCCATATTTACACATCTCAACATTACATGTAAACTAACTTCCTTTTCAATTATTGGTGTATAGAGGGCTTGAGATGGAATAATGGTTTTTCTGACAATTTGAAAACTGAATATTCTTGATTTGTTTTAAAACAGTGTATTGATCCAAGGTGCTATGTTAACTTATTAAAATACATTTTTATGCAGCTGAAATGATTTAATGTATTAAAATATATATCACATTTACAGTCTTGAGTCACAAAATACTTATACATACTACATGTTTAGACTAAAAGTTTTAGTTGTTAAATGTGTTTTGCATAAAAAGTGCTTCAAATACTAATTGTTCTGATAAACTTAACTCAACTTGCACTCTGTTCCATATAAAACATCCAGGCAGCTTCTGAGCACATATTTCTCAATGAGCAGGCAGAAGGATCTCATGGAATTTGAATTAATTAATAAGATCAGGTTGTGTTCAGTGGTAAAATTTAGTATCCTTTTACTAAGACTGACTATTGATCTATTTGAAATTAATTGAATATTCCAAGGGCCTGATCCTGTAACTCTTACTCAAATGAGTTTGTCCTTTGATTACAAGTTGAAGGGCTGACCTCCAGTACAGTATTATTCATCCGGGGGAGGAGCGGGGTTGTATGTGTGTGGGTTGAACATATTGTCATACGAGATGCAAATTGATATCCTTTTATACATGCAAAATGACTTAATACAACACCATTCATTACCATTCAGATTTTTGGCTTGCACAAAGCAGCAATGTACTAGTCCTGAATAGTAATACATGAACAAGAAAAAACATAAAGGTGGTTTACAATTGCAGTTGAATCTTGTTAAACTGCACATCAATAAACTGCAGCCTCATGCTGAAAATAACTGTTCGGGTCTGTGTTACTGAAGGCCAGACCAGTGAGATTTTGGTGTGGACTAATGCAGGCGAGGACAAGCTCCTTGTGAAAATGACATTGAATTTTTTCTCTCTCTCTTTTTTAAAATCTTTCACTGAATTTTTGATTCAGCTCTAATTAATATATTTTAAATTGATGTCTTCTGTTAGCAAGTAAGAACTGTGAGTGAAATCCTGGCCCCACTGAAGTCAAAGATTGAAAGCCCCATTGACTTCAGTCAGGCCAGTATTTCAGTCTGTGTGTTTTACTTAAACATTAGCATAGCATCATATTTATAACATAATGAAATAGTGAACTAACTTACTCCATGCTATATACAATTGGCATTAAAAACAAGCGTGAATTTCTTAGGGTGCATTCTGTTTCCAACCTGAATTTGGCGCATTTGTCCATCTTTGTAATCTTCACTGCAGTATTCACAAATGTTTTAATTTACTGAGAACCTCTTTATTATGATAGCTTAGGAATATATCCCAGCATTAAAGTCTTTGACATTTTCATATTGTATCTAATAAACTGTTCATGTGAATGTCAGATCTTGCATCGTGCTATTTTGGTGTCTTATTGAAGGTGCTAATATCTGGTGTGATCCTGTATTGTTTATTTGTGAGAAGGCCTTTATTCACATGAGTAATCCCATTGATTTCAGGACTTGGCCCTTAATGCCTAAAGGCCTCATCCTGAGATCAGAGCAAAACCCACAGAAAAGGGCATGGGACTGAGAGATGGCATCAGCCCTAACTACCCAAGATGGCGAATGTTGCCCATTGTGAAGAACAGTTGACACAGTTCATTTCTTCATCTCTTGATCTATACAGCGTCTTAGAACATGGCTGTGTTGGCTACACTGAGTCTAAAACACAATCCCTATCCTCTCCATGGAGAGCTGTGGAGACCAGTTTGGGAGATCTCCAGGCACAAAGGGAAAGCAGAATCACCTTGCATGGCTTCTGTGCTCCACTGTACCCTGCCTAAGGCTTCATGAGCATGAATTTCTCTCAGGAGCCGGCTCTGTAAGAGCAATAATGTGCCAACACTTCTGTATCATGCTACTGTGTATAGTACAGTTCAATATTAATAGCCTTAGAGAACTTGTGCAACATGCTTCTGCTAATTCACATTAAATAACACATATCACACATGACCAGTTACCTAGTTCTCTTCATGTTAATTAATAAGCTGCAATGCTCATTTCACAGGAGAACATGTGGAAGGCTTTTCTGTGACCAAAGGGAACACACTTCTTTCTATCTAGAACATAAATATGTAAATGTTAAATCTAGGAATTGCCACTGCTCTGCATGTAATGCTTAGATTCTTCATGGTAGTTGACCTAAGTGATGAGTGACACTTTCTGATTTTATTGTGAACTGATGAAATCTACAACCTAAACGTGGCATGTGCATAAGCCAGTTCTGGTGAACTGAGCTCTAGCTCAACTGTTAGGGAAAAAAAGAGGAACTAATGTTAAGAACTGATAAATGGGGATTTTTAACTAGGAATACTTGGAGTAAATGTGCTGGACTGAACAAGAGGGTTTTGTAAAAGTGAGAATTTCAGGTGGACAAATTGACTGCAGTTAATCCTAGAGAATTAGTAAAGGTATGTTTCTGAAAGACAATGCTGCAAGCCTTTTATAAATTCAAATTTGTTTTATAATTTATATTTTAAAATATGCTTACAGATATATTATTTATTATGAAACAGTTTACAGGTCAAGTCCATACTACATATCCACTTTTTTGTATAGATACAGTACTGTGACCTCTTAAAATGTGTTCAACTATTTTTATTATAATTAAATTTAAGGAAGTAAATAATTGACATTTCTGCATAGGGGTTGTTAGTGTGGTTTCTTTCAAAACTTTATTGTGGTATTGTTAGTGTGTGCTAAGCCACAATGCCCTGAAAGCAGCAAGTTAAAATTTTGCAAGGAGATCTCTCTCAAACGTACTTGCAAGATCGGGGGATCCTTAGTAGTGAACTGCATGTAGGTGCAGGGGTGTAAGGGCCTGACATTGCAAGGTGCTGATACCTCCTGAGAGATCTTGAGGGCCTTAAGATCCAATTGATTTCAATGGGAGTGGAAGATGTCTAGCACCTCTGAGGGTGATCAGTACTTTGTATTATCAGATTCCAAAAGCCTGATCCTGTGAACTCTGGGACTATACAGATAGTCCCACTGGCTCCTTAAAAGCTTGATCCTGGGTGGTACTAATTACCTCTTATAAGGTGCTGAGAGCCCTCAATTACAGATGGCACTGGGTATAATCCTAAGAGGTGCTTAGCACATGTAACTCCAAATGACATCCACAAAGGCAGTGGCAATTTTGGATGCTCACCACCTGTCAGGATTAGACCCTAGACTGGTAGCTTTTGGGAACACTCAAAATGTACCATAGTCCATTTGTCATGTTATGTCAACCAAAATATTATATGGTCTGGTTTAGTCACAGTTGTCTTGCTTCTTAATTCATTCTTGTTCATATTTTTTCTTTCCAGTTGCTTGCTTTGTACAAATGTAAGCACAGTCCAACTTGTCAAATCATTTCATGTAGAAAATGTATTTAAAGATCCATCAAAATGTAAATGTAATGCAGTTGCTCATTTATTTATTAAAATTTACCTACCTACACATTCTCAAATGGTGTATCATAATAATGTATACAGATGGACTTATGAAGTGAATCATATAAAATATTGACTTTTTAATAAAATAAAATAGTTCATAGTGTTTATATGCAAAGATTTGTGGAGATAAAGCTGCAAGTGTTTCTTTTAGATTTTATCTAAAGTGCTTATATTGTAGCTATTAAACAGAAACTAGACAAACAATTAAAAGCCCTGTATTATAAAGTGTTGTCCATAGTAATTTGGATGTCTATTTGTGATTTTGCAGCATATAGATGACCTAACAAGAGGTCAGTTCATGCAACTGTACATTTCAGAGGGTTACAGGAGGTTGGTTGCGCAAATACAAATATTATGTTTCCATAACCAGGATTACTGCACAAGTTCACCTTGAGATCTTAACTAAAATATATTACAGCACAGAATTTGGCACCACCCGCTCTTCACATTTCACTCCCCAAAATATATTTTGTTTAAAGTAGATGTTGGTCCTAAATGATTGAGATATAAAGAGAAAAACCCAGCTACTCAATATTGGTTTATTTTCTCTTGAGGAGCCGGTAAAACTTCTCAGAACTGACAGAATTATACAATATCTTCCTTCATCGCCTGTAGGTAGGCAAAATATTATGACAATGATCTTGAAATAGGGCCCAGTCTTGTGAGGTGTTAAGCACTGTTTGTAAGGGGCTGAGAATCCTCAGTGTCCAGTGACTTCAAATGAGAGTTGAGGGTATTCAGCACCTTGAAGGAATGGATCCTCTGCCTCCCAAACACCAACCTTTCCAGCCATAAACATTTAATGGAACCAACACTACATTGTCATGAAAATCCTCTTCTCTTTCATTTAAAATTGACAGCTGCAAATTTAATTAGTGGAAGTTTTAAACGTACTGAGACTAGATACATACAATAGCTGATTCCTTAGCTGAACCGATACCACTGACCTTGCAGCTTTGAGGATGGAACATGTAAGTGAAGATTTCACACTGACTTCACTGGAATCAGACGATAATTTGTTTTGATTCCCAGGTCTAGAAGTTGTAAACCAAGAGTCTTGGTTTGATACAAAATTTTGATACTCAGATAATCAAGTATATAATGGGATTAATTCAGCAAGATGATCAGGTGGCCTTTCTTTCTACTGAAAGATACAGGACAGAATTATTTTACTTTTGAGCTGAGGGGAGGGCAGGAACAATCCAATTCGTATAAAAGTTAATTGAAGACCATCCACTGATTTTAATGGCAGTTAGCTGGGACATAGAAATCCAAGCATCCTGTTTTGTGTGTTCATTACACAGTGGGCCCAAAAAGGTAGAATCTTGATTATAATGCCACTCTCACCCAATGTGAATCCTAATCACCGGTGTCATAGAAACTCTACATGTCTGTATTTTTTATTTTTAACAATGACACATCCCATTAAAAATAGGAAGGGTAGATCAAACCTCACAGCTGCTTTGACGTTCCCAACTTGGAATGCTGCTGTCAGGGAACATCTTTGATTTTCACATGTCGGCTCTTGGTGACCTACGCTCATGCCATGCTAAGGGAATGGCATTTTACCTTCCTTTAAGAGGCTATTCCAGATTCAATAGAACAAAGTGCAGATGACAAGCAAGAACAGATTCAGATGGGCATACTATTTAACACTCCAAACACCTTGTCTTCTATATTCTAAAGAGAATACGTGGTGTATAATCAAATGTATGTGCCTCTTCATTTATTACATGTGATGGCATTATATAGTAGAATAGCCCTTCAAATGGTGGAGGAAACAAACAAACAGACTGAGCATTTAAGGGTGCAAAATACAAATTATATCATAAGGTATTCCTCGGAAGCCCATTAAGATTTGCATCAAACTCATTCACAAAAGAGTCATGAGAGTGGGGCTCAGAACACACACTATTCATTTGCAATGAGAGACACGCAGCCAGCTGAAAGCAAATACAGTAACCTCACTTGGCCTCTATTTGGAATGTAGCCACTTTTCATGTGCTAAAAAGCCCAAATATTTCTTTGCAGTTGGTTTAACATGAGATTTTTTTTCTGGCAGCATTTGCCCTTATTGTGTAGGACCCAGAAGATAAATCACCTTACACTTAGGCCAGGGGTCGGCAACCTTTCAGATGTGGTGTGCCGAGTCTTCATTTATTCACTCTAATTTAAGGTTTTGCGTGCCAGTAATACATTTTAACGTTTTTAGAAGGTCTCTTTCTATAAGTCTATAATATATAACTAAACTATTGTTGTATGTAAAGTAAATAAGGTTTTTAAAATGTTTAAGAAGCTTCATTTAAAATTAAATTAAAATGCAGAGCCCCCCGGACCGGTGGCCAGGCCCCGGGCAGTGTGAGTGCCACTGAAAATCAGCCTACCCCTGGCTTAGGCTATGTCTACTCTACAGCCTGGGTCGGCAGAACATATGTCACACAGGAGTGTGAATATTCTACCCTCCTGAGCAACATAAGTTACAGCGACGTAAGCGCTCGTGTGCACAGCGCTATGTCGGCGGGAGAGCTTCTGCTGACATAGCTTATGCTGCTCGTAGAGGTGAGTTTTTTGTGCGGACGGGAGAGAGGTCTCCCGTTGGTATAGAGCATCTTCACCAGATATGCTTCAGCAGCGCAGCTGTATCAGTACGCTGTACATATAGACATGGCCAGATTCAGGGTAAGGATAGAAACAAAGAGATTGCCAGAGCAAGCTGGAACCATCATACTCCAGATCCTAGAACTTCCTGTTATTTGAGCTTTTCCAGGCTTTTGAAAGACCTTCCATTCTCTCCTGTCAATGCTTGCTTAATCAACATTAATCCATAACATTGCACAGACAATAATTATTAAGTATGATCTAATTCAAAATGTTCTGACCTGACTCTCAGAACATACATGGGTTCCAATGTAATCAAAACATTTTATAAAATTGTGAATTACTGTAAAACATTTGTGCATGTCAGTTTTGCTCAGAAAAAAATACCCCTTTCTTACCAGTGTAGACAAATATACATGTCTGTGGCCTTCCTTCGAGCAGATCAACACTTCGGACTTGTTTCTCAACAGCTATTCTTCCCAAATAGAATGTACTTGGGGACATGACTGAATAACAAAAAATCACCAAGCGGGTCACACAAATGTATATGTGAGCTGATACATTTCTACAATAATTACCATAATTCTGCAAATCTTCAGTGACTTCAGGCTGGTGGCAGGGAGATTTGTTACAGCCTTTTTCCTGCTGGATGTGATGTGGGAGGATCATGGCTTATGGGATAGTTTCCAGTTGCCAGTTACAGTACTTATTCTGGTTTTATAGTTAGTAAGTGAAATCCTGGCCTTGTTGAAGTTAAGGGGGCTATGAGTTTACAGGAGAGCTGTGAAACAATTAAAAAAAAATAATCGCAATTAATCGTGAGATTTAAAAAATAGTTGTGATTAATGACAGTTTTAATCACACTATTAAAAAATAACAGAATACCAATTTATTATAAATATTTTGGGATGCTTTTCTACATTTTCAAATATATTGATTTCAATTACAACATAGAATACGAAGTGTACAGTGCTCACTTTATATAATTATTTGTATTACAAATATTTGCACTGTAAAAAAGAAAAATAGTATTTTTCAACTCACCTCATACAAGTCCTGTAGTGCAATCTTTTTATCATAAAGGTGCAATTTACAAATGTAGATTTTTTTTTAACATAACTGCACTCTAAAACAAAACAATGTAAAACTTTAAAGCCTACAAGTCAAAGCATCAAGGGGCATATGAATGTTTAGCATATCTGGCACATAAATACTTTGTAACGCTGGCTACAGCAGTACCATGCGACCATCTGTTCTCACTTTCAGGTGACATTGTAAATAAGAAGCGGGCAGCATTATCTTCCATAAATGTAAACAAACTTGTTTGTCTTAGTGATTGGCTGAACAAGAAGTATGACTGAGTGGACTTATATGAGGTGAATGGAAAAATACTATTTCTTTTGTTTGTCTTTTTTACAATGAAAACATTTGTAATAAAATAAAATAATATAAAGTGAGCAATGTAAACTTTGTATTCTCTGTTGTAACTGAAATCAATATATTTGAAAATGTAGAAAAACACCCAAAATATTTATAATAAATTTTAATTAGTATTCTATTATTGTTTAACAGTGCAATTAAAACTGTGATTAATCAAGACTATTTTTTTAATCTAGTTCATTTGTTTTGCGTTAATCACATGCATTAACTATGATTAATTGACAGCCCACATTGTTTACACACATAGCTTCTATTTCCATTCACTGAGAGGTGATGCCATTGAAGAAGATATCCATCTAAAACAGGCATTCTCAAACTTCATTGCACTGCGACCTCCTTCTGACAACAAAAATTACTACACGACCCCAGGAGAGGAGACCGAAGTCTGAGCTTTGCTGCCCCGGATGAGGGGGACCAAAGCCCAGGCCCAAGAGCATCAGCCCCAGGCAGGGGGCATGTAACCTGAGCACAAGCGTGTAAGCCCTTGGGCGTGAGCTTCATCCCCAGGTGGAGAGGCTCAGGCATATCTAAGACAACCTTGGTGACCCCATTAAAATGAGCTCTCGACCCACAGTTTGAGAACTGCTGATCTAGAAGTCTTGCCAGAAGGAGTTCTTTAATGATAATCTCATCTCAGAATTCAGAGTGGTAGCTGTGTTAGTCTGTATCAGCAAAAAGAACGAGGAGTACTTGTGGCACCTTAGAGACTAATAAATTTATTTGAGCATAAGCTTTAAATTTGTTAGTCTCTAAGGTGCCACAAGTACTCCCCATTCTTTCATCTCAGAATGTGTTTCACCTGTCACTGCTCAATATTCTGCTTCACACCAGGCAAGCTTTCCAGAGGGTTCTGTCTCTAACAAGATGACCCTGGTGAAATGTCCTGAAGTACTTATGGCAAGGTACTGTTAGCAACTATAAATGGAGCCCTTTGGAAGCCAGCACCCTGGTCACTTAGAACACCCAGGGTACAGCATGTAGTTAAAGTAGGAAAGACTTATATGGTTTGGGTTTGGAAGGGATCCCATGCACCTGTAGGAAGTTTGATGAGGTAATTAGGTCACCAGCTGGATAGTGCTAAGAAGAAAGCAAGCAGAAGAACAGGCTGAGCCTGGGTGTAGGAAGGGGGAGTCACATAACTGCTGCTATGTTGTGTTGACCCTGGAGCATAAACAACAATAAATACACTGGGTGGAGGTATCCTGTTGGGCTGTGCATGCTGCTTAATTCACAAAGAGGGGTTACCAGTCAGGTTTTACAGGAGCTGAACGGGGAGCCCATTCACAATGCTGCATATAAAATGCATGCAGAATATGAAGAGTGAGTAGGTAACATTTGCTCAAAAAAATGCAAAGATTCTCATTAATGTTTTCATAATCTTCAAGCAAGAATAAGCCACAAGAATAACGTAAATCAGATGTGAAAAATTTAAGTGTTTTCTGGTGCACTTAAATAAATTATAGAATATGTGGGTTGGAAGGGACCTCAGGAGGTCATCTAGTCCAACCCCCTGTTCAAAGCAGGATCAATTCCCAAATGGCCCCCTCAAGGATTGAACTCACAACCCTAGGTTTAACAGGCCAATCCTCAAACCACTGAGCTGAGCTATCCCTTCCCTTCCCTTAATCAATACAATACAATAGTAGAGTAAGAAATGTCCTGGTACTGGATTTTCAGAAAGGCACACACTTAAATAGCTGCCACGCTTGCTAGAGTCCCAGAACTTCAAGGGGGAAAAAAAAGGCATAATCTTTAACTCTTTTGCAGGTGGCAAGAAAGAGTGGTTCAGATTCCTGGCCTGCCTTTTTCAGATATAGTGGTCAGAGCAGGTGTTGGTGTCAGGAGACAGTAACTTGAGCCAGAATCAGGAAATGAGCCAAGGGTTGGAACTGGAGCCAGAGTCAGAAGTTGAGCCAAGGGTTGGAGCCAGAGATCAAGGGCAGGGATCAGGAACAAGAAAAGACCAGGTCAAAAAAGCAGGGCTTCCAAGTCAGACAAAAAGGTAGAGTCTAGTGAGAAAGCCAGACACGAATTCATCCAGTTGCATAGACAACTTTCTGTGCCTCCTTCTGGTTTAAATAGTGCAGTTGCATCAATTGGCTAGGCACTCCTGAGCAAGAATTCCAGTAGCCAGTCAGCCCATGAGTTACTAAAAGCCCCTGGATGGGTGGCTGCCTATGCACCTGTGTTCAAAACCCATGGATCCTCACAGCCTGTAAGCTTTGTGGAGTGATAAGTAGTGGAGACATGGAAGGGTTGCCTCTGACTGCTCTTGTGTTTTGGGTTTTATTGATTCTGTGGCTGATGGCTCAAACTTTGAGCAAAACAAATAATGGAAAATAGTTACCTATCATGAGAAATGTATTGTTGGGTTGTGGGCAACTCAGTGCAGAAAATAATAAAATTGATTTACTAGGTGTTATCTTTTTAAGCTGACACATCTGAGAAATTTTTAGAATAAAAAACCTGCATTTTCCCAGTAGTAGCAAGTGGAAAATAAACTTAACTTTTATTTTTTTATTCATGAGGGCATTATTAAAAAAACTACCTTCTAATGATTTTGATTTCCTTCACTGGTTAATGTTGGATAATACATTTGTTCTCTTTTTTGGTGAAGATTTTTGCTCATATGCAGTTACTTATAGGATAATTAGTGTGTTATCGTCAGAGTATATAATTCCTCAATGGTTGCTTTTGGCACATGTGATGCTAGAAATTCCCTGTGTTGGTGTCATGTTTTTATTCCATTTTCTTGGTCATCTGCTATGATTCTTAGCTGCAGATGTTTGCTAGGATGATGTGCTGATTGCAGCTTCCATCTGAGCTGAGGAGAGATATTACTCTTCAGAAATGTATTCCATATTTGGGCATGGTTCTCTTTTTATCTTGCTTCTTTCTGATCTCTGCAGCCTTTTAATGGAATGTTGAACAAGCAAAAAGATACTTATAAATGATTACTTTTTTTTCTTTACACTATTGATGTTCTCTTACAATGCCTGAGCTGGTCAATATCATCTAAGTCTGAGGTGACTCAGCCACTTTCCTATTGTTTGTTCAGTATCCTTTCCATTATAGGGCCAGTTTGTGGTCAATCTAACTCTCCTAAGCATGGGAGTTATGGCACACCCCCTTAATCCTCTCACCAACCACTCTCGTTATAGGTAGTCTCAAGAGGTGAGGCTCATCCTCCACCAGGCTTCTACTTTTCTTCCTGTGCAGGTGGGTGGGAGTGGCTGAAGCCTTAGCTCCATGGACCCCACCCCTAACTTACCAGTGCACACAGCTGCATCACTGTGCAGGGTGAGTAGAACTGACTCTGATTCCTAACCTCCCCTAGAGCAGTGGGGAAAGGATTTGCTGCTGGTGTGTTATATGTTGTCCCTTTCTCAGGACTTGTGCCAAAGCTATATAGTTCAGCCCTTGCTATCCAGGAGACATGTTATATTGAAGTAGGGTGACCAGATGACCCGATTTTATAGGGACAGTCCTGATTTTGGGGGCTTTTTCTTATATAGGTACCTATTACCCCCCACCCCCTGTCCCGATTTTTCACATTTGCTATCTGGTCATCCTATATTGAAGATGTGGTGTCATTTTATATTTCTACTGTTTTTCACCATTGGCTGCACCACATGCTTGTAACTGCATAGTGTGTCTGTGTCCTATTTTTGTACAAGTTACCAGTGAACATGATCTTCTGTATAGTTGGTTCTGAGTCTTCAGTAGCAGCTTGATAGGTCTATATTCCTTAGATTGCTGGGTGTGCATTTTGGGGAGTATGAACACTTAAAGTAGTATTAATCCATCTGTTCAGGATTTTTGGTGCACTCTGCAAATAGTTTTGGCAGCTAATTTGCTCCTCTCTCCTTTCCTTATGATGTCAGTATTTAAATCATAGTCTGCATGTTCTAACTTTCTCTCCTGCAGTGGAATCTTGTGCGTGAAACAAAATCCTGAAAAAAATAACAGGCACAAAGACTAATGAGCAAGCTTAAAAAACACAATGAATCTATTTCTGGTGAAGTCTTGTATAGGAATTGTGAGAGAAATGTCAGTCTTATGATTTTCAGAACTGACCAAAGGATCCTGCTCCAGCGTTCTCCAAACGTGACAGTTTCTGTCAGGAAAACTATAATGAAATATGTGGTTCCTCCTGAATTTAAATATTTTGGTGTGTTGAACTGACCCCAAATGTTTTGTTTTGAGTCAGTTCAACATTAAATTTGTAACTCTATTGTGCTGCATTGCCTCACGGGAACTGTTGTTCAGAGGCCACAATTAGGAGATGCTGTTTAATGTTGAACTGACTCAAAATGAAATGGTTCACTGCTCCTGGGTGTAAAAGTTCTCAATTTTTTTTTTATTCTATGAAAAAATTGATATTTTAATGTTTTGTCCAAATTCAGAATGAAAATAAGTGTTTAAATATAAGAATTTCCTTTGGGATGGAAATTCTGTTTTTTGATCAGCTGTGCTTAGAAGTGATACTAAAGGGAAACTGTCAGGCTGGATAGTTCACAAGTGCTATCTGGTGTCCAGAGAATACTCCTGTGATTGGTATGGAGCTGCTGGGTAATAACATGAATACTGTATGTTATTGGGATGTTTGCAGTATTACTGGATTGGCTTAGTTTAATAGGTTGTAAGGAAAAAATGACTCAAGGTAAGCCACTTCTCAGCAAGCCTTTGATGGTTAAGGGATAATGCCAAAATTGTTAACTTTTAAGACTTTACCTCCTCCCAGCTAACCTACAAAAATAGTTTTGTCTAGAAGAGCCAAAACCCAGGAATGCAGAAGAACAAAGGAACTCTGGAGATAGTACGACTTTAGGTAAGATAATCATGAGTGTAGAACCACAGGTACCTGAACTCAGACCAGCTGGATAAATGTGCTTGATATATTGGGTACTGTAGTCCAGGGCCTGGTCCAAAAGTGGCTGAATTATAGAATTTCACCCCAGAAGAGGAAAAGGCATGAGGCCTGACACCTGGGGGGATGCACTTAGAGAGACCAGGAGGGGGACAGAGATGCAGCTAGCCCTGTAACCATGACAGAAAGAAAAAACAAAACACCAAAGACAAGATTGTGAAGCTCTTTCTCACATTAACTACTACTTTACGCAGAATAGTCAATGGGACTATTGCAATAAGTTGCTACATAGGGAAAGTAAGGGTGTCACTGTCTGGTCCAAAATTACTCGAGTATCTTAGTGTCCTTTATGTGGGATTGTTACCTATTTAGTCTACAAGCTTCGTGAGACACAGTATCTTCCTTTATTTCTTGCACAGTGCTGGACATTCTATTAATGCTTAAGAGCTAACTGATTCTACAGGCCAGATCTTCAACTTATGTAAATAAATATAGCTCCATTGATTTACATAGAATGAGGATTTGACTCCATTATTTGCACCAAACCCACTGGGAATTAATACCCAGTTTACTTTAAAAGTCCTGAATATTTTTATTACTGCCAACTCATTGCGCACAGTCTCAGAATGGATTGTTTACAAATAGGATTTCCTGGCCAAAAAAAATAAAAAAATAGACCAAACAAAGCTTCTCTCAGTTGTCCCATGCAGCCACATTGTCATTATTTCTTAAGGCTCTCCTGAAAAGGAAGATTTGCAGTGGAAGATGTTTGGTGTGTGCATTGCTCTGCAGGCATTTACCATCACAATGAGACCAGTATTTCATTTCCTGTGGTTTGAGAGTGAAAATACTGTAGACAGCATCTTGATTGCAGCTGAGTATGAAGCACTCCTAATTGTCTCTCTCAGTTTACACCTGTTACAGATCTTACATTTTTCTATATTTATTAGAAACTCTATTTAACCCCTTCTCCCAGTTTGGGGTCTCTAGGATTTGCTGTAGGTGCCACAGATTTGACCCTAAACATTCCTTGGCCTGCAATGCAATCTATAACCAATGTACCATAAAGTGCTGTGGGTGCCTTCCATCATTACTACTTAGGTTCCCGATAGCTTTGAGTACTGAGGTCCCAGGGAAATCTAGAGGTACATACTGGAGAAAGGTAGCCAGTGGGAAAATAAATGTGGCCCTGTCACAAGCCGCTTGGCTATATCTAGTGTGGTAACTGACAGCTACTACACTACTACCACAACCTATGGCTATCCCCTTTCTGACATGCCTAGTTCAGAAATCCTAGGAAGAGATTTGTCAGTCAGGCTGGGGGTATTTATTTCCCATCCTTACAAGTAGGTTTGTTGTGGAACTTCAGCGTATTGAAAAACGTGGGGAATCAGTGGGGCAACAGGAGACGTGAGCTCGGGCCTGTGATCAGGGCCGAACAACAAACACAGTTACGGAGCCCCAGCCCCTGGTTGGGGCGGGGCAGCAAAGAGTCTCTGGCTCAAGCCTGTATTCAGGCTAAGCAGCAAACAGTCAGTTAGCCCAGACCCTTGATCAGGGTGGGGCAGCAGAGATTCTGAGGGCTCAGGCTACACGCAGGCGGAGCAATTAAACAGTTAGGGGCCCCAGGCCCTGGGTCAGGGCAGGGCAGTAAGGAGTCTGCAGGCTCAGGCCTACACTCAGGCTGAGCAGCGAACAGTCGGGCCTCCTAGCTCTGGTGGAGGGCCAAGTACCGCAGGCTTCTTGCCTAAGAGAGGGGGAGACTGCCACCCACGGGTTGGGGTGGCGGGGGGGGGATGCAGGCCCACCCACTCCACTGCGTCCTGGCCCAGGGCCCTAGCAGTGGCAGAGCGGTCTGCCACTGGGTCAGCGGGGATCCTGACCGCAACACACTGACTCACTCGCTGGCAGCGTTTCAGCCAGACAGGGGTCGGCTACCCCTGGGCCACTTCCCAACTCCCCCTCCGGGCGTACCTGGCTCTGTAGAGAGTCGTCGGGGAAGAAGGCCTCTGTCAGTGCTTGCAGCTCCTCCGTGCTCAGGTCTGTAAATGGTCCTGGCCAGTGCTTTGCTCCCTCGGGGTCTGGAGGAGAGAGGATGGGGAGGGAAAGAGGCCAAGGGCGAGAGCAGGGTGGAGGTAAGAGGGGGAAGTGAAGGAGAGAGGAGGGGATGGGGGAGGTATGTGGAGATGCAGGGAGAGGCAGAAGGCTACGAGGTGCATGAGGATGTGGGGGGCACAGGGGTGGATAGGGACATAATGGGAGTGCAGCAGTGTATGGAGGTGAATGGGGTGCAGGGCTGTGGCGAGTGAGGGACATGGGGGTGGCGGCTCTGGAAGGTGGAGAGGATGGGTGGAAGAGCGCTGTAAGGGGTACAGGGCTGGGACGGGTAGGTATGGGGGAGGGATGCAGTGAGGGGGATGGGGGTGAGGGGGGGTTGGGACAGGGAGGGATGCAGTGAGGGGGATGGGAGTGCGGGGGGGTTGGGGCGGGGAGGGATGCAGTGAGGGGGATGGGGATGAGGGGGGGTTGGGGCGGGGAGGGATGCAGTGAGGGGGATGGGAGTGCGGGGGGGTTGGGATGGGGAGGGATGCAGTGAGGGGGATGGGGGTGCAGCCCCATTTCCAGCACTTGGAGACGGCGATACACATACCCCAAACTCCTGGGTGCCGGCGATGGGGCAACAGACAGACCGCTGTTTGTTGCAGGGCACGTGCCGCAGCTGGAGCCCAGCCACAAGAGGAGCATGAGGAGAAGAGGGCCGGCAGCAGTGGGAGAGGCGCGTGACACACGACCTCTCAACAGCCGCGTGCTGAGCGCGAGTTGCGCTAGTTCCTCCCCTGCCCTGGCCCAGCCAAAGGGAGCTGCGCCTGCAGGCGAGGGGTGGGGCAGCACGCGGACCCTGCTGCTCTGGCCGCCTCTAAGGCTAGGAGCCGGACATGCCAGCTGCTTCCTAACCTGGGAGCTGCACGGCGCAGTGGCTGGTGCTGCCAACCGGACAGTCTACGGCCTAGTCAGCGGTGCTGACCGGAGCCACCAGGATCCCTTTTCAACCGGGTGTTCCGGTCTAAAACTGGACACCTGGTCACCCTAATTAGTGCCTATGTGGATAAGCAGCATGAGGTAGTACCCAGAGGGATGGGACAGCTTTGGCAATGTTTCCATGAGTTCTGAGATGCAGGCTCCAGGCAGGCAGCACAGCTCCCAGGACATCATGTCAGGATGGCAGATGGATGCCTCTCTCCCCTGGAGAAGGAAATCCCTAACCACCACACTCTGTCACCTCCCTTTGGGTAGCTATGAGTCTCCCAGACTACTACAACAACAAATTATATCCTAAGTATAAATGTTTATTTCTTATCTTTGAGTGAATCCAAGAAGGTGGAATCTTATGGCTCCTACATTTTTGGACACTTTTAAAGTGGTACACTTTGGGCTGGGTCATTGTCATATATGTGAAGCAACCAATTTAAACCAGTTGAGGAGCTGGCCCTTTATGTGTATATAAAATATATGCCATGTGAATGTCTTTGCAACTATTATGAAAAGTACTAAATTAAAAAATGTCTTTGGATCTTGAACACAGGAAGAGGTTTATGGATTTTTACTTTTACATGTTGTTGTATTGATATTTCAGGAGAAACAGGATTAAGGTTTTGCTAAAGCTTTTATTTTTCCTCCATTTGATATTTGGTAACCCCTTCCTACAGGGCATGCAGAATGTTACACTCTGTACTCAAGAAACTTAATACCATGTACAGAATATGGACACTAAAATTAAGTGGTGGTAGAACACAGCCATATACCACAGCAATATACTATACTATATAGCTAAAGCAAACATTCTTTTTTGCCTCAAAGAGAGAAAGCACAAAGTCAATTATAGTTGTTGGCATAAATAGCAATTAGCATTTTAAAAAAGTGCATTAATTGTACATTATCTTTCTATGTGATAATACTAGAACAGAGAATTAATTTAAGTTGAAGGAAGATATGATCCACAGTCAAGATATAAGCAGTGAATTGAAGAGTGGTTAAATGGCTGCCTTAGGCAGATCTGAATGTATAATAAGAAATATCTAACAGGGAAACATAGCGTGGAATTGAATTTCAGAGTCTGGCAGCATAAGTGGGGTCAATTAATATTTAGTAAAAAAAAAAATGCCTGTAAAGAAAACATGGAATGAAACGGAACAGGTCAGTCTCGGTGGAGTGAATGGGTTCAAAGCCTAGAGGAATCAATCCTAATTATGAGGTATTCCTTTTTGGAATATAATATATTGATATTTATGTGGAATCTATTTTTGTCAAGTACACTTCGGTAAAGTGCATTTCAGCATACTACAGATGTAGATCCAAGATACAAACCTTCACCAATTTATTGTGCTTCATGTCTGCTTGTGTCTCCTGCCTTTCTGGGAAACTGTAAGAAGAAAATTATGTGCTGGCCTAGGATTTGACTTGACTGCATTCCCCTCACTGCTACTGTACTCCTCTCTGCAGGGGATCATTTTACATTTTCTTAATTGCAGAGACAGCTTGTAGTGCTGGCAGTGGTCTGTACTAAGAAATAGATTTTAATGAAGTGCAGTTCTTTTACTCTACTGGAACTTAAGCAATCATGAAACTGAATCACAGCACCCAGTCAAGCTGACAGCTGTGTCACCACAGAGGAAAAGGTTTATTCAGAGCTCTTTTACATTTACAGCAGGCTTATGCTTTGAAAATGTGTTTTGCCATGCTGCTTTATGTATAATTGCACTGACATATTTTTGAGACTAGTGGAACCTTGCAGTAAAATACCTGAAGCTACTGACTATTGAGTGAGCAGGATTTGGCCCATAATACAAACGAAGTAATATAATATTACTGTCTTCAAGATGACCTTTCTGTAAGCTTGGTTCACCTCTCTGAGTAGTAGGAAGATAACCACTTCAAAACTGGTCTTTACTAAGCACCTCAGGATGTGCTTATATTTTAATTGTATTGTACTGAGACTTATTTGTTGGCCTGATTCTGGTCCTTTACATTTGCTTGCTACAGGCATTGATGAATTAAGTTAGAATTCAAAAGTTCGGGCAAAGTAGCCTCCATAGTTCACAGGGGAAGATCCAATATTTCTGACCCCTCCTCCCCCGGCAAATATAAAGGAAATTACATAACATCCCGAAATTGTGCAACATTAACCTTATATCTCTGAAACTAAACCAGGAGGCTTGAGGAGCTGCATTTTTAGTTGATTTGGGTTACACTTAAACTTAGTTTATCCTCCGCTACCAATGATGTAATAGCTACAGTTTTTGCATCCAAAGGGGACTGAAAAAATGTACCCTATAATGAAACAGGCACCTGGGTCTAGTTTCAATCAAATCGATTGACTGACCTTTACCAGCAGCATCTTTCTCTGCAACCCCCACCCTTCCTGATTCTCCTCCTTAGTCCTCTCAAGCGGCTGGCTTGCAGTTTAAAGGAAATTGAACCCCAGCTGCCACTCCCCAGCTGTTCGGACGGCAGGAGAGAGATCATTTGTTCTGCCTGTGTATGCTACAAATATGACACCCGATCAATCTGCTTTCATAAAGGGGTTTAAGAAGTGATCAGTAACTAGAAAGCTCCTTACTGCAAAGGTACAAGGGCAAACAGTGAAAGCCCCATCAATTAGATAACACAAACTTTTACTTATTAGTGCTTTCTTGTAATGGGGTGATGGGGATTTGGAGACTTTTGGATCCAATGGGTTTTGAGAGCCTCCTTGGTGGAAATTACTGACCAGATATGGGACCACCATGATGAAAGACCTATAGAATCCTACAACTATCTTTGTCTAACACCACTGGCACCTTCCCCACCATAGCTTCTGCATGATTTCCACAACCAGAACTGTTTTGAATAGTGAAATGTCATGGGAGATGCTCATTTTTGGCCATCAGGCCATTAACAGGAGGGGAGGGGGGCTCATTTTTATCAGGTGTAAAATGAATATGATTCTGACCTCACTGGTGTGTTCCCCCACAAAAAAAATTAATTGATGTCTGAGCAATTGAGTGATGAGATCCTTTACTCAAAGGTACTATGGAAATGTACATTGTTGTTGTTATAGTAGCACCTAGAAACACCCAATCACAAGCAGGACTCCATTATGTTAAGTGATGTACAAACATGGGAGACAATCCCTGCCCTGGAGAGCCTACAGTTTAAATAGATGAGACAAAAAAAGTGGCAGGGAAAACAGAGGCACAGAGAGGATAAGGCCCAGATTTTCTGAGATATTTAGGTGCCTAATGATACAGATAGGCAGCTATTCTGCATAAGTGCTTTGGAAAATCCCTCTGGGCATCTATTTGCTCCTTTAGGTGGCTAATTACCTTTGAAAATCTGGCCTGAAGTGATTGGCCCAGGATCATCCAGCAGGTCACCAGCAGAGCCAAGACTAGAAACCAGGTCTCCTAAATCCCATTCCAATGCTGCCTATCAAAGATACTTCTTCTTTTTAAATTATGCCCCGTCATCAATTTTCCCCTTTCTGGGCAAAGTGATTTTTTTTTCTTTTTTAAAAGCAGAGTGGCTCACCAACTTCCAAAGGAACTGACATCTTCCAGCCAGGCTTCAGATCAGGATATGAAATGGAAACAGGAAGCTGCACTTGTTGGATAACTTACTTATTCACAGGGGCAGTGGTTAGAGGTTGACACTAATGCACATGGATCAACTGGATTTATTCTTGACTTGACATGTCAGTCATCAGGTGTTATGGAGGCTGCCTATGTGGTCTTGCCGGAATGAGCAGTCATATTAATCTGGCTTTGCTCATTTTTAGATCTGGGTGAAATTTTTCAGATGAAACATTTTTAATTGAAAAATGCAGATTTGGGTCGACTGAAACTTTTCACAGTCACATTGAATTCACCATTTTTTCCCCCTCCCACCTCCAAAAGAAAGTCAAAATGTTTCATTTCAACACTTTCAAAATGAGATGTTTTGGTGTTTTGACTTGAAATAACTTTCTGTTTTGAATTATATTTCCATTTTTTGTTTAAAAAAAAAATGGTTTAAACAAACCCTCTGATGGTCTATACTATTATGTTCACCACTTTTACAAGACTATGATAAATTGTGTACAAAGTATGCCTTGTGTGGTATCATTTGAAATGTCATCTGCTGAACATTATTATCCTTGTAAAATATGTGTATCGACTTGTATGTAAAGTTATAGAATTCTACTGTAGATCATTGCTGCAACATGTTCCAGAGTTAGGCTATGTCTACACTGCGCACCTACAGCGGCGCAGCTGTGCTGCTATAGCCGCACCACTGTAAGGTAAGCAGTGTGGATGCTCTTTGTCACCAGGAGAGAGGTCTCCTGATGACAAAATAAAACCACCCCCAACGAGGGGCGATAGCTTCATTGCTGGGAGAGCATCTCCCGCCGCCGAAGCAGTGTCCACACTGGTGCTTTTTGTCGTTAAAATTTTTGTTGTTAAGGAGGGTGTTTTTTCACACCCCTGAGGGACAAAAGTTTTAACAACGAAAGTGCAGTGTAGACATAGCCTTAGAAAGCAGCCCCAAACCATTTTTTTCAGAGACAAAGACATACTGGCACCTCCAAACAGGTATCAAGAAAGTCAAGTAGGCTATCACTTAAGCAGCCATTCTTCAGCAACAGGAAGGTGTGAATGAGAAATTTACACTTCATCACAGGGATGGTTCAACCCTCACATCCACAAGAGACTACTTGTTGCCTGCACCCCGGCGGAAGGAGTAATTCTCAAAGAGGGGATGGTGGTATTAGAATGAAAGAGAGTGGCCTCCAATTCACCTCTCTCCTCCTTCATCTCTGTTCATGACATGACTCTCAAAGAACTGAATTAAGGAGGAGGGGTCCCAGCCTGAAAGGAGACCCAGCCTGTGAAATTTACTGCAGCATATGGTGAGATTAAAACCTTTTGCTTTTAAATTTACTTAGCTTGTTAAGTTAGGCATTAGCTTGTATTTTGCTCTTTTCTTTTCATCACTTGAGTTTATTAACTACAGAAATATTTTATCTTATCTTAACCAATGTGTTTGGATTAGAGTGTGTGGGAAACTCCATTTGGGATAACAAGGCTGGTGCATTATCATTTTCCTTTGATGAAATGATGGACTTTCTATGGGCTTGTACTGCTCAGAACAGTACTGTCAGTACAAGATGCACATTTCTGGGGAGACAAGGCTGGGATAAGAATTTGCAGGTGTCACCTTGTATGTGATTCATGAGTGACTGATCAGAGTTCTCATGTATTTAGCTGGGAGTGAATTTACATGCTGAATGCTGTGTGAACAGGCCAGGAGTGGATGTTCTGGCAGCACAGCCGTGTAAAAGACACCACAGGCTAGATAATTAAGGGGACACAGCTGTTCAACAGTCCAGATTGTACCTTGGGTCATGTCACACCCTCATCCAAACAAAACATTTCATTCCACTCCAAAGTGATCTTTTTACAATTTTTTTGGTTCAGCCACCAACCCAAAAAATTGCACTACCCATTTCTTCTGAACAGATCCCAGCTGCTTTACTTCCTAGAGAGCTTTTACCTGTGGAGTTCCTTTGGGCTCAGTCTCAGCCAGGGCCGGCTCCAGGCACCAGCTGAACAAGCAGGTGCTTGGGGCGGCCACTCGGGAGAGGGGCGGCACGTCCAGCTATTCGGCGGCAATTCGGCGGAGGGTCCCTCACTCCCGCTCGGAGCGAAGGACCTCCCGCCGAATTGCCGCCACCGATTGCGGCTTTTTTTTTTTTTTTTTTTTGCTGCCTGGGGCAGCAAAAACCCTGGAGCCGGCGCTGGTCTCAGCAGTTCTTTACGTCAACATATGTTGGGCCAGTTGGAGTGATTATGAAATGCCATATAGGCTGCAGTACCATCAGTATGCTGATGACATTCTACTTTACATCTCTTTCTTAGCAAATGCAGAAAATGTTTCCCAGCTGTCCTGGTGCCTGTGGGAAATCAGAATATGGCTGAAAAGGAGCTGGCACATACTAAATCTGGGTAGAACTGAGATTATGCTAGTAGGAGAAGGGTATTTTGAAGAACTAGGAATATCCTCTTCTATTGAGGGCAGTAGTCTCCTACTTAGCATACAGTCTCAGGGGTCTTGCTGGGTATATTGCTACACCTGGATAGCAACATAGAGTTTAAGGCCAGAAGTGACCACTTGATTATCTAGTCTGACTTCCTGTATATCACAGGCCACCAACACCACCCAGCACCACACACTAAACCCAACAACTGAAATTAGACCAAAGCATTGCAACCCACAGGAGCCTAGACAGGCAGAGTGAAGGAGGGACCGAGGTGCACCAGTGCGTAAGGCCCCCACAATAAGTAAATGTATATACTACAGTGGTGAGCTAGGAGACTGCAGCCCTTCCTCTGATGTAGAACTAGCTACAGTGATCCAGGCTGGATGATGGTAATGAATTCTACCAGGTCTGACTTTAAAGCTACATCTTGTTTAACCCACTGCTGTGGCCTGCCTGCTAGACAAGGGTGACCAATGAGAAAACATCACATCAGTGAACTCTATTCTGGCTGCTTCCCTATGCCTTGGTCTTTTTAAACTTCTAGTCCTTATCTGTAATGGTTGAGGTCCAAACTACCTGCTCAACTGTCTCTTCCTCCTCCCTCTGCCAAGTTACCTGTATTTGACTGGGAAATTGCAACTGATCCAGGGGAATCCAAGCTGAAACTCTTGCAGGCCAAGACAAAGCATTTTCAGTAGAGGGAGCTCAGTTGTGGAGTGCATTACATCACCATAGACCAGGATGAACATGAATCTTGCCACTTTTAGGTCACAGTGCAAGACCATCTGTCTAAACAGATTTATTGTCAGTAATAGAATAGCATAAGCGATGACCAGATTTATCTTGGAAGACAAACACTGAAGTGCCTTAAAATTGAAATGAAAATTGCAGTGCTGGGTCCATCTTCACAGGCACAATTGTGACTGGGATGGGTTATAAACCCCACACTAGAACGGAAGGGGTTAAAGAGCAACTCTGGGCCCAGATGATCCCACCCACTCCACATGCAGAGCATGCTCCAGTTGGAGGTGGAGCTTAAATGGGAGCCAGACAACTCAGAAAGGGCATGACAGGGCAGGGAGAGAGACCTATCCTGAGAGCTCCTGAAGAAGGGCATTTCAAAAACCTTTCCTGGGGAGAAAGAGCCTGCCTGCTGAGCCCAGAGGTGCTGAAGATTCAATTATCTTCTTTTCTTTTTCTACTTTGAGGCAAACTGTAGGACTTTGGCAAGACATTGAGTGGTAGGAAGTGGCCCAGGGAGACAGCCTTAAGGCACTGCTGAGTGCTGGACATTATTGCCTCTTACAGGGCCCTGAGCTGGAGGCCGGTGGACTGAGAGGGCTTGGGCTTGCCTACCAACCCACCTTGTTACAAAGAACACAATAACCCACACTCCCGCTTGGGGAAGGTAGGGGAGGACAAAGACTTTGAAAACTCCTCAGCTGGGACTGGATACCCACAGACTGAAGGTCCCTCCCTTCCCCAGTCATGGGAGCATGGGACCCAATGTCTTCCTGGGGGCTCTGTTACCCTGGAGAGGGATGAGGCTAAGTGGTGACCTGATCAGAGGGTCGAGTCAACACCTACCAAAAGGCAGGCTGCCACAGGGTGTGACAGCGGCCAGTAACATTGGAGGCAGGGCGAGTAGAGACCTAGTACCCAAACGACCAGGTGATGCTTCCAGTGAACGCTGCTCAACACAGTGGCCCTAAATGTTGAACATGGCACATGTATTCTACAATCATGTGTTCATTAGACATACATGTAACTGATCAGAATATCCAGAAATAAGTGAAAGAATAGCTATTCTGGACTCTGTGACAGCAATAATACAGATCTCTGTAACATGTTGAAAGGCTACATTGGAGGCAGTTGTTTCAGCTATTAATAGGTCTCAGAACAAGCAACCCACACACAATAATTTAGGAATTTGGACCTTTCCTCAGAAAATGATGTGCCATTATTTATAAAAATACCAGTCGGCAGAAAAATTGGCAACTAAAATAGTGTAGTTGGGTTGTTAGATTCCATCCGCTGTGAAAGGGTTCTGTGCTGAAGCGGGTCAGTGCTTCATACGTGCTGAGGGGGATATATAATATATATATTTCTGCAAGGGATTAGCCACCTGACTCCCATTAATGTTAATGGAAATTGCACAGATAACTCCCTATGCGCCAACAAATGTACCCATACATAGCATGTTTGCAGACTGAACCTGACCTGTGACTACTGTGTTGTTAGCTGCTGTCATAATTTGCTGCAATCTGTGTCATCTCAAGCGCTGAGATAGTACAAATGTAAGAGAGAGACTGTCGTTTTCACAATTAAGCATCATGGGTATTTTGAAAAAAGCACCATGTTGGAGAAAAATACACAGAACCCTGCAGGCACCACTGACAGCAGGAGAGGAAGCAATTTAATAGTGTAAAAGGAAATCTCTGTAGATGGAAAGGGGCGCACCACACTTTTTTCAGTAGCTGACAGTAGGAGCAGCAGTAGGAAGTATCTGTGGCAGAATGAGACTGGGAAAGTTCTGGGTGTATTAGTAAACAACAATAAATAAGAAAAGTGACTTGAAAAAGCTCCATGCCCTGTATGACCTTAAGAAAAGTAAGCTACACAATGGAAACAAAAGGCACACTTTTTAATTTAAAAACAAACAAGTCCGCTCTTCTCCCTGCGTGAATCTGAATACCTTCCCAATTGACAGATCTTTGCTTTGTGCATGGATCTATCATGTCCTTTGTGTGGCTGGGCTAGTTCTATAGTAAAACTTTAGCAAACAAAATCCATGCACCAGCCTTCTAGCACCGTCATCCATGGAACTTGGATTATTTTTTTCTTCTTTTAGCTTTAGTGCCATCTGGGGTTGGATCTTCGAGTCCTTCTTCTCCATTCCAGTCTGCCTTGAAGTAGTTCCTTGGAAACTCCACAGCTAATCAAATCTTTTTGTATAACAGCCATCCCTTCTAGTTTTGGGTCTTCTAACCTTTCTCTTACCCTTTAAGTTTAACACCCTGTTTCCTACATATTCTTCTTTTCACATGCCCAAACCACCTAAGCATGGATTCCCTCATCTTTTCTATAATTGGTGCCACCTTCCACTTCCCCTAATTTGTTCATTCTGAACACAGGGCCGGCTCCAGGCACCAGCTAAAGAAGCAGGTGCTTGGGGTGGCCAATAGGAAGGGGCGGCACTTCGGCCGCTATTGGGACGGCACGTCTGGGGTCTTTGGCGGGAATTCGGCGGCGGGTCCCTCAGTCCCTCTCGGAGCGAAGGACCTACAGCAGAATTGCCGCCGAAGAGTGGAGCGGCGCGATCGCACTGCCGCGGCTGTTTTGTTTTTTTTGCCGCTTGGGGCGGCAGAAAACCTAGAGCCGGCCCTGTCTGAACATGTTCCATCCTTGTAACTCCAAGCATCAATGTTAACATTTTGAGTTCCCGTGTATTCAAGATCTGCTCCTGTCTCTTCTTCAGTGCCCAGCATTCAGAGTAGGGTTGCCAACTCTGTTTGGATCTAATCCGGGAGGTTTCATCATATGATGTAATGGCATTAATGACTGACCTACTGTATTCTAAAACTCATTCACTTCAGAGCCATCATTTTGCCTTTGGTGGAAACAAGGAGTGATGTATGAATTATAATTTCACAGTTTAAGCATACTGTGACGGGTTGGATCACAGAAACCCCCTTGGGAACTGCCAACTGATATGCCAAGACTACTTCTGCCCCTGCTTTCCCTGCCCGCTTGGGATTCCAGCACCCTGTCTTGTTGAGCCAGACATGCCAGTCTGCTACAACACAGACCCAGGGCCTGAACCACGTGCCCCAAAGCTGCAGACTTAACTGAAAGCAACTTACAGAAGTGTTCCAGTCTTTAACACTCAGATGCCCAACCCCCAATGGGGTCCAAACCCCAAATAAATCCGTTTTACCCTGTATAAAGCTTATACAGGGCAAACTCATAAATTGTTCACCCTCTATAACACTGATAGAGAGATATGCACAGCTCTTTGCATCCCCCCGCCCAGGTATTAATACATACTTACATTAATAAGTAAAAAGTGATTTTATTAAATACAGAAAGTAGGATTTAAGTGGTTCCAAGTAGTAACAGATAGAACAAAGTGAATTACCAAGTAAAATAAAATAAAACACGCAAATCTAAGCCTAATGCAGTAATAAAACTGAATACAGATAAAATTTCACCCTCAGAGATGTTTCAATAAGTTTCGCTCACAGACTGGACACCTTCCTAGTCTGGGCACAATCATTTCCCCTGGTACAGCCCTTGTTCCAGCTCAGGTGGTAGCTAGGGTATTTCTCATGATGGCCACCCTCTTTGTTCTGTTCCACCCACTTATATATCTTTTGCATAAGGCGGGAATCCTTTGTTCCTCTGGGTTCCCGCCCCTCCTTCTCAATGGAAAAACACCAGTTCAGGTGACATGATCACATGTCACTGTAAGACCCAAAGCCTTCATTCCTCCCAGCCTGACTCACAGGAAGGCTTGCCTGCCAACAGAGCCATCCACAGTCAATTGTCCTGGTTGATGGGAGCCATCAAGATTCCAAACCACCAATAATGGCCCACACTTTGCATAATTACAATAGGCCCTCAGAGTTAATTTCATATTTCTAGTTTCAGATACAAGAGTGATACATTTATACGAATAGGATGACCACACTCAGTAGATTATAAGCTTTGTAATGATACCTTACAAGAGACCTTTTACATGAAGCATATTTTAGTTACATTATATTCACACTCATCAGCATACTTTCATAAAATCATATAGAGTGCAACGTCACACATATTGCATAAATAAACAATATTAAAAATCTCCAGTTGTAATGTGAATCTTATTTTTAAATAGTGAGATTGGGTTTAGGTTACTTGGCTTCTTAATGCATGTTTAAATGTTTGTGTTTATGTGTGCGTTAGTTAATTCCATTATTTAAAAATACAGAAAATAAAAATAACATACCATTAGAAAATGGCAGATACAGCAAAAACTCATTGATTAGAGGGATTTAATGGAAAATTCTTGATGACACAAAATGCATTCTACTGTAAATTCATCGACTTTGCAAAGCCAGTTTTTATAGTCAGGGTCTTTACACTAGTCGTCACTGTAACAACAATAGTACTTTTTCATTTTTACGATACCTTCAGAGCTGCTATGTTTTGAAAAGCCCTCACCATCATCCATTTCTGTTCTCTTTTTTTTGAAAGTGCGAGACAGTTTCAGTGTAGAGTAGGCTAAAGTGACAACGTGAACATGCCCACATATGTGTGTACATCAGTTACAGTGCACAGACTTTACGTCATGACATAAAGTTGCAGCCACACTAGGTAAAGAAATGCATGAACAATGCAACTGTTGGGCAGGAAAATGCACATTACCATGGCATTTTAAACATCGGCTGGACTACTGTATAAATCGGATTCAACACTCAATATTCATTTTCCGAATGCCCTATGATTTATCTCCCAGGTTGCTCTCAGCAGTCTCCTGGAGATTTGTATTTAATTCCTGGAGACTCAAGGGATGGCAACCCTGAAGAGCCATACAAAAGTGAAGGCCTAATTACTGTCTTGTAGATCTTACTTTTCAATTTGATAGGCAAAGGCTTATCACAGATCACTCTGTTCACTTCTCTCCATTTAGTCCATGCCTTTCCTGTTCTGCTTATAAGTTCATAGTTGAGTTCACCATTATCCTGTATTATTGAACCTAGGTACTTGAATGTCTGTACATTTTGGTAGTGGCTGACACCCCCACTCCCGGTACCCGCAGACTTACAGTCCCATTATCTTCCTGCAAGGTATAATTGAATCTACAGACCATATACTGTTTTATTTCTGCTGATTTTCATGCCATTCTTTCAAGTACTCATCTCCATCTCTCTAAACCTTCCACTTCCTCTTTGCTGACCCCTACAAGCATTACATTATCTGCAAAAAAAACCCATGCATCATTAATTCAGTGGTGTGCGTCCATAGTACCGTGGCAAGCGTCGACATTCTGAGCGGTGCACTGTGGTAGCTATCCCACAGTTCCCGCAGTCCCCGCTGCCCATTGGAATTCTGGGTTGAGCTCCCAATGCCTGATGGGGCCAAAAATTTGTCATGGGTGGTTATGGGTAAATGTCGTCAGTCAACCCCCCCTCCGTGAAAGCAACGGCAGACAATCATTTCGCGCCCTTTTCCCTGGATTGCCCGAGCAGACGCCTTGGCTCATGAAGCTGTACACAGGCACCCTGGACAGTAGTAAGGAGCTGTTCAACTATAGGCTGCGCAAGTGCAGAATGGTGGTAGAGTGTGCATTTGGACGTTTGAAGGGTCGCTGGCGCAGTTTATTGACTCGCTCAGACCTCAGCGAAACCAATATCCCCATTGTTATTGCTGCTTTCGGTGTGCTCCACAATCTCTGTGAGAGTAAGGGGGAAACGTTTATGGCAGGGTGGGAGGTTGAGGCAAATCACCTGGCCGCTGATTACGCACAGCCAGACACCAGGGCGATTAGAAGAGCACATCAGGAAGCGCTGCGCATCAGAGAATCTTTGAAAACCAGTTTCATGACTGGCCAGGCTACTGTGTGACAGTTCTATTTGTTTCTCTTTGATGAAAACCCGCCCCCTTGGTTGACTCTAATTCCCTGTAAGCCAACTGCCCTCCCCGCTTCAATCACAGCTTGGAAATAAAGTCACTATCGTTTAAAAACCATGTATTCTTTATTAATTGATTATAAAAATAGGGAGATAACTCACAAGGTAGCCCAGGTGGGGTGTGGGAGGAGGGAAGGAAAAGGCCACTTCAATACTTGTTGAATGACAGCCTTGGTTGGGTGCCCGGAGCCTGAGCCTCCCCGCCCCCCCCCCCCCCCGCGTTCTTGGGCGTCTGGGTGAGGAGGCGGCTATGGAACTTGGGGAGGAGGAGGATGGTTAAACAGGGGCTGCAGTGGCAGTCTCTCCAGCTGACGTTCATGAACCTCCTCACGTTCACTGGCCGCTTTCCTGTCCTGTGCTATTGTGTCCCTCCACACTTTCTGCTGAGCTCTTTCAGTGCGGGACGCTGAGCTCAGAGAACATTTCATCACGCGTGGGGGTTTTTCGCCACCTTATCTGAGATAGCCTTTGGGACGGAGGAGGGAGGCTTGAAACATTTGCAGCTGCGGGAGGAAAAAAAGGGAGAGAAGTATTTAAAAAGATACTCTTTCACAGTGAACAACACTATTCACATTACATAGCACATGTGATTTCGGTACAAGGTCATTTTTTGCATCTTATATACTGAGTGCCTGCGGCTTTGGTGTTAGAGATCAAACACACCGGGCAACAGAATTCGGCTTGCAGGTGGCCATGGCAAGCCATAGTCTTTCGGCTTCTGCAACCTTCATAACCGCAGCGCCCTCTTTTCCCAAAGCAAGCAAAGCCCATTGAGTTGTCCATTTAGGGCTGCGGTTTTCGTGTTAACGTGCAGCAGCAGAAACCAAACTAACCCCCCACCCATCCTTTTCTCTGGGCCTTTTCTCTGCGATGATCGCTTTAACCCTTCCCCAACCGCGTGGCTGGTATCAGGGAAGATCCCTGCTAGCCAAACGCGAACAGCTCAGCGCCAATGCCTCCCACACACACACCGCTTGGCTAACTGCAGGGAGGATTTATTTTCAGCCACAGGCAAACAGCCCAATAGGAATGGCCACCTATGAATGTGCCCTTAATTAAATTCCCATATTTCAACCAGGTTACCATGAACGATATCACTCTCCTGAGGATAACACAGAGAGATAAAGAACGGATGTTGCTTGAATGCCAGCAAGCACCGGGACCATACGCTGCCAGGCTTTGACATGCAATGATACCAGATTACTTGTTACTAGCATGGCATGGTAAAGTGTCCTACCATGGAGGACGGAATAAGGCTGCTCTCCCCAGAAACCTTCTACAAAGGCTTTTAGAGTACCTCCAGGAGAGCTTCATGGAGATGTCCCTGGAGGATTTCCGCTCCATCCTCAGACACATTAACAGACTTTTCCAGTAGCTGTACTGGCCACGAATGCATCCCAAGTCCTCAGGGCAAATTAATCATTAAAAAATGCTTGCTTTTAAACCATGTTTTATATTTACAAAGGTACACTCACCAGAGGTCCCTTCTACGGCTTCATGGTCTGGGATACCGCCTTGGGAGGGTATTTCAGTCAGGGGAGAAAAAGATCCTGGCTGTCGGGGAGAATGGTGTGCTGTGTGCTCTCCTCAACCTCGTCCTCCTCCTCCTCATTTTCCCCGTCCACAAAATCCTCAGGCATGGTGACTGAGAGTACCCCATCATTGGAGTCCACGGACAGGGGTGGGGTAGTGGTGGTGGCCCCCCCCTAGAATTGCCTGAAGCTCAGCGTAGAAGCTGCATGTCTGCGGCTCTGTCCCGGAGCGTCCGTTTGATTCTTTGGATTTCTGGTACGCTTGTCTCAGGCTCCTTAAGTTTCACACGGCACTGTGTTGAGTCCCTGTTGTGGCCTCTGTCCATCATGGCGTTGGAGATTTTTTCAAATGTTTTGGCATTCCGTCTTTTGGAACGGAGTTCTGATAGCACGGATTCATCTCCCCATACAGCGATCAGATCCAGTACCTCCCGAACGGTCCATGCTGGAGCTCTTTTTTGATTCTGGGACTGTATGGTCACCTGTGCTGATCAGCTCTCCACGCTGGGCAAACAGGAAATGAAATTCAAAAGTTTGCGGGGCTTTTCCTGTCTACCTGGCCAGTGCATCCGAGTTCAGATTGCTGTCCAGAGCGGTCACAATGGTGCACTGTGGGATAGCTCCCGGAGGCCAATACCGTCGAATTGCATCCACACTAACCCCAATTCGAACCGGCAATGTCGATTTCAGCGCTACTCCCCTCATCAGGGAGGAGTACAGAAATAGATTTTAAGAGCCCTTTATGTCGACAAAAATGGTTTCGTTATGTGGACGGGTGCAGGGTTAATTTGATTTAACGCTGCTAAATTCGACCTAAACTCATAGTGTAGACCATGCCTTAGTTTCTCACTATGTCCTTCTAAATGCAGTAACAGCACCTTTGTACATGTCCTGTACAAGTTCGATATAGTCTTCTGGTATCGGTTTCATTCTCAGATACCACCAGATGGCTTTTATCAGGATAATGGTCATAAGCTTTCTCAAGATCATTGAATGCTATGTGCAGGTTTTCCTCTCTGCTCTATATTTTTCCACAAGCAATCTTAATGCAAAGATAACATCCTTTGCTGACTTGCTTGGTATGAACTCGGACTATTTGCGTCTTCATGTTGTCAAAGTACTAGGATAAGGAAGTCCTCAAAAGGATGCAATAGCCAACAGCTCCTTTTAATTATTCTGTATTTGAAGGGAGTCTGGGGAGCTTATCAAACTTTGATTCTCTATCACCCCAGAGTGTGTAACAAATATTTTTATGGGGTGAACAGGCAACAATGTTCCAATGAGGAACTGTTATTCTACGCACCACATCTATCAGATAAAATGATGTAACTTTACTGCATTCACCAATTATTGTCAAAATGACATCATGGTAATGTTGTTACAGCTTCAGATCCAGGCTTTGAAAATGAAAGGCCTTAGTATTCATTTAGCGGCAGAAGCCCATATCTTATGATAACATTCATTGACACCACTACGCTAGTTCTTAATTTTCTCATGGATATTTTCCCCGTATTTCAATTTATAAACAATATATTTCCCCACATCTCTTCCCACTGTTACCCAGGGTTTTCAGAACCCAAAGCAGTGGTAACTTTCTCTCCAGACAGTGTCAGGAATAAATCAATGGGGGCACAGTTCATCTGTCTGATAAATGATTGGCACAAGCAAAAATGCTTTCACCTAAAAGTACTCTTTTGTTAGATCTTAAGCGTGTGCGCGCGCACACAGACACAGACACACACACACACGCTATCACAGTAGGTTTAAAGCATTTCAAAACATTTATATTTACCTAAAGTCAAGAAATGGTTTCAAGGGATCAGCGACCAAGCTTCAGAGGGGCCCTCCTTCTATCTAGCTGATGGAGAGCGTAGCTGTCAGATCCTTGCCCAAAGAAAGCTTTCTCGGACTGCTCCAAAGCAAATTGTTTCACCTAATCTTTTATAGCTAATCTCAAACAAAGAATATAATCTATAGTGACTTCTATTGGGTCACCATAGTAACCCCTAATGGGTCACCAATTCTCCTACTTTCAACAAAACTACTCATTATCTCCTATCAAAACAGTTCTAGTCATAACAATGATACATTTACATGTTAGAGGCACCTAAACCAAGATTGTTGTCCAAACATTCCTTCTATTTTCATGGAACCTTCACTTCTTGTCCCAACCACCCATTCTGATAGCAAAACTGCAAACATGCAGTTATTTGGCCTTGCCTTTCAGGGCTGAAGATTTTCCTAGCTATGTGATGTTTGGTTCTAAGCTGGCTGACTGCAGTACTGTCAAATTCTGGGGTAACATGCAGGAATGTCAAATTCTGGGGTAACACCACCATTGTTGTACATTTATCAGTCATCATGAGTTGCTGTTGCAAAATTATCAATTCATCCTAGGGTGAAATTCATGTGTAGTGTGAGGGGGCCATCACAAAGCCCTCTGCACCATTTAGTCCTGGCACAGTCTGTTCTTCAAGAACAGCACCCACACATGAGTATCTGCCCTATCTAGACTGGCATGGAGAGTCACAATGGGAGGAGGCCATGCCATAGAACCATGTTTATATGGATTCTGTGGCGCAGCACTCTCAGCTATTGATGCAGTTAAAATGTGGCTGGTATTAATGTTCATAGAATAAAATATTGGCCACAAGGGAGTGGCTGGGGGATTGCTTTAATTTGAATTGGCTTCACAGTCTATCATTACAAAGCCCAAATACTTGATCTCTTGTGAAATTTATGCCACCTACCTCTCCTCTGGTCCCCACTGCAGAATGCCTAAATCACTTGTCTTATATTAAAGGCTTGTCAGGTCTGAACCAGTACTTTCAAATGAGAATCTTTTGTTGGTTGCATAGCACAGGTTTCCATTTAGTTAAAACGGAGGCCAGATGTTCAGTTGCTGTAAACTGATGTAGCTCCATTGACGTGATGGAGCTACACTAATTTTCACCAGGGAGGCTTTGGCCCACAACTTAAAAAACTTCCTCATGGAAAAAAAACCATTTATTTAAATTGAGGGCAAAATGAGCAGAAGTTGGTTTCATGAAGCCCAAAACCTTAAGTTTAAAAAAAAGCCTTATAAGTTTGGTAAAACCCAAACCATCACCATTGTCCCATCCCAAATGGTGAAAACTTTCAGTAGAGTCTAGACCTGGATTTGAGTCAAAACCTACAGACTATATCCCATAGGATAAAAATCTTGGAACTTTATGTTTTTGCCCAGTTTTGATTTCTGTGCTTTGGTTTTTTCAATTGCCAAAAACTATGGCAAATTCAGCATCTGAAAATGTTAACAAATAGATCTCTGAGCCAAGGATAGAATAACTTTTCTGATACTGACAACCTTCAGAAAGAGTTTTGCTGGAAAAGAATTATAGATCACAGTTTTTCTGGATTTATGGTTTTGTAAAGTGATTGCTCCAGACAGAACACATTTTTCATGTCTTTGCTACCTAATGCTGTTCCGCTCTTTGTCGGCTTCACGCCATTGCTAACTGTAGCACTTGTCCATTTTGCTTCACTGAAGATGAAGTTATGGGTGACAGGAGCAGCAAAGCAACTGGCAGCAGCATGCAGAACTGACTTGGATTAGCAAAATCATCCTTAGCTGCAGTGACTTCAAAAAGCGAGTTCAAGTCTAAAAAATTGGCAGCCACCTAACAACATTTTAAATGAATTCAAATGAACAAAAACGAGTTCCTGGGGGGTGGGGATCTGCGGGGGAAATGGAGTCCTTCTTGATACCACATTGGAAAAGTTCTGCAGCCAGTAAGGGTTTCAGAAACTGTATTTTGCTCATTTTGTTTTTGTTCCTTGATAGAGCTACATCTCTAATAGAGCTGTGTGGAGGTTGACAATTCCACTTCACAGCAACTTTCAGAAGTTTTGAAACTTGTTTTCATTCCACATTGGCACAAAGCCAAAATCTTTCTAAAGTGTTTGTAAAAATGGAATTATGTTGAAATGGTCATTGCTGAGCTTTTCAATTCGAGAAGATAATTTGGGTCCAGGGCTCTCTGCTCATTTTGGGGGAAGAGAAGTCTGGGATGTGGGAGACATAGTTTCAAGTCCCTGCTCAGCCTCATTCAGAGCAGAGTTTTTCATCACAGATAACTCTGAATCAGCATTTAGTTTAAAATGTACAGACCAGCTCTAATCTATCTGAAAATTGAAGCTGGTGTGGAACCTGGTAGCTCGTTTGGTATAGGGTATGTTTTTCTGGAACCACACAAGAGCAGGGCTTTTGGATGTGCACTGACTTCCTATTAAGAACCAGGTAGAATTTAAGTTGTTGGTTTTTGACCTATAAAGCCCTCAGTGGCCTGAGACCAAATTACCTCAAAGACCACCTTTCTCTCTGTGACATAGTGCGACAGTTGAGATTGGCAGGGGTGCTTAGGCTGGAGGCTCAGTTGTGTAAGTGAAAGGGAGCAGTTGGCAGGATGTTCTCTCTGAAGGCCCCGCAGTTTTGGAACTCCATGCGCATGCTCCTCCCCTCTTCCCTGTCTGAAATAATCCTATTTTATTGACCTTCCGGGCATGCTACAAGACCCATTTTGTTTTCCATAGTTGGGAAGGTTTGGAAGGACTTCACTGAGAGATCATAACAACCTTTAAATGTTTTCAGTTGCTAGGTTGTGATATATGTTAATATTATGTGGAGCAGTTTATTTCTATAACTGTATTTTTAAAATGGCTCTGAGAACATCAAGGGCAAAGGCTAAGTGCTTATGTTTATGGAATGAGTGTAAAAATCAAAATAAACAAAGGATAATAAATAGATTATTTATGAGAGAAACCAACAGGAAATCCAGACTCCTGGTCGGTTTTAACCTCCCTTGGAGGTTATAAAAAGTTTGATTACCACCTTCTAAAATGATCACATGCCCTTGTTTCACCTCATCTGGATATGACCATAATGGAAATACTGCGGAAAAAGGTTTAAGCATTTCTGTTCCAGCCCAGGTGGGATGGGGAAGTATTGGACCTGATTATCATTTCTACTGGGTGTAAATTGGTGCCACTCCATGTAAGTCAAAGGAGCTATGCCAGTTTACACCAGCAACAAATTTGGTGCCTGGTCTAATGATCTTAGAGTCCATGAAAGCACCTACCTACCTTCTCAGTCAATTGAAGGTATGCTGCTTGCTATGGTAATCAAGGTGAGCTGGATATGGCTCCCTCTAGCTGCAGCATACATAGAGCCTTTCATAATGGATGATGTCAGAGATTGCCATTAAATAGAAAATGTATTGTGGGTACTACTAAGTGAGCCCCACAACAAGCTACAAGCCACTCTCATGTGACAGTCTGAGAAAAGAGAGGAGCCTTGTCTTGCACCCTAATGGTCAGCAAACAAGGTCTAGTTGGGGAAGTGAATTCTGGAACACAGTGCCCGTCACTGAGAATGCCCTACCAGCAGCAGCCAGAGGATTACATTCAGTTATTTAGGCATAAGATTAATTTAAATGCTGTGGCAGCTCACAGGGTTAAACAGTCTGTCAGATTGCTGGATTTCAAGCATCAAAGGCTTTACAGCTCAGTTTAGAATTGCCTAAAACTACAGTCAGAAACAAATGGAAAGCTGTGCTGTAGTTGAAGAACTAGTGTGTTGTGTCTGCTGTGGTTAATATATCAAACGTCTAACCAGATGAAGGTTGGAAAAAGTGGCTTTGGACATTGATACAACTTGTGACTTGAGAAGTTGGAGGGCCCAAAACACTCAGAATTGTGAGTTCCTTGCTTGAGCAAACGTTCCTAATAGTGGAGTTAAAATTCCTCCTCCACTGACAGCAAGCTTATTCCTTCAACTCAGTAGCCAGGATGGGCTTTAGACACTTCACTGCCATCTACTTTTCAGTTTCAACCATACAATTGTACTGTAAACAGATCTTATCACCTGAGTCTGATGCAACTGAAATGAAATTGTGCCCAGGGCCGGCTCTAGGTTTTTTGCCACCCCAAGCAAAAAAAATTTTGGCTGCCCCCCCCCCC
>QXTE01000081.1:6804996-6860321 GCA_003942145.1 Platysternon megacephalum | reverse complement strand
GGCCCCGCTTCCCTCCCTCCCCAGGCTGCGGCGGCGAGAGGGGCTCCCGGAGTGTGTGAGGAGCCGGGGAGGGAGGGAAGCGGGGCCCGGGATACAGGGAGGGAGGAGGGGTCCTGCTGCTGCTCCGAGTCTCCCCAGGGCGGCGCGGCGTTTCCCCGCCCGAGTGGGCTGTGCAGGGTGCCCCCGGGCTGTGCAGGGGGCGCGGATCCCTGCTTTTTACCACCCCAAGCAAAAAAAAAGGGGGGGGGCGGAGTGCCGCCCCTTGGAACGTGCTGCCCTAAGCACATGCTTGGAGGGCTGATGCCTAGAGCCAGCCCTGATTGTGCACCATCTGCATTCGGAGGGCACAGCAGCCTAAGTCATCTTACTGTTTTGCCCACCAGCATTGCATTCACACTGAACAGGAAGGGTGACAAAACAGATCCTTTCATAGAATCATAGAATATCAGGGTTGGAAGGGACCTCAGGAGGTCATCTAGTCCAACTCCCTGCTCAAAGCAGGACCTAATTCCAACTAAATCATCCCAGCCAGGGCTTTGTCAAGCCTGACCTTAAAAACCTCTAAGGAAGGAGATTCCACCACCTCCCTAGGTAACCCATTCCAGTTCTTCACCACCCTCCTAGTGAAAAAGTTTTTCCTAATATCCAACCTAAACCTCCCCCACTGCAACTTGAGACCATTACTCCTTGTTCTGTCTTTCAGCTCCTGGTACAAGAAATTACTTGGGACAGATGAGCAGTTGTCCCTAACCACTTTGTGGGACCCCAGGAAATGAAAAAGGCTGAGCCAGGTGATAGCTGTGGACGGCTAGCAATTCAACTAAACGCTGCTGTCAGAAGTTTTTGGTACCGTTGACTACACTGCAAGAATCAGAGTGTACACCTGACCTTTGTCCTCTGCTATGAGTAGACAAATGAACAATAAAACCAGTGCAGCATCTGGGGCTTAACTAGACTACACCAGGCTGAAAAGATCTGAAAATTTTACATGACTTTAAAGTTGCCTTACTCTCACCATCTCGATAATCATTCTCAGAGGGAAAGATGGGAGGCAGGGTGAGAATTAATAAGATTTCCATCATTGAAAGATTGTTTCTTTGCAGGCACTTAAACATTCTGGGTTTAAGAGATGCTGATAATGCCACCCATGAGAGGGTAGGTTAACAATCTCAGCCAAATACATCCCAGGGTCACCCAATTAAATTAATAGGCAGTAGGTTTAAAACAAACAAAAGGAAGTACTACTTCACACAATGCACAGTCAACCTGTGGAACTCAGTGTCAGGGGATGCTGTGAAGGCCAAAAATCTAGCTAGGTTCAAAAAAGAACTAGATAAATTAATGGACAGGTTCATCAATGGCTATTAGCCAAGATATTCAGGGAAGCAACCCCATGCTCTGGGCATCCCTAAATATGTGACAGCCAGAAGCTGGGACTGGATGAGAGGGGATGGATCACTCAGTAATTGCCCTGTTCTGTTCAGACCTTCTGAAGCATCTGGCACTGGCCACTGTCAGAAGACCAGACACAGGTCTAGATGGTGCATTGGTCTGACCCAGTATGGCCATTCTTATGTTTGTAACACTGAATTTTCAGATGATTTATAATAGCTGAGTCTGTGGCCCTATAGGTGTAACATGAAAACTGGATATAGCTGAATGGTAACTTGTGGGAAACAGAGAAATATTGGGGGGTTTGTTTGTTTGTTCCTCCCCCACCACTCACAATGTAGCTGTTTAGATCCTAGAAATATTTTCCCACCCAGATTATAACAATTCATAACATACTACAAGTAACATTTTGATTTGAAAACAATCTTTATATTGTATTTGTTTATCGTTTCTAGCACAATGGGGATCTGATTCCCACATGGGGTCTGTAGGTGCTACTGCAGTACAAATAACACATAATCATATAAACCAATTGCAATTCCCTTTGAGCATTAATCACACATACTTTTTGTTTTTTGTTGAGAAACCTTACAAAAACTAAAAGTAGGCCGGCCATATTTCCTTAAACTGAAAATGGGATGGGTGGAAGTGGGCGGGGGGGGGTGGGGGGGGGACATAGGAGCGGAGGACGGGGGACTGTAGGAGGGGTCACTCCTGGCTGGTGGTACGAAACTCAGGGGGGGGTCAGGTGTCTGCCAGCACCCTCCCTAAATGGCGCCCCTACTAGAATGTGGCAGAGGAGGGCAACTGGAGGCAGACTGGGGAGGGAAAGAAGCCGGCTGAGGCAGCAGGGGGACCAGCCCCAAAGGACGGTGGGTGGGGAAGACACGAGGTTGGGGTGGGGGCTCCAGGGACCGCTCAGGGGGCTGCGGCGGGGGCTGTGCCACACTTGGTGCCCCGGCACCAGCGGATGCTGCAGGACCCAGTCGGGCACTTACCAGCCGGGTTGCCTAGAAGGGCCTGGGGCCCACGAGTCATGGCTCCATGGCCCAGCTGGAGAAGAATTTGAATTAGGGCCCTGACCACACTGTCCTCTAATTGGGCTGCAGATTGAACACGTGACACCCCATCACTCTCTGATTGGAGGGGCAGGGCATAGCGGAGACATATCAGCCAGGATCCTGTCCCCTTGCCCCTAATGTCACCGCTCGCCCCCCAACGTTCCTCCATGCCCCCCCTAGGGGGGCACACTCCACTTTTGGCAAAACTGGGCATTTGTCCCGTTTGCTCTTGCCAACTGATCAGTTGCCCAGTTTTGCCAAAAAAGTCAGGAGAACAGGGACAGGGCTTAAAAAGGGGACTGTCCCAGCCAAAACGGGATGTATAGTCACCCTAACTATAAAGATTCTCGCCCCCCTTTTAAGGCTACATTTGAAATGTTCTTCTTCTAGGAATAACCTCACTGATAAAATGTCACTTATCCTTTGCCAGTCCTTTGATGATTGACATATGGCACCTTTCAGCCAAAGAACATTCAAAACGATGTGTACAATCCTGCCCATACTGCTTGGAGCTGTGTGGGCTGTGGGTATGGTATGAAAGCCTTTCTACTGGCACACAGCTGGGTATTTCAGTGTCGGAGCTCAATGCCCTTCATTGCTACTCCCAAGAGAATCAATGGTTGTCATTGGCTAGCCCATCTTGCTGACTGCACACGCGCTCTCTCTCTCTCGAAATATACACACGCTAGCTGGCTGGAGGACTAATCGTGCCCACTAGCAGGCAGACTATACCCCTTATAGAAGTGGTGCCCAAACTTTTCCTATCCGGCCCCCCCCCTTACCAGTAATGGAATCTGTCCGCGCCCCCACTCCATTACTGCACAGTGGCTCAGCAGAGGAGCTTGGGCTGAAGATGGAACTGGGGGCAGAACGGGGGATGGGAGAGAGCTGGGGCTAGAGGCAGAGCTGGCCTGGGGGGCAGAGAGGGAATGAGAGCAGAGCTGGGCTGGGGGTGGATCAGGGGGTGGAGTGGAGCTGGGGCTAGGGCTGGAGCTGGGTGGTGTTGGCCCAGGCCCCTCTGCACGTCCCCCTGAACCTTCCTCTGCCTAGGGAGGCATGCCCCACTGTTTTGGGGACCACTGCCTTATAGCTGTGGTTTACTACCAAGCGCAGTCTCCAGAACCCCCTTTTATTGTTTTCATGAGCATTAGGTAGGAATTCTGTTGAACTGTGTGGGAAGGTTAGGCAGACACTTTCTTTTCTTTGACCCTCTTGCTCTTGAGGTACAAGGAGCAGAATTTGACCATACATATATTATAGGAATCACTTGCTAAAGGAACGCAGATGCCAGTGGGGTAAAAATGGATAAGCACTTAGCAGTGTATAGCAATAGTACATATCAGATCAGCTTGCAAAAAAATGTATTTATCTATTTAAAAGCTATAGAGGGAATTTTTAGGTAGGCAGAACTAAAACTATTTTTGCAAATATCTTTAATGACCTCTGCTGGTCAGGAGGACCTTTGTTTTGGTTTGTTCCTCATTCAAAGGATGACACCTTCACTAGTACAGTGTCCTCCAACACTGTGCTCAGGCATCAGTTCAGGAAGAAGCTGGACAGAAAAAGACTCTGTACTGCACAATCAACACACTTTCTGTAGTAATTATTGAGGATCCCTGGTGGTTTCCTACCCACCCACCCACTGACCAGCCCTGGCCCGGCTTATCTCACAACATATGACAAGATAACATTGTCTGAATCATTACTGACGTATTGCGATGTTGCTGAAAAAGTTCATAAAGATAATTTCCCCAGCAAATCAGGAGAGACGATGGACTAGCTGGCAGATCATATCAAAGTTATTAAAATGTACTTTATGAAGTTGTCAGTCAGATTGCATGACTGACTGAATATTGCTAACATTATAGTTGTGAAAATGAAGTTCCGAGGGCAATAGAACAGCTTCTACGGTAGACTTCTCCAGTGTAACTTGAACAATTGTGCTTCTTAATAAATGTTAATGTGTCCCCCTCTACCTCTTATGTAAATTGCCAGGATCGATGTCTAAATGGCTCACAAAGAAACCTATAATTCAAATAGTGGAACCTTGGATGTTTAAGTTTATGGCACAGTAGGAAGCCAGCAGCGCTCCCATACAATTGAAATAATGGATTTCCGAGCTTCATACTTCAATCACAAGCCATTAATTAAAATTGCAGTGCCACTCTAAATTACTATCACGTTGCAAAAATAGAATGATGTATTCTTCTTATGGCAAGCCAGAAGCAATATAAAGAGAAAAAAGCCAGTAGCGATTTTAAGATGACAGAAAGGAGATTTGGGACCATTTAATGACAACAGAGAAGCCAGCAGCAATTTGCAGTTGTCAGAGAGAAGATCTGGAACTACTTAATATTAATGCCAGTGGCATTAGGGATCCTCTTCATAGATTGCCACAGTGTAATCCTATTTGAGAAAAACCACCATAAACCTGCCTTCAAGTAGAGCAGTGGTCCCCAACCTTTTTTGTCTGGCAGGCGCCAGACGACTAGCCACGGAGGACCGTGGCGGCGGACGAGCATCCGCCAAAATGCCGCCGACAAGCAGCGTCATCCAGAGGCATCGCCGCTGAAATGCCGCCAAAAATCGGCAGCGTTTCGGCGGCGACGCCTATTGACGTTGCCGCTTGTCGGCGGCATTTCGACAGATGCTCATCCGCCGGCCAGTACGCGGGCACACTTAGACGCCCCCGCAGGTGCCATGGCGCCCGCGGGCACCGCGTTGAGGACCCTTAAGTAAAGTATCAAAAGGCAGCTTCAGTTTTTGCACCATGTGGTGGTGCCATCAGCTTGCCACAGAGCAGCCGGGAAACTGGGAGGAAATGAAAACAGAAAAAATAAAGTTTAAATAGTATCTGATTTTATGGTAGCCTTTCTTCTGTGAAAACTGTAGCCTCTACCAGACAGATGTTTAATGTTAAAAGTGAAAATTCTGAGACGAGCTTAAAATTTCATTTTAATTTAATTTCTTCACAAAATATTTAGGAACTTCTGGAGCTGTGACCAGGCGAGTGGACCACAAGGAGGCATTTTAATAATGTGGCTGATTTCCTTTTCTTAATTAAGGCCCCAATCCTTCAACATCCATGCACGTATGGCAATGACTTTAATAGGACTAGCCATGTGCTGACCATTAAGCAACTGCCTATGTGTACACAGGATCATGGCCGAAGCCAGAGAAAGCCAAAGCTTGTTTAATCACACTCAGAATTCATGGGAACAAAATATACTGGCAAAAAAGTAAGGTAATCCCTTTATTTGAGCTCTTTCCTAAATACCCTGTTAGCTAAATTGAATTTCTGGTGGTTACCAAAGGGCTTAAAATGTTCAGACATGCTGTTAAACAGACTGTTAGGAAATGAGACCATACAACTTCAATAACCACGTCACTAACTAGAGCGAATGAATATGCTGAGAGTTGAAACTCAAGTCATCCAAGTGATAGCAGCATTGCTGATTATTTGCTTTATGTAGGCTCTGATCCTGCAGTGTATTCTGCTAAAAGAGACTTTTGCCTCGTTGTGCAGTCCTACTGACTTCAATGGAACTTTGCACTGTCACAGTTATGTTGGAGGATAAGCCCTTTTAGAATGCTGCAACTTAAAATCTACCCAACTGCTTTAAAAGAATCCAGCACATGATTAAAATTCTTCCTATGGTAAGGGAAAACACCAAGAGTTAAAATAGAAAGATTAGAAGCTCATAAAACAAAAGGGTGGCTTGAGGATTCCAAATATAGAACTATATTCTATTGTAAATGGTCTTTCACAATTGGCTCCTTTCCTTGGAACTACTGAATCATTTCCTACTTGGATACATTTACAAATGTCACCTTTTTCCAATCCATTTCTGCCTAGCTGCAGCAATGAAAAATCAGTCACTCAGTATTGAAGTATAGTGAGAAATTTTGAGTAAAGGCATATACATTGATCTGTGTTCTACCAGAATTAATCCAGCATTTTTCCCACTGGAACAATACTAAAATAAAAATGGAGTGTGGGTCCTTTTTGCAGAGGAGAATGGAAGCTGGCAAGGAATGTTTCTCTAGGGATTTATATGTGGATAGCTTTTCAGCAACCTGTGCATCCCAGCAACCTGTACATCCCCGCAAAATTGTTTTCATTTTTTTGAGGGGGGAGGGTGGAAACAAGATCTGATGTTTCATGTAACTTCAAATTATTTGCATTCCTGCTTGCCTAAAGCACCTGAGCCATTTCATTTAGCTCTTTCAGTGTGAAAACATGCATCCTTCTTATCTAGTCTCTAATTTTACTGTGTGTGTTATTTGGACTAAATTATCCATTTTAATATGTCAGAGAGTTGGAAATGTGAGTTAAACATATTGGACTAGACCATGAGATCTGTTAATGAGTATAAAGTGGTGGGTGTGTGATCTTAGTGGACATTAAGATCTACACACCAGAGCAGGTGATGAGACGGGGTAGAAGGCAAAGGCAGAGTCCCACAAGTTGGAGAAACTGGGGAACCTATCTTCCCCCAACCTTGGTGGCTGAAATGAGGAGAAGGGATATTTCTGTGTCCCATATGGGCAATGGGTGACAAGGCAAGAAAAGAAGTTGAGTAAAGCATGTGTCTGGAATAAGACATTTTGTCTATATGCTCTTAGTCTGATCTGTTATCCTGTTGGGGGACCTGGTGTTGGTTAAGGATCCTGTTCTTCATTTTGGGTTGTTAAATGCATGGTTAGTGGTTAATTAAACATTGGCCATCCATGATCCTCTGCCTTTGCATGCATAACCAGGAGGCTGCTAAATCACACTGCAGGAGTGGTTCTGGTATAGGTGGTTCCAGCTGGGTATATGACTCAAGAAGGGATTGTTAGGGAAGTGGTGTGACTATGTTGTTTAAATTGGAACTAAAGTGTAGGTATGCGTGTTCATTCAGCTTGTGAGTACTGAGATAAAGTTAAGATGGGGCTGCTGTACAGGTCAACCCATGTCCCAGTAAAATCCCTGCATGAGCTGATGTAGTTCCTCACTCCACTGGGGCTTCACCAAGGCCAATAGTGCTTGGTGACATTAATACCCACACAGACATGGATATCTTTGGAGTCAGAGTTTGTAAGCTCTATGCTATGGTTTCTGTGCACACACAAAGCTACACACTCAAAAGAGGAGGCCAGAACTCAGACACCTATGCCAATGTGGTTCATAATATTTGGGAACTTAGACAACTTATTTTTAAAAGCATTTTAATTAATCTGTAATCTCATTAAGACTGTAAACTCTTGGAGGCAGAGACCTTGACTCTGTGTCTGCTTGTAAAAACACCTAATGTGCAATACAAATAACAACAATCATGCCCCTTCAATGGTTTAATACTCTCCTTTGCCTCTCAGTGTAAAACAGTCATCATGCCATCTAGTGTTTACTTGATCTTACTGATGAATGATGTGCAAGACAGCTACAGACATTACTGTATAGGAAGGACATGACATTATCTTTAAACATTTTCACTATGATTGGTATCTAGAGGAGTTGATTTAACACTGTTACTAGGGATGAAGGGGGAAATGGGTTGAAATAAAATAAGAACTGAAAACTTCCAAAATTGGCAACCAAGACGAATCGTTTTTTTTTAATTCAGAAAAGTTTAATTAACTACTTTATTTCTCATTTTTACAAGCCTCTGCTCGTAGTTCATTCCAGAGCAGAAATGCTCCAAAGGGTTCTTCTTACAATGTTCCTCACCCAGACAGACCTGGAAAATAACAGTTTCACCCCACAAGCAGATATGTTGCTGGATTTATGGGATCGCACAAGGATCTTTATATGTAGGGGGGCGTAAGGTGGGATGTCACTAAGAATGGGAGCCAGAGGAATCTGAGAGTGAATCAGAGTGAATACTGAGGAAAAAGAATTAAGGATTATGAAGGGTGAGAGGAACAGGGGTCCAGAGCCTTCAAGATATTTAGGTGTCTAACTCCCATTGGCACCTAAGTACTTTGGAGGATCTGGGCCTGGGAAAGTCTGTGGCAGGCAGGGGGTAGAATGGGAGATAAATGGGGTGGAGGATGTAAAGATGAATAGACCTTTGGAAGGTTCAGATAAGTTTTGAATATGTCTCCAGATTTTGAGGGCATGTGAACTGAGCCTCTGAAAGGTCTTTTGATTACTTCATAGTTATGAATCCAGTGCTGGATTCCAGTGCTGCACTTCCAATGGAGCTGTGCAATGTGCTGCTATTAAGTCACTGAGGGTCCTGTTCTGCAAGGTATCAAGCACCTTCAACATCTGTAGAAGTCAGGGGGTATTGAGGGTACTCAGCAATAGAGCCAAAACAGGGTCATTCAGTCTATATTCATAACCCCATAGTATCCGCTCTTGGAAACATTCACATGAAAAGGTTTTTAGTTTGCATGAAAGTTTTGGGGATGGCTGTTCTTTATAGGTGAAATTCAGCCCTACAGAGAGGGCAGGTCCCACTGAAGCTGTCAAAATAGGGTTTAAGTAGAACTTGTGTAATGTGGGCCCCTGTGCAGCCCTTCTCATGGGGCTAATTTTCCACACTATATAAAACTTGCATTCACATGTGAACAGGAGTATTTACTGTCCATTATTAACTGTATGTTATCAGAGTTCATCAGTTCTTGCCTGTTATTCTCTTGTTTAAGAAGCTGTATCCTTCATAAAATCAGGGAGCAGAAACAATATCATGTGACCACTGACACACCATATATAATGAACATTAGCCACTCAAAGTAACCAGATTAAGAGTAATTTCTCACCCTACCGCTCCAATGTATGGAACTAGTCAAAAAAATTCAATTAATTGAAATGTCAAATAAAGTGGACACTACTGTGGGGCTACACCCCATATTCCTCATAGAGATATTGTTATGATATGAATATGTCATAACTAAGATGTGCTATATGCAAGATGGGTCTTGAGAGATATCATTGGAAAGGTTATGATTTGCTGAATATGATTATCCTATTTATATGCATGTATCATTTCCGTATCTGAAATTAGGAATATTGACTATGTATCAATTACAAGTGGGTTTACCCCTGGGGAAACCCACCAGGCAGAATGCAATCAGTCTGGATGGGCCATTAGGAAGAACAATAGGTCTTTGAAGATGCTAATCTCCCACCTTCCTAGGATGCTACAAACGGCCTTTGACTCATGGCTGCTTTGACACCACAGGGTCTTGTGATCATGTCACCTAGTACTGGACTCCATGATAGAATACCAGTATGTTTCCAATGAAGGGTGCAGGGGAGGAACCACACTGGAAAACAAAGGATTCACGCCATATGTAAATCCTATTTAAAACAGGAGAATGAGATGATTGGGGTCATTTTTCACTGAATCTCCGCCCAGGATGACTGCTTGAAACATCTAAGAAACAAAGACAAACCGGGGAAGGGGGAGGACTCAGTCTGGGCTGGAAAAGGTATCTGGCCTATGAAAGAAATACCTGGAGTTTTAAGGTGCAAGCAAGAGCAGTTTGTCTTCAAGAACCTCTGCAATCTGCCATAAAACAACATTTAGGGTGAGAAATTACTACGTGTAACCAGTTTCTTTAGTGTATTAAGCTTAGTTTGCGTGTTTGTTTATTTGCTCAGTGATCTGCTTTGATCTGTTTGCTATCCCTTATAATCACTTAAAATCTATCTTTTGTAGTTAATAAACTTGTATTTGTTTTCTCTAAACCCAGTTTGTGGAATTTATAATGGGGGGTGGGGTAGAGAGGAGGAAGCTGTGCTTGATTGCTGGGTAATTCCCTAGCTGAGTCTACCCATGCAGAGCTGATTTCAGTGTCTGTGTCATTCTGCAGCTGGGTGTGTCCCTTCCTATGTGTGTGCCGGAGGAGGCTTGAGGGCCTGGCTCAGCAGGACAGTGTAAGGGAGCCCAGGCTGGTGGAACAGGTGGGCTCAGTGGTACCCCAATATATCAGGTGGCACCCCAGAGTGGTGGGATAACCCATCACAACGACATTTAAAAATATAGTTTGTGTCCGCCTAGCTCTATGAGCAAACAATAACAAATAATATGTCAGCAATCAGGATTAGTGTGGGAACAACTCCAGAGAAAAAACTGCATTCTTCTGTTAACTTATTCCCAGTAAATAATGCAACCAGCTCTACCCATCATTGGGTTATTGACCAGCAACTCTTTCCTTCATGTGATGAATGGCATATCACTGTTTCCTTCTCCCTTTCTGGCAATCTGGTATAATAACAGTAGCTTTTATCATAACTTTATCAGTGCTCTATTTCCCCCCTCTTCCTTCTCTTACTGTAAAAGCTCTCAAAGGAAGGCTTTGTATCTCAGGAGAAGCTAAATTAACATAATCTGCAGCATCTATAAATAGTTCCTCCAGTTTATTAGACTCTTCTACAAGACCTTGGAGCAATAGAGCAATATTTATTTACCTTTTTTAAGTGCTAGTAAAATATCCATCCTTTTATAGCATTTTATTTTCCTATTATTATGGCTTTCAAATATTGTTGTCATTATCCTGATCTACTTATCCTGACACTCCCTTTGGATATTTTTCATACAGTTTTAAGTTATCTTATTACCATACACTCACACATTCCAGTTTAAAGTTAGTTAACACTTTGTTACAGTCTCTTTATGACGTGTTGGAAGAGCTCATTCTGAAATGTGGCCTACAGAATTGATGAATTGTTGTGCCTACCACTTAAATACCCAAGACAATGAAAAGATGCCCCATCTAAAGTAAGGAGCAGGTATTGAAGAAATTGTGAAATATCTGTAGAGTAGAAACCAGACATATTTTGACTGTCTTGTGCCTGATAATCCTTTTTCAATTTTCATAGCTAGAAAGAGATCTGACTGTAACCAAAAGCATCTCCGTGTTCACACCCTACACACTATTGTAATAATCTTTGTACAAAATGTGCCTTTTGAGGTATCATTTGAAAACTAATAACTCACTGGTCAATAATATCATGGTGAAATGTGTGTAGCAATATTACATGTAAAGTTATGAAACCCCCCATATGATGTTATTAGCACGTGTTCAAAACCGCACTGTCCTGCCTAGGCAAAAGTTGTTAAACAGGTCTATGCTAAACAAAGGAATGTGTGTTTACCTCAATTTACATATAAGTAGTAAACAGGGTCACAAACACAGCAGGGAGAAGGGATGGCAGGAGACAAAGCAAATTTGCATTTCAGCAAACATGGGTGAGAAGAAAGAACATGGAGCCTTCTTTACCACCAGACTCCATGTTGCCTCCTTTACTGTTTGAATAAATTTTACTTTGAAGGTTAACCCTCAGAAGAATCCACTTCAAAGATTCACTGGACTATAAAAGAAAGGGGCAGAGAACCCCACATTCTCTCTCTTTCACCTCCAAAGAAAAAGGCACCAGCACCGTTTGGCCTCTGGGAGAGATCCTGACCAAGAAAAGGGTCGGTTACCATCTTGCTGGAAGACTACACGTGAGAAAGGCCATCTTGAACAAAAGCCTTGAACCAAAATTTGCTAGATTAAGTTTTAGACTTTTAGATGCATGTTTTCACTTTTATTTGCTTGTAACTGTTTCTAACTTTATCTCTTATATCGGAATTCACTTCAACTCCTGTCTGCCTTTGCTAATATGCTTGTTTTATTTTTTATCTAAACCAATCTAGTGCTGTGTATAAACTGAACTGTTTGGTAACTTCAGTTAAAGTAGAAAACTATTAAATATTTACTGCTTAACAGGGCCAATTACTCTTAATATCTGAGGTGTCCAGGAGAGGGCTGGACTGTGCAGAACACATGTTTTTGGGACAATTAGGGACTGGGAGTATATTGGCATCACCCTGCAAGTGCTAACCAAGGCTGCTGAAAGCCAGAGTGTGACTGGAGCGTTGCTGACAGGCTGCTGGGGTCAGAGCTGCTGGACCAGGACTGAAGCTATGCATAGACACTCAGGGTGTGCCTTACATGCTGGTAGGTTATTTGTGAGCAGCCCAGGTTGGGAGCTACAACAGCAAAGCATTGTGAGGCACCCAAAGTTGGGGGCAGGTGGCAACAACCCCTCACTTGATCTGGATTACACCCCAGAATGTGACACTGACCTAATCCGTTACTGATGTTATCCCCATCTTCATCTGCCGCAGCTAATTGAGTAGGCTCAGAGGGAAACACATACAACTCCCCCTGAAAGGATAGCTCAGCAGCTGTGCTCTTTGGGAGCTCTGTGAGGCATTATAATTGTACTCATCTAAGGCACAAAGAGCAGCTCCAGGCCATCTCCAGCATGGGGATGTTTCTTCTTAGTATGAGGCTATGAAATCTGTAGGCAGTGAATGAAGGGGAATATACAATGGAGCATAAAGTAATCCAAAGTGCAAAGAAGTTTTGATGGCAAGAATATCTTTCGGGAGCATAGAAGCTTTCATGTCATATGACGGGGTGGCCAAACCGCAGCTCTTGAGCTGCCTGTGGCTCTTTTACAGTTAAAGTGCGGCTCGCAGAGCCCCCGCGCACTCTCCCCTATTCTCCGTCTATCAGACTGGGGCTGGAGNAGCCCCTCCCTGCAGCTCCCAGGTGTTAGCTCTGCATGGAGAGGCAGCAGCAAATAGCTGGGAGCTGCAGGGAGGGGCCGCTCCTTTAGTTCCACAGGGAGAGGCAGCAGTAAAAGCAGCAGCTCTCCCTGCAACTCCCAGCTGTTTGCTGCTGCCTCTCCCTACAGCCGCAGCTCCCAGCTTGCCGACTCCAGCAGCTGCCGTGCAGGGAGGGGGCCCGGCGGCACCATGTGACCAAACAGGGCCAGCAAACACTGGCAAAAATCAGGGGGGGGCATGTGACATGTCACCTCTGGCTTCTGCCCAACGGGATGGAATATCTTGGGGCACGCCTGATGGGGCTCAGGGCTTCAGCAGGAGCGGGGCTGAAGCCCCGAGCCCTGGCAGGTGCCGTCCAGCTCTTGAACTTCTGAAGATTGTCGTATGTGGATCGGAGGGTCACTAAGTTTGGCCACCCCGCTGTATGAGGCCACTGGTCCAGAGAGTCTGTAACCCTTTCTCCAGTAATGACCAATGCTTAAGGTGTTTAGAGGATGTCCAAGCCACCTTCTCTTTCATGTACTCGGCCAATTGTGCAATGCTGTTCCTTGACTGGGAGAACCCTTTCCTTTCCTTTCCTTTTTATCATGGTAGTTCAACAACATAAATCTTCTGTGCATTGTCCTCTGTGCTTTCATAAGATGTAAGCAGCTTGTACGCTACCAAAAAAAAAAAAAAAAAAAAAAATCAGCAGCCTTGGCCTGTTGGATCCCAAAGACACTTGGGAAGTGGCTCAAAGTCACATATATTGCAGAATGCACAGACCAGTCATCCTTTTTGATGCATTTTCATTCACACTGCAGTTGCCAAGCAAAGAAAATTATAAATTGCGCAGTAGGTTAACATTCAGGTCTCATTAATACTGGTGGGTAGAGCTGTCTGTATGGATAGCTAGTGTGATACAGACAATTAACCTCTAGAAAGATAAAAATGCATGTTGTGAATAATGTGATCTATCTAGTTGAAACCATGTCTGCAGCTCACAGTTTTGTGCCTATGCTAAATTCTGCTGATACATTGGTTTATACTTTGGATGCATACACTGTAGGATTAGCTTTTAATATTTCCCAATAAATGCCTGTTGTGGAAAAATATTACCATGTTCAATATTATGTATCAATTTAAAAACTGAAACCACCCACCCACCCCCTAAAAAACCTTTCCATGCATTTTCTGCATCTGCACTATGCCTTTCCCGACCATTTTTCATCTTTATAATGGGGACTTGTGTGTTCCTGTTATGGAAAAAGAAAATGCTGAAACTTCGGGTCATGATTTAAAACAAATGGGCGCATAAAGGTGGCCTTTATGGGGCTATTTCTTTTAAAATTAGTCTCTAATTCTGTAGACACAATGAAGCAATGAGAGTAGAGCTGGCTGATTTTCATTTGAAAGAAAAATTTCCATGAAAAATATACTTTTTTCAAAATGATTTTTTTTCCCCCCACAAAAAGCTTTCCTTTCTTTTGAATGTTTTCCAACCACAATTTTTTATTTGGAAAATGTGAAAACATATTTTTGTTTTTAACCCAAAATCCAGAAAATTGCATGAATTTTTTTAAAAGACTTTTATATATGGCAGAAAACACATCTCATTTTCCAACCAGCTCAAAACAATAGGTGTTAAACAAAGCTCAAAACAAGAGGTGTTATCTTTTGAGTCCACAGTTTGCAGGTGCAAGAATGAAGGTAAAAGGAATTGTGGCTTCAAAACTGCACCATCATGGCCAGTGGACTAGCTGAAGCTGGGGCTGTGTTAGTTGGATGATTTTCAGGTTCTCTTGAGAATAATGAAAGGGACTGGAATGGAAATGCATGTTGGAGGTATATGAACAGGAAAGGGAATGGTAATAATTTTGCAGATTTCTATTAAATAGAAAATGTTGTTTAAATTTGCTAGACTCTCACAGACCTGGAGATACCAAAATATAGGAAGTGCCATCTTCCCCTCTGCCTAGAAGATGTTGTAGGTCCTGAGATACCATGGTGATTAGAATGTATACCACTTGTGGTTATGAAGGAGTCTCCCAGCATCCAGGAGTAATAAGTATTTGTTATCGCCATAGGGCTCCATTCTCCCCTATGTGGGAATAGTCCATGTAGCTGGAAGGATCATGTGGGATTCATTCATTTTCAGTCAGATCTTCAGCTGTGGCAGATTCCCAGCTGGTCTTGGGGAGGCTAAGCCAGCCTCCAGGTGCAAGTTAGGGCAACTTGTGGGATTGGTGGAACAGCAACAGGCCCTAGCTGCAGGAAGGAGTAGGTGATGCAGGAGTTGGTAAGGTGGCTCAACTCCACTAGAGGATTCACCTGTTAAGGTTGGAGGGTTCTCTGCGGGCCAAGTACACCAGCATTAGGGCTGCTTTGCACTGGTGGAGTGGTGTAAAGTTGCCCCATTGAACCAAATGACCTGGCCCTGGGTCTTAATTGATTTACTATGCCCTAACGCTCCAGAGGAAGGGGAAAACTAATCAGCATTACCAATCCCAAGCATTCAAAAATCATGAGACTTCTTTAAACTTCATGAAATTTAAAGAAAAAACATATTTTCTTTTTTCTTAATTTGCCTTCTAGTTTTCAAGCTCTTCATGCAACCATTGGGGCTAGACACTTAGATTTTTTTTTCAGATGAAAGCTCAGATTCTCATATAATCACATGACTCCAGGAGTTGGGACTTTGGGACGAAACCAAGTATCACAAGATGTGTGTGTTGATCTCTGACCCGACCTGATCTTGGAATTCCTTATATAGAGGATTTTGTATTATATACTAGGATAAGATCAGGTGCTTAAGGAAACACTACTATGCAAGTAGGGGAAAATATGATTTAAAATGCTTTTGGAAATGGGCATTGCTATAAGCAAGAGGCCCAGTAAGACCTGGCAGTTAACATGAGCAGTTATTGTAAGTTAGCATGAGCGTGTGACCTAGATTATGAGCTTACAAGGGCTTTTTGCAATATGTACTTCAGATATTAATAAGTAAACTTCAGAAGAGTGAAAATAATGGATTTCTAGGGGATTTTTGTAACATGTAACCATGAGGTTAACTTCCTTAACATGTTGGAAATATTGAGAAATATATTGATGCAAATAGCCTGTGTCAGCAATCGGCACCCCAGTTATGGTTGCTTGGAATGCCACATATGGACAGGAGGCCAGGAAGTAATCTAAATATGGTCACCAGATTTATGAGTATAGAGAAAAAGGTGTACAAAGGATGATCTAATCTGTAGTGTATTTTCCTTCATTGTGGGGTCGAGATGGTGACAACCTGGATCATAACATCCCATTTATGATGTTCTCCACATACTGCTTCCTTAAATCTTTGTTTCCAACAATCACCACCAGGCTGTATTTCAACATAGGAGGTTGTTATATTCAGTATATCTATTCTCTATATGCTAATGCTTATGTTTAATATCCAAATAATTCCAATTAAAGTTTTCAAGTTTCTGTGTGTGGCCCACCAATCTCATACTTAATAAGTTGTTTTATGTAGCTGCCTGAGTAAAGAGCCTATTATCAGGAACTTGTGCAATTTGCATTCTAAATTAATGAAAAGCCACATGTGGTAAAATCAGAAGAGTTGGCAACACTGATTCGTCCCATTCTTTGATATTTTGCCCTAGGAAAAATTGTGTCCTCCTGATCCCAAATATGGCTATTGTTTTAACCCTGCCCATGTGAGAGGAAATCATCCCTGATCTAAGAATAGAAGAATGGCCATACTAGGGCAGACCAGTGGTCTGTCTAGCCCAATATCCTGTCTTCTGACAGTAGCCAATGCCAGATGCTTCAGAGAGAATGAACAGAATAGAGCAATTATCAAGTGATCCATCACCTGTGGTCCACTCCCAGCTTCTGGCAGTTAGAGGCTTAAGACACCCAGAGCATGGGGTTGTATCCCTGAATCTTGGCTAATAGCCATTGATGGACCTATCCTCCATGAACTTATCTAATTCTTTTTTGAACCCAATTAGACTTTTGGCCTTCACAACATCTGATTTTATAGACCTCTATCATATCTCACCTTAATTGTCTCTTTTCCAAGATGAACAGTCCCAGACTTTTTAATCTTTCTGCATATGGAAGCCACTCCAGCCCCCTAATATTTTTTGTTGCCCTTCGCTGTACTTTTCCCAATTCTAATATATCTTTTTTAAGACGGGGTGATCAGAACTGCATGTAGTATTCCAGGTGTGGGCATACCATGGATTTATATAGTGGTACTATGAGATTTTCTGTCTTATCATTAATTCCTTTCCTAATAGTTGTTAACATTCTGTTAGCTTCTTTGACTGCTGCTGCACATTGAGTGGATGTTTTCACAGAACTATCCATGATGACTCCAAGATCTCTTTCTTGAGTGGTAACAGCTAATTTAGACCCTATCATTTTGTATGTATAGTTGGGATTATGTTTTCCAATGTGCATTATTTTGCATTCATCTGCCATTTTGTTGCCCAGTCACCCATTTTGATGAAATCCTTTTGTAGCTCTTCGCAGTCTACTTTGGACTTAATTTAACTAATCACATTTATGCCTTGAGACTAAGTAAACTGTTTGTCCTTGAATTCTAATGTGATAGAGTCTATGAGTTTGTCAGAGGTAGATAATCAATTCTAGTGGATGTGTGTGGGAACAATAGTTACTTACATAGAACAAAATAAGTGACTATTAACTTCTCAAAGAATGTCTATTCTGCTCAAATTAAGAACAGAATATGCATTGTGGAAATCATGTGGAAAGAGTTTAATTTTTCAAACTAATCAGGATCCACAGTAAATATTTTTGAGAAAATGGTATATTATGGAGGAGCACAGAGGCGTACACTGCATGCAGCCAAAAAATCATTATGTATTTTGTTACAATACCAAATAAATTAATTCATAATTACAAGTCCCTTTAAACATTACTTCCTTATTAAAGAGGAACTTGCTAAATTAAAAGAGCTTTGAGTGTTTTGTCTGCTATTAATGCTTTTAACATTCCTGCTTATTTAATTGAATTAAATGAATCAAATAAAAACATTTGGAAAATTAGCCCATAAAACACAGGAAAGCCAAAGTCCTTGAAGCTGGCTCAAAGGAGGGTTTTAGGAAGAGCTTTCTGGCTTTCCAAAAGACGTTTAATTTGGTGGTCAGTTTCCAGAAGTTGTAGGGATCCTTTCATATCTGTTTAAGCTTAAAGATTTTTCATAATATTACCAACCATGGTCATTTTTTAAAGTGGTTAGAGTTGATTTGTTCAGGGAAGCATTCGAGCTGTAATAGCCACCAAGAACTGAGTATTGCAGTGTTTTAATGTTGCAGCTGCTTGTGCTTTTTAGATTTTAAATCCTTGGGGCTATGGGCTTCGGTCTTTGTTCAGCATACTTTATCTGTTGTAATCACCTTGCACATTTGTGGCACAGTACAAATAAGAATTGCAATAGTTTGTTTTCACCAAGGGGCATGTTCAGCATTAGATAATGAGATTTAACTGATTCAGTACGTTCAGAACAATTTAGGGAAGTATGGTCTTTTGTTGCGGGAAAAATGCTTATTAAAATGAATATTTAATGGAGATTTTCATTTCTAATGCACATTAATAAAGATTTCAATCCTAGGTCCTTTTCAACTGTCTGTCGACACAATATTGGAGGAGAATGGCATTTCTATTACTTGAATTGCCAAAACGAGGGCAAGATTTTTAAAAATTACCGTATATACTCATTCATTAGCCGAATTTTTTTAGTAAAAAAGGGAAGCACCAGAGAAGGGGGTCGGCTTATGAACGGGTATAGAGAGGGAGAGGGGGGACACAGTCCCTCCCCCCAACAGAGGGAGCAAGGAGAGGCAGCACAGCCAGCAGAACCAGAAGGGAAGAGGCGGGGCCAGAGTCTCTCCACTTCTGGCCACGCTGCTCTCCCCCCAGCCTCCAAAGCAGCTGCAGCCATACTGCTCAGCCCCGCGCCCCCAAAGCAGGCTGTGGCCGTGCCACCCGGGTGCCGGAGCACACTGCGGCCGTGCTGCCCGGCCCAGCCCGCTGGGACATGCTGCAGCCACGCCGCTCAGTCCAGCCTGCTGGAGCAGCTCCAGCCAGGTCAGAGACATCCTCCCCTGGCCCTCCCCAGATAAGGTGGGAAGGGATGGGATGGGGAGAGTGTGGGGGTCCCGGGCTAGGGGTGGGGTCATGTGGGGAGTGGTCACAGTGGTTACTCCCCTGACTCCCAGCTTCTCCCCCCAAAAAAATTTCCCCACCAGTTGGTGTCCCGGCCCGTCAGGGTAAGCAGCTGGTGCACCGGGACACTTTGTTTACTTAGGTTTACCTCCGTGCCTGCAGACGCTCGAGCTAAACAAACCATCTCGTCCCACCAGCGGCTTATCCTGATGGCCCGGGAGTCAAAGTTTGCTGACCCCTGTATTATAGGGTCGGCTTATGAATGGGTTATAAAAATTTTCCAGTTTTACTTATCCATCTTGGGAGGGTCGGCTAATAAACGAACCGGCTTATTATCGAGTATATACGGTACTTTTCTGTGACCTTTTCAGCATAATTGCCATTAGGAATAACAATACTGTCTATTAATTATAACCTTTGATAATAGCTTTGAATGTGAAGGATCCCAAAACACTTTTCAAAGTGATTATATATGGATCACTCACCCACGGGGCATGGGATTTTCAAGAGTACTCAATGTTGGCCTAATTCTGCTCCCACTGAAGTCAACAGTAAAACTCTTATTGATTTCAATGGAGGCAGAGTTAGGTGAGTGATTGTAAAAATTCCACCCTTACAGTATCAGAAAGGAACATGTGGGATAGAATGTGACAGCCATTCTGAGCCTGAAATGCCATGCAAAATGGAAGGACAAGTGAAAAAATAACTTCCATTGTATTTGCTGGAGGAATTGAGGTAGGCAGAGTGTATTTACCTAACTGCCTATCATTGGGATTACCTGCATGAACAAGTGTTATTCATATGAGTAAGGGTTACAATATTTGGCCCCATGTTGCAGTTTATCCAGAACACACGATGGGTGAAAACCGAACCCTACTGAAATCAACAGGAGTTTTGCCATTGACTTCAATAAAGCCAGCATTTCACCTCTTACTCTTACATAAAATGCCACGGGATACAATGACCACACATGATTCAAGCTTTGGTTCTGTCTTCATCCAAAATATGGGAGCTGAAGGAGCAGAGTGACCCTTAATACTCTGCTGGGCATTAATTCAGTATTCAGAGTGCTAACTACTGACTCACCTACACCACCATTTCTAACAGTATTAGTAGTCTAGTTATTACATAGTACTGCCTTGAGAGCAGGAGACTGGACAAGCTGACCTCTCGAGGTCCCTTCCAGTCCTACACTTCTATGATCCTATGATTTTATTTTCTTTGGAAGTTTCCAGGCCAATTACTAATCAGGCCTAACCCCATCTGGTTTGTGTGTCTTACCATGACTAGGGCTTCTAGGTGCTATAGTAATACAAATAATAAATAACTAATAAGATAACCCAGGCTGTGATGGTATAGATGTGGGTAATAAATCCTGAAGCAGGGGTTATGGGTTAAATAGCTAGGCAGGTAAATCAGAACTTGGAATGGAGTACAGAAAGGATCTTTGACTTTATTTCCCAATTAACTTGTAGAAATATCCCCAGGGCAAAGGTCTCTCTACAGGTTGATCTCTCTCTTTATTATAGTACAGTAGGTACCTTTCCAGTCCACACTATTTATGTACAAGCAACTTACCATTATAGCTTAGAGTCATCAATGCCCGGCCCAATCCAAAGCAGAACTTGGGTTACCTACAATGAAGACTGTGGCCCATAAAGACTCCTTGCTATGTAAGATAACTGCACCCTTACTTTATCCTAAAAGCTTGCTGCTATTATACAGTCTCAAACAGTGGTTCTCAACAAGGGGTACACATACTCCTGGGAGTACGCAAAGGTCTTCTGGGGGTACATCAATTCATCTAGATATATGCGTAGTTTTACAATAGGCTACATAAAAAGCACTAGTGAAGTCAGTACAAATTAAAATGTCAGACAATGACTTGTTTATACCGCTCTATATGCTATACACTGAAATGTAAGTACAATAGCTTACATGCCTATCCAACAGCACATTCGTTCAGCCAATAAATACAGCACTATTGAAATGGATGACATTGCTTGTGCTGCAGTAAGATGATGGTATTAAATAGTTCATGTAAGCTACAGCAACAAGTATCTCAAACTTACATCTAGGAAATAAAAAACAAAGATATAGAAATGTTCTTTAGAGAGAGTAAAGATGTAGATGTTCATGCTTCCAAAACAGTGTCATTACCAGCTCTAAAGCAGATGTTCCCTCATGCCTGATGCTGTGAGGCACTGAGCAATGTACTTGTAGTGGAGTTGCCATTCACTAGGTGCCTCCATGCAGCCAGAGGTGTTTCCACATGGCTCTCCCTCTCTTCAGTCTCCCTTGGGAGCGCCATATAGTTTTTCTTAGGGCTACCACCAGGCCCACCCCCCCGAAATAGGCCAGTTGCCCAAAGTAATTCAAAATAGTCCTCAGTATCCCAAACAAAAGGTCTATCATAATAGACCCATAGTTCATGCCAATCTCTCACACTCCTGTCATCCACAGAGACCTTATTGTGCTCAGCAGAAGCCTCGCCTTCTGGCTCAGTCTTCCTTCCCCTTCGTTTCAGCCAGACTGAGCCTGTTGTCACACCAACAACCCTGAAATGGGGTCTTCTGGTCCCCTTAGGCTTAATGCAGTCCACCCCATTACAGTACTCATTGCCCTCAACAGCCACTGAAGCCAATGGGAACTGGGAAGGCACAGTAATAAGCACTTGACATGTAAATTACCATTATTGGGTGGTTACTGAGTTTGAGATTTTGAGTGAAAGTAGAGCTATCCAAAGGTTCCTGATTGATAGCTCAGGAAGCTGAAGTCCTCTCCACAAAACTTCAGTGGCACTGCAAGATGCCCAGTCTGCCTGTGACAGGTTGCAGGGACACTACCTCATCCCCAGCGAACAAAGAGTTTACCACCGCTCAGCTTCCCCATCCTGTTGCAGAGAAGCTGGGAGGACTATAGACTAGTTGCTGCTATGAAAGGTATGGGAGAAAGCTTATGGACAGATCATGCTCTGCACTCAGAATCATAAGACTGGGTTGAAACACAGGTTGAGGAAGTTTTCTATTACTGTCTCTTTATTTGTTTATATTCACTTGTTTTGATTTCTGGAATTACAAACAATATTCCCTTGAGGACAAACCCTTGCTTGACTGCATCTCTGATATGTTTCTGATATGTCATTCTGCCATTTTATACTGCCATTTCAATGTTCCTTCGCCTTGATGGGGGAGACCACTTCTTGGGGGAAGATGAAAATCTCCATCTATGATCTCTGTTTATCCAGTCTTCATCTTATCTGCTCTGACAGCCATTATCAGAGTCAGTTAGGATGGTGGCTTCTGTGATATGAAATGAGTTGGTAGAATGCAGTTTGGAGAACACCAATTAATTTCCATAGATCACTCAATATTTCCAGTCCCTACTGTCCAGATTATGGATTCTTACTGGTGCCCTAAAAGTGAACATTTCCATTTCCCTTTACCAGTCCCCAAAATCATGCAACACCCCACTCTCCTCAAATTTGCTTTTTAAGATTTGGCACTATAATTTTACCCTATTTTTACATATTGAGAGTTCATCTGGCCACACGAATTTCCTTTCCTTTGTTTGAAATGCCATATTGTTACATTTATTAAAATTACTTTTTCTTTAATTTATATGCCCATGTAAATTACACTGCCAGTATACATTAAAACAAGTTTTTAACTGGGATACAAACCAGTAATTAAAGAGTAAAACATTTGTCTTATATCAGTGTGTTGCCAGCTTCCCAAAGAACACTGTATCTGAACAAATAAATCAATGTCACATTTTTAAATTATTCAATGCTTTTTAATTTCCTTCAGATTATCTTGCTTCAGATCTTGGCATACAACACTGTACCACACTCTAATCTTAGGAGCGCAGCAACTGTCATTACATATCTTACAAGATCCAGTACTTGCATATGACCACACGGTGTAATGGATTTTTGAGATAGAGATGCACAAGGCACATTGGTGTGTAACTAGAATTAGTGATTCAGAGATCAAAATGTGCAGTTCAGTCCAAATCACTGGGTTCTCGGCGGCATGAACAGCTTAGGGATTTGGTAGTGAATTATAGAACCTTTCATCAGCAGGTCAGATCTGTTCTCTGCCCTCCGTGAAATAAGTTGGTGGTCTCAGTCTAATTTTAAGTGACTAGGTGTCCAAATGACAAAAACATCTCATTGCAGTTAGTACTAATTGGTATTTGGATCAGAAGAATTGAATTCACATGAATGCTGAAGTAACTGCTCCCCCTTAGAAGTGTCCACCCAGAGTGGTTTGGTGGCTGTGTTGTTGCTGCCCATGTTACAACTGACTAGAGGTGGGTGAATAACTTTTTGCTTTTTGTTTTGGTTTGCTGATAGTTCTGGCAAAAAAAAAAATCAGTTCATCATTTCATTTTGGGTTGAATAAGATGTTTTGTTCGACCAGAAACAAAGTGTTTTGTTTTGTTTCCAGGTACTTTATTTTAAAAAAAGCAAGGGACATTAAGGGCGAGATTCACCAACAGCTGGAGGGGGCAGCTCGCTTAAAATCTTTAACACGGAGATTAGAGCACTCACCTGGGAGGCCCAGTTCAAATTCCTCCCTACTGCAGAGCAAAAATGTGAATGTGGGCCTCTCACCTAGCAGTGAAGGGCCCAGAACCAGAAAGCTACAGAGTTATTCTCCGGCTCTTTCTGGCCAATGACCATTCAGGCATTTGATACAAAGTGGAACAGCTTGCCTTCAGCTTGTTCTTCCATTGCTCTAGAAGTTATGCAGTTGCATTACTTTTGATTTTCACAGGAGATCTGATTCTGCAAAGTTCTGTTTAATCATTCTACCAAAAATCACCTTCGGTTTCAATGGAATTGTTCAGATCAAATAATACCCTAAGTAGCCTTTCATAACAATAAAGTACATAAAAACTGCTAAAAATGTGAAGTTGAAGTCGGGCTATATGAATCACAGCAAGAGAAAATACATCACATCACAAGAAAAGGGGAACTGGAGCTAATTTCACTGCCATTAGTGCAAAGGATCCCATTTTGCGGGACTCACTATGTATGATAGTAAAATAACACTATCAGTATTTATTGATCCCTCCCGTTGGCTAGGCATTTATGTCTGACATGCTCTATTTCGTTTCCTCTTGTGCTAGATTCCTTAGTTCTCTGTGGCCAGAACATTGAAAGTGCTGGATAATAAATAATACACCAAAGTGCGCCTTTATTGGAAGCACAAGCCACTGAGATGGAGCTAGATAGCTAAGTAGCAATATCCGGACTATAGGAGAAATTCCTGCTTACATCTCACGTACACCTTGGGAGAATTACAGAGTCTGTTTACAGATACTAATGAAAGTGAGTCAGAACTGTGGCGTGATCAGCAGGGTTTGTCACTGAGGACCAAAATACCAAGATATTTTGCTGAAAAGGTGGTGAAGGTAACACTTTAAAATAATTGTCCCCTTTAATTGATGCATGAATCATAGACGAAATTATATTTCCATACCAAATGAGCCCGCGGTGGGGCCGGGGTGCCTTTGGTGTATTATTCAAGGGGAGAGAGAGAGAGAGTTGCTTACAACAACAGATTTGGATCTAAAATTAATTTTTCTGCATGAAAAATTCTTATTCTTATTATCAGTACTGTTCAGACAGCAAATGACCTTTTGAATACTTATTTGACAGCCAAATGCATTTTGATAGACCCCCTCCTCACAATGAAACCTCACAAATCACTGTGTGACCCACTGGTACCTGAAATACTGTCCGAATATTTCTATTTTGGGGTAGAGGTTTTCAGTCTCACTTTACAAATAGCCCAGCAAGTGGTACAGCAAAGGCCTGAAATAAAACAAAGGTAATTAGTTTCGGCTGAGTTCTCTATAATGTTACAGCATTGAGGGTCAGAGATCTGCCTGGCTCATTCTCTTTCCCTGGGTGGTTTCCCTTTTTCAATATGTCCTCCAAGGTTTCTTTTATTGTCGCTTTTCCCTCCAGCGTGTGGACTTCCTTTTTCTGTCTCAACATTGGTATTTCATGTCTAATTGAGGAGCTGTACTGAGGTTAAAAAGAAATGTATAGATTTTGTCTGATGGAGTCAAAGGGCTCGATTCTCCTTGTTTAGACCCCCAGTTCAGCAAGGTGCATCAACACATACCTAACTTTAAGTATGTTAGTAGCCCCTTGAAGTTAACAGAAATACTCACATGCTTAAAGTTAGGCATGTCCTGAAGTCTCTTCCTTGGACTGGGACCACAGTAATTTACATTGCGCAGGGTTGGTGAAAAACAGTTTCACCATGATCTGGCAGTGTTTTACAATGACTTTGCACAGGTGTAAATGACTATAGAAGGTGCAAGTTAGTAGAGAATCAGGACTAATATTTGTACCATATGTTTCTCTAAGGTACTTGTCCTTTTGAACTAAGAGGAGTAGAAGGTGGAGTTTATTCCTGTGCGGATGACAGAATTAGCCTGAAGTCTTGGCAATTATGTTTGTTCTGTTTTTGACTTTTTGATGAAAGCATTTAATTCGTTTTGTTCAGCACAAAGAGAGAGACTCATTTTTCCTTGTTACAGATTCAACAGCCACATGCACTAATGATGAGGTATATTATAGCTGTCATTTCACTCTTTCTAATACTGACAAGGTACCCTGACCTCTATGTGTCATCAACTTGCATTCTTGCTTTATTTTTTTTGGCCTAAATGAATTACAACAAGAGGAAACTAGAAAAGCACCAACAGAGAAAGGACACTGGGCTGTTTCATCACTTCTGCTAGCCTTAAGGGTCCCATATGGGGCTGGGCACAGAGGGCCCACAACTCACATTGAAGTCAATGGCACTTGCAGGTGATCATTCCATCTCAGAACAGACCATTAATCCAGGGGTCCCACTTTTTCTTTGTGAAACTGGACTGTGTACCAAAAGCAGCGGACATTTCCATTCATCTGTTTACTTAGAAGATCCACACACACACACAAATGATGCTGGCTGCCCACTGCAATCCACCAGAGTAAAGTATTGAAGGGCCATTCATGGTTCATAGTCCCATCCAGATCAACGAATGGTTTGCATGCAAATCGAGGCTAGTATATGATCCTAAATTTGATTTTTTCCTACAGACTTGGAGATGAGCCTTGTCTGACCCACACCACTGAGGTAGGGGTGGGGTGGAGGAGAAGTGCACTAAGGGCCTTGCTATGCTTGAGGGAATTAGCGCAATCATTGACCCCACTGTTTGACTAACCCCCCTCCCCCAGCTTCTGTTAGTTTCCCAGGTCAGATGTGCAGTGCTCTTCAAACAAAGCTGCACACTGAGCTATGACCAATAAATGTTGTCTGAATGTTTTTTAGGATTAATATACTTCCTTCCCCCTGTATTTTAATAATTGCCTCTGTGTTTGACACTCCGTCACTAGCCCATTAGGATTTGGATGAGTGTTTGTGTCATTCTTAATTTGCATTCACAGTATGCATCAAAACTTGTTTTGAATTCTTGCAGTGGATGCTGTGAATGTGTATTAACAATACTGCAGATTTGTGAGGTGTGTAGCGAAAGTCTATGTGAAAGTAATTAACTACCCATTCCCAGGCACTTGGGGTGACCACATTTCCCAACCAGGAACTTTTTTTTCTTAACTTGGTTTGGGATGTGGGAGGGGTTGTGCAGGGGAAGGATTTGCAGTTCAATGAAGAAGTTGCACTGAGTGCATTTTGATGGGATGAGGACAGTGACTCAACTCTTCTTCCATAGCTTAACAGCTTCCACCCACCAAGCCTGCCCTTCCCTCTTCAGAACACTTCTCTGTACCTTACTGGAACTTGGGACTCAGCTTGCTCCCTACTTTCCTCGCATTAGTTTGCAATCTGGTCTGGAGCATTCAGACTCTGCAGTGTCCTAGTTCACATGAAACTCTTGTATGGTGCAGTGTGGGGCTTTCCAGACTCCATTGCCTGCCAGTGAATTAATCAAAGACGCTGGCGAAGAGGGACCCACAAGGCCTCAAGTTCACTTAAGCTGGAAGGTGCCTGGCTGGGCGTGGAGAAGTAGGGTCTGCTACAGCGCAGGATCACTACGGGTCCTTGCTCCCCTCAATCTTGTATTTATCCTACAGCCCTTGATCCTAGATGAACAGTTGAAAGAGCTCTTTGCTTGAGCCCAAAAACCTACGGAGACCCTCGGGGACTTTGCCAATAGTCTTCAAGTGTTGCTCTACTCCATCAAAAAGATGAGACTCCCTTCCTGACTCAGGACCTGGTGCGACAATTGGCAAAAGGGGCTGTTGCTTGGCAAGCTTTGTGCTCCCTGCAGGTCCCATATCCTGATATGGGCTTTGAGGACTTTAATGGGAAGGCTGTGGACACAGTTGGGTTGCAAACACCTGAGAGCCAGGGCTGGGCTGCCACCCACATGCTGTGCTTGAGTTGCCTACACCTGACACTCGGGGCCGGACTAGGGTGGACCACAGTTTCCCAGCCAGCATAGAGACCAGCTACAAATCTGCAAAACTAATACCTAAGGGTCAGAGTCAATTTTCAGCAGTGAGGATCATATTGTATCATACAGGGGAGGCAATACCTACTCTGAGATTCACAGCTGCTGGATAAAACCAGGGAGGCAATATCTTGCAAAGTGCTGAGCACATCTTCAGAGATGCTGAGCAGCCTCAACTCTTTCATTTTACACCTCTTGGGAGGTGCTCAGCAGCCGGTAGGGTTAGGCCTTTACCTAGTGTACTGGATGAGCCCCTCAAAAAGGGGCTTATTTTAGCTACTGTGAAAACCTCAGTAATTTGGATACATATATTCTTTCTTTAGTACCCAACAGGACCTGGGGTCTTTAATAACTATAAAGCAGTGATTATTTTTTAAATAAAATTCATTCTTACATTTTAGGACACAAAATCCTGCCCAGATAAGCCACTGGAAAACTATCAAACAGGTTTCTTGAAAATTTGTAGCAAAATCAAAATGTTCCCAGGCTGAGAGCTTATGTGTTTTGCCCCTTCATGCAATGGCCTCTGGCTGTTGGATTTTCTGGATTTTTGGCAGCGAGTACCTCATAGACTTACTGCTTATTGCCCATTATACCAAGTCTCTTAGTGCTCTCAGTAGACATAAATAAAACATCCACAGTACAATGAAATCTATCTAGTTCCAACTGGGTATTTGTAAAAAAAAACCCAATACACTTGCAGTAATGAACTACACTGGCAATATCCTAATACTAAGTCTCATAAACATACACCTCACACCGGGGGTTCTCAGACTTTGTCACAGGGTGGGCTACATCTTAATAGAAAGCATGTCTGAGGGACTTTAGTCTCAATTGCTCCAACCACCTATTTAGATATATATTGTCCCTGTGGCAACTACAGAATTGTTTACATGGAAAAGCAATATTAGGAAAATATTTAATGTATTTTTAAACTGCTTTATAATGTGATTTAGCAGCTGGGAATACAGAGGAGAGCCAGTATCACGTGACCAGCCAGTTCTCTGCACACCACCAGCAGGCCACATTTTGAGAGCTGTTCCCCTAGATTATTGTGTCACAGTCAGCTTTGATGAAGACGCAGCATGGGCTAAGGGACAGCTATAAAACTGGAAGCTAGAAACTCCTGAGTTCTAATCTTGGCTTGGCCATTGACTCCCATTTTGGGAAAGTAACTTGACCTCTCTGCTTTGTTGCTATCAGTAAAACAGGGATAATACTTACTGTGACAGAGGCATACCCAGGAACATTTCACTGAAGGGGTTGTGCGTGGTTTCTGCTGAAAGCTAAGAACTAGCTAATTGTCATAGTTATTGCGAGATGTTTATGTAACCCTTCTGCCAGGCAGAGTCAGCAGCAACCAGGGACGGATTCAATATCTAGGGGTTCCTTTCCATTGATACAACACAGAACCGGCTCCAGCCCCCACCCAGTAACCTGGGAAAATTACACACCACCCCTGGGCACCTCTGAGAGGCAATACTTCCCCACTCGCAAGAACAGAGTCTGAGTGTAGAAAAGAAACTTTAAATAAAAGGAGGGAAGTAACTCGGTGTTAATTTGGGAAAACACCGCAAACAGGGTTCATAAACATAAACCATGAGCAAAAGACCCAACCTCAAGTAAGTTGGGCAGTGTCCTTTTCCCCTCAGGTTCTTAAGTCCAGCAACCCAAAAGTCCCTTTAACGTGCCCATCCCTTCTCTGCACCCCACTTACACTTGCTTGGTTCTTGGTCAGTGCAGACCCAGAGTTCAAAGGTGCATCTGCAGAGTTCGCCTCCCATCCTGGGTGGAGGTAAGGAGGCACCTTAGTTGCTCCGCTGCTCGGGCACTCACCTGCTGCTCGCTACGCCTCTTCGCCAGCTGCCCTGCTGGCCGCTCACTGCGCCTCTCTGCCAGTGTCCTGCTAGCCGCTCGCTCTGCTCACCGCCTTACTAGCCACTTGTTCACCAGCCAACTATCAGTCACCTTCTGCTGCCACCTGCCTCTCTACCATAACCTCTGCACATCAGTCTCATAGTGATTTTCAGCTCTTTGCAGGCTGGGCAGAAACAATGCCCCATCTCAAGTGATTTCAGCTCTCAGTGATTGAGCCTTTAAAATAATAACAGAGGCTCCTAATGAAGCCTATTTAGCTTTTTCTTTGAACAGTGGGGAAGGAACAGGTTAAACCAATCGAGGAAGAACCCTTGGAGAGGATTTGCAATTTCTTAGCTAGGATACCTATCCCCACTTCTCTTACTTTCACAGAGCTCTGGCATTCGAGCCCCTGGTTTAACAAGGTTCTTTCAACTGAGGGGGACCCTCTCATTTGGGACAGGTTAAGCACAGTCCTGCTTCCCTGTATTCCTACAATAATTACAACATTGGTAACCATATTTCACTACCCCTGCATTCAGTACTAAGGTGATTTTTAACCCAACACCAGCCAAAGTTGATCACTTTGACACTGCTCTATCTGCTGAATATCTAAGCAGAGCAGGAGCAAACTGTATTTACATAAACACACCCAAAGTCTCTCTCCCTCCCAGCTAGCTGTCAGGGGAGCATTAATTCACACCGTGCTTACATTTGTATGGGAAATAGTTTAAGAGATATGTAGAAATTAGGTTTCAAAACTGTTGAAGTGAAACTTGTTACCTGAGGTCAGGCGGGTCTCAGGGAGAACTCAATCAGTATTGACACCTGTGGATCCAGCCTGGTGTTTACCGTCTAGACCACTGCAGGCTTGAGGATTTGCAAAGACAAAAGAACCCCAAGAAGAGTCTCTGCAGCGGGGACCCATAGGGTAAGAGACAATCATCTCTAATTGTAGCAGAGAAGAAGAAAAGACACAATATTTTAGTCATTACAAAGGAGAGGCTCTGTGGGGGGTGAAGGGCAGGGGGCTGGGGGAGGGAACATGTCTCATGAAAGGTGAATTCCAGCTTCCTGAAGTAGTGAACACATAATGTAAGGACTGACCACTGGGTGAGAAAAACCTTATTAACAAGTTACTTTCCTGTCTAATAAGTATAGGCTATAGCTTGCATTTTATATTTTTCTTTTACTTGTAACCTTATGTTTCCCAACCCTTATATGTGCTTTTATTTGAATCTCTATCTCAAGCTCTCTTAAATAAATTTCAATTTGGTTTTATTGCAGACATATCTAAGTGCCTTGTGCTAAGAAGAGTGTTCAACTGAGGTGAAACCAGCAAACTGTGCTTCCACAGAGGCAGCTAATCAGTGTGCATTGCAGGCATTCAGAAGATAAGGAACTGGGCAATTGAGTGCAACAAAGCAGGGTGTGTAAATTGTTAGCCCTGCACTGGGACAGAGCCAGGCTTGTGGAGCCCCGAGCAGAGTGCTTGTGTTGCCAGCAGCCAGCTGGAGAGGGTTTGCCCTAATAGACACAGACAAGGCCCTCTCACACTGTAAGCAGGTGCTAGTGATACGCCTTGGACACTTCGAATAACCCTGAAAAGTGCCACACTTACCTTATAGCGGCATTGTGAGGATTGATATACGAGTGTGTGCACAGTGTTTTGAAGATGTAAAATACTATATAAATGCTGATGCAGACACAATTCATAATCTTGTCTCTCTTCACAGAACCTTAAAATGATGCATAGACTAGCTAATCTACCTAGTAAAAATGGCAGAAGTAAAAAACAGTTCTCCATCAATATTATAGACTGAATGCTGAAGGCTAGACAGACTGAAAATACTGATGCCTTCACTTATTTTTCTCATGTATTAGTTGCCAGAAATATTTAAGAAGACCTGGGAAGAGTGGCATTGCAGGGTGAAAATATTACAGTGAGGATAGGAATGAAAGTTTTTATAAAATATTATTTGTAGGTCAGTCTTCTTCCCTGAAAAAAAATGGGATTGCACCAAAAAATGCTAATAAGTGGGCACACAACTGCCTAGAAAAAAATAGGAAGGTGTTGTGATGGGTTTGGTCACAGACACTCCCTCAAGACTGTCACTAGGTGTGCTGGGATACCACTGAGAACAAAACTCCCTGCTAGAGAGGGCTTCCCTCCACTCTCATCTTGCTGAGCTAGACACTCCAGTCAGCTTCAGCACAGACCCAGAGGTTGGGCCACACCTCTCTGCAGTTCACTGAAACTAAGATTCACTTAGCCCAGGGGCCTCTCACCCCAGCACCCCATATTCAGTCTTTCTGGGTGCCTAAACCCCAAATGAATACGTTTTACTCTGTATAAAGCTTATACAGGGTAAACTCATAAATTGTCCGTCCTCTATAACACTGATAGAGAGATATGCACAGTTGTTTGCTCCCCCAGGTATTAATTACTTACTCTGGGTTAATTAATAAGCAAAAGTGATTTTATTAAATATAAAAAGTAGGATTTAAATGGTTCCAAGTAATAACAGACAGAACAAAGTAAGTTACCAAGCAAAATAAAACAAAACATGCAAGTCTAAACCTAATACAATAGGAAACTGAATACAGGTAAATCTCACCCTCAGAGATGTTCCAATAAGCTTCTTTCACAGACTAGACTCCTTCCTAGTCTGGGCCCTATCCTTTTCAGACCAACGTTGTGGTTTATGGCCTGGGTCCAACAATCACTCACACCCCTGTAGTTACAGTCCTTTGTTCCAGTTTCTTTCAGGCATCACTTTGGGGTGGAGAGGCCATCTCTTGAGCCAGCTGAAGACAAAATGGAGAGGCTTCAAGGGCCTTTTATATTCTCTCTCTTGTGGGCGGAAACTCCTTTGTTCTTTTGTCCAAAATCACAGCAACAAGATGGAGTCTGTAACTACCTGGGCAAGTCACATGTCCATGAATGATTCAGCTTTTTGAAGGCCGACGCCATTGTTTACATGTTAGTTTAAACATTCCCAGAAAAATTCAGATGTGGATTGGCGTCTCCCAAAGTCCATTGTCAGTTAAGTGTTTCTTGATTGGGCACTTACTCAGAATAGACCTTTCTCAAGAAACTGACCAAATGCTTCACTGATGCTACTTAGAATCAAACACATTGAGATACAAGTACATAGCCAATATTCATAACTTCAAATACAAAAATGATACACACATACAGACAGCATAATCATAACCAGCAAATTACAACCTTTCCATAGACACCTTACTTGACCTCCTTTGGACAAGATTTGGTTCAACTATAGGACGTTGGTTGCAACAATGACCTATACGGTCACAGTTCATGTCAATAACGTCAATATGCTGTTACAAGGGTGCAGTTGTAGGACCTAGCTCTAGATTTTATACTGTGTCCATTGCTGTTATATTAAGTATACAAAAAGGGGATCTATTTCAAACTCCCAACAAAAATGTCTCAAAATTCCAGCTGTTCCACATTTGCTGTGACTATTTCATGCCCAGCTACTGTACTATATACCAGTATTTATCATGAAGTCATGGTAGTTTCTCCATAGTTACAGTTGAATTATAAGCCTGCTTTGGGCCCTCTCTCTCAAATCTATAAAGAAGAAAAGTCAGTCCTCCTCACAAGTGGCAGGAGAGGTCTGGGGCTGATGCGGACATTTTCTGGACATTTGACATGATTTGGACAAGAGGTTCTTGGTTTACAACTGCCTACAAATAAGAGTTCATCAGAGCTCCACAAGTCTAACACTTTGTGCCATGTTGTAGCAAAACACTTGAAGGCCAGAAAGAAAGAGAACTAAATCCATTGGACTGTGCATGCTGAAATCTAGTGCCTGATGCCAACTAGGCACTGCAGAACCAGGTGAGATACCAACAGCAAAACCCCCTGCTTTCTATGTCCCACCCCAATGCTTCTGGCTTCAAGGACATGGTTCTGCTCCTTGTTGTCTTGACAAATGTCCTGTGGTTCATCAGAGCAGGACTCTGTGCCAGGGAACTACAGGGGATTCAGTGAATGGAGAAGCTGCCAGGAGCACAGCTGGTGTCACCACACCTGAGACATCTCTAGATACAAGTCTTCCCTCACCCTGCACCCTCTGTGCCCCTCTCATCATAACAAGGGGGCAGGGAGTGAGGGAGACATGTACCTAGAAATCTCTAAGGAGTAGTCTACCCCCAACCATAGCCCCTCTCTAATCCCAATTTCATCCTCTGAGCACCCCACATGTGTCACTCTCCATCTTCCAAAACACTCTCAGCTCGCTGAAGGGAGGTGCAATTTGAAGAGTGGGGAAGTCATTCTGAGCAGGAATGGAGGAGTGATAGCTAAGGGGGGAGGGATGGAATTGGGGTCAGCAACTATGTGGGAGGGGAGCATGTGGAGGATGATCACAGATGTGGGGAAGAGCAGGGGAAGAAGGAGGATGAGGGACCATCTCTGCGTCCCATCCGATAGGAAGATACCAGGAATGGAACTGGTGGTGTATCTGCCCCAGAGATATTTTCTTGAGCAACCTACATGGAACTTGAAGGGAGGAGCACAGGTTGCAGAAGGGAAAAGTCTAGAGGAGCAACAAGAAGTCACTCTGTTTGCACATGGCTTGAATGCCAGCTGCAGTTGCAGCACCTCTGTAAATAGAGAGGCAATTTAGTATTACAAGCATGGAGTCTTCATGTTATTACCCAGTATGTGGTACACAGAACATTGTGGCAGTTGTCAGAGACCCACAGCAAGGTAGAGAGCATGATTAACAGGCAAACAAACAGCACCTACAAGCAGAGCAAACAGGCAGTAGGGAGGGACTCAGACCACCAGAAATCATATGCTAGATTGCCAGACAAAGAACCTTGCACAAGCACAGAAGTAAGAATTGAGTCTGTATACAGAGCTGAGTATAGGAGATAAAGATGAAAAAAGGAAGGTAAAGCTTTTTCACTATCTCATGAGGAAAAAGGACGAGAAGATAGTGAGACGCTGTTGCCAGGAATAATTACCTGAAACACTGAACAGCTGATAAGTCTTTGAGTACTGTGCCAGGCATTAGAGGGACTTCAGGCATCAAGATTGTAGCTGATGACAATTGTAGGAGGAGATTGCAGGCCGGGTGGCCTATTTCACTAGTCCTTACATAAGAAGGACTAAAACCACGCCAAAGTCTGTTCAGGCCCTTCCTTCAGGACACAGTTTATTCTTCAAACATAATAAAGTCATTCAGCATAAGCTTCACATATAAACCCAGTCTTTTGCCCTGACCCAGGGTCTTCTGCAGGGTTCCCAAGGCCTTTCTCCTCACACCATCCCCCAGCCTGCCACAGGAATGAACCTGCCTCCTGTAGCTTTCCTCCCAATTGAACTCTCTGACCCCTTCCCAGCTGGGTCTGATAATCAAACAGGGCTGGATGGCCTCAGGGCTGCTGGCTTTTAGGGGGAAGACCACCCTGTTACAATGATGGCAAGGAAGAGACAATCCAGGACCATGATATCAAGTTGTTACAACTGCTAACCAGGTGTTGGGAGCAGAATATTAGGCTGAATGCAGGCAAGCGGAAGCTGAGGAGACCTAAGTTGGACATCTGTTGACCCTATGTTGGACATCTGTTGACTTTTGAGGGATTCTGGCAGGATCTTGATAAACTGAGAGATATTAAGGAAATGCCCAGACCAAAGGATGTGAAGGGAGTCCAGGGATGGGTAACTATCTTTCCAGATTCTGCACACACCTGTTAGCAGCCTGTGAACTTCTGAGACAGTTAACATCCCATGAAGCAGCATGGGAATGGTCAGAGACCTAAGAATAGGCATTTGAAAGGAGTAAAAAAAAAAACCTTAAGCAAGGCACCAGTCCTAAATACTACAACCCTATGGAGCAGCTAGAGCTACAGTGTGATGCTCAGAAGGAAGCTTAGGAGCAGCACTGATGTGTTGCCTGCAGCTCATAGCATTTGCTAGTAAAGCCTTGACAGGCACAGAAAGGGGAAATGCTTATCTAGAAAAGGAGCTATTGACTATGCTCTTTGGAATGGAACGATTCCATCAGTTCACCTCTGGGCACAGGGTGGATGTGCAGTCTGATCACAAGCCATTAGAGAGCATCATGAACAAGCCACTGCTGTGTGCACCCAAGACACTATCATGTGTGCTACTGAGACTGCAACACTATGATGTGGGCATAAGATACAGTCTCTCTCTGCTGGTGGCAGATACGCTGAGCAGGGCATACCGTCCCGAGTACAACACAGATGGGTCTGTGGAACAGGATAGAGTGTCTATCAACATGCGACAACGTCTTGGCATCTCTGATGGGAGGTGCCAGGCAATCCAACAAAGCATTGAACAAGACGGGACACAACAGGCAGTAAAATGATTCATACTCCAGAGCTGACCAGACTGCTAGGAGCAAGTGCCACAGGAGATTACCCCGTACCACCACATGAGGGATGAGCTCTGTGTGCAAGATGGGATTTTGTTTAAAGTGGACTGAGCAGTAATCCACCAGATTTAAGAGCTGACATCATGAAACAGATTTATGCTTCACACCTAGATATAGAGGCAATCCTGAGATGAGACAAGGAGTGTACCTACTGGCCAGGCAAGAATGCCCAACTGAGAGCATACATGAAACAGTGTGAGGTATGCAGAGACTATAGTGGTCAACAACAGAAGATTTAGGAGACTCTAGAGCCCCATGAAATCCCAGCCCAACCTTGGAAAAAGGTCAGAACAGACCTGTTCACTGATCATGACAGGAATTACATGGGCTCAGTAGACTAAAGATCTAGAAAACATGACTTATGAGGGAAGATTGAAAACATTGGGTTTGTTTAGTCTAGTGAAGAGAAGATTGAGAGGAGACATGATAACAGTTTTCAAGTACATAAAAAGTTGTTACAAGGAAAAGGGAGAAAAATTGTTCTTCTTACCCTCCGAGGATAGCACAAAAAGCAATGGGCTTAAATTGCAGCAAGGGAGGTTTAGGTTGGACATTAGGAAAAACTTCCTAACTGTCAGGGTGGTTAACCACAGGAATAAATTGCCTAGGGAGGTTGTGGAATCTCCATCATTGGAGATTTTTAAGCGCAGGTTAGACAAACAACTGCAGGAATGGTCTAGATCAGGGGGAGGCAACCTATGGCACGCGTGCCGAAGGCGGCACACGAGCTGATTTTCAGCGGCACTCACACTGCCCGGGTCCTGGCCACTTGTCCGGGGGGCTCTGCATTTTAATTTAATTTTAAATGAAGCTTCTTAAACATTTTAAAAACCTTATTTACTTGACATACAACAATAGTTCAGTTATATATTATAGACTTATAGAAAGAGACCTTCTAAAAATGTTAAAATGTATTACTGGCACGCGAAACCTTAAATTAGAGTGAATAAATGAAGACTCGGCACACCACTTCTGAAAGGTTGCCGACCCCTGGTCTAGATAATTAGTCCTGCCATGAGTGCAGGGGACTGGACTAGATGACCTCTCAAGGTTCCTTCCAGTCCTATGATTACTACTCCAATTTCTGGGAGGTGGACTATCTGGAGGACACTTAGGCAAGAACTGTGATGAGGAAACTGAAGGCTTATTTTTGCAAGGTCTAGCATACCTGACAAACTATGCTCAGACAATGGGACACAGTATACTGCAGCAAAATTCATATGATCCAGCACCAAATGGGAAACAGAATACAAGACTTCTTCCCCTGGGTACCCCCAAAGCAATGGGAAGGCAGAGACAGCAGTAAAGACAGATAAGAGACTGATGGCAAAGGAAAAACAGACAGGAAGAGGTCCCTACCAGCCTCTCAGAGACTAGGTAGTAGCCCAGCATAAGGACTGATGGTCTGGAGAACCCAGTGGAGGAATGATTGATGATACTCAGAAGCAGTTGAGAGAATGCGAAACTAAGCAGGAAGCCCACTACAACAAAGGACCTGAGGCTACTATACACAAGTGACCAGGTCTGGATCCAACCATCAAATAGCCACACAAGGCAATGGCAAAAGGCAACAATCCAAGCTGCTGTGGGACACAGATCATAGGAGGTAGCTACAGACTCAGGACAGCAGTAGAGACAAAACCTAAGACAACTGCTGAGTAGGGGCACACAGATGGCACACCCAGGCAGACAGGGCCATGGCCAGGCCAGACAGCCACAGCCGTCAGCAGGTGTGACACAGGAGAGTCAGAAGAAACAAGGTATATGAGCAACACAGATGACCCACAGGATGCCACCCAGCACAATGAATGCAGCAACAGGGTTGTAGCCAATGATTTGAGTTAATTGATCATTTATTGTGTGATGTTATGATTAGCTAACATGTTATGTCATATATAATCATATACCCGTGGCGATATAATACCACATTACAAAATTCCTTTTAAATAAAAGGATACAGGGTGGAAGCAAATCCCCTACCAACAGCAGTAACACAAACAAGAAATGGAAGACTGGTTGGGAGACCTGCACACTTGAAGGACTATGAGGCCTAATAGGCCACAATGGGTTGGCAGTAAAGGACATGTCACTACGATGGGTGGGGTTGCCAACTTGGTAATATTTAAAAACTGGACACTTCAGCAGGGATGCAGGAACTTCCCCTGCCCTGCCTCTTCCCCCTCACCCCCGGAGGCCCTACGCCCCCTCTTCCTCCCAAGGCTCCACCCCCATCCACTCCTCTTTCCCCCTCCCCCTATCACTCACTGCTTTTCCGCTCCTATCCCCCGGCCTGGGTCAGGAGGAACTTGCCTGTGGAGCTGGGGCTGGGAGCTGCAGCTTCCTGACACAGGTAGGAGGCTGCAGTGGGGACTGGCATGGGTGATGACCTGGCACCCCCTACCTCCCCCACCCACATTAACCGGACTGTAGATCTGACCGGACACTGTCAGGTCCCCTTTTTGACCAGACTTTCCAGTCCAAAACTGGGCACCTGGCCACCCTAATGGTGGGCTACGTACTAGTAACTTCTGGACTCCACAAGTCAGCAAATGCCTGCACAAAATACACAACAACAACAGTTAAAATGAAAAAGATAACAATTAGGGCTGTCAATTAATCACAGTTAACTCACACGATTAACTCAAAAAAATTAATCGCGATTAACAAAATTAATAGTGATTAATCACACTTTTAATCGCACTGTTAAACAATAGAATACCAATTGGAATTAATTAAATATTTTCGGATGTTTTTCTACATTTTCAAATATATTGATTTCAATTACAACACAGAATACAAAGTATAGTGTTCACTTTATATTATTATTTTTATTACAAATATTTGCACTGTAAAAATGATAAAAGAAATAGTATTTTTCAATTCACCTCATACAAGTATTGTTAGTGCAATCTCATTATTGTGAGAGTGCAACTTACAAATGTAGAATTTTTTTTTGGTTACATAACTGCACTCAAAAAAACAAAAACAATGTAAAACTTTAGCGCCTACAAGTCCACTCAGTCCTACTTGTTCAGTCAATCACTAAGACAAACAAGTTTGTTTACATAATGCTGCTCGCTTCTTATTTACAATGTCACCTGAAAGTGAGAACAGGCGTTCGCATGGCACTGTTGTAGCTGGGGTACCAAGGTATTTACGTGCCAGATATGCTAAACATTCATATGCCTCTTCCTGCTTCGGCCACCATTCCAGAGGACATGCTTCCATGCTGATGACGCTCATTAAAAAAAAAAAATGTGTTAATTAAATTTGTGACTGACCTCCTTGGGGGAGAATAGTATGTCTCCTTCTCTGTTTTACCCGCATTCTGCCATACATTTCATGTTATAGCAATCTCGGATGATGACCCAGCACAAGTTGTTTGTTTTTAAGAACACTTTCACTTCAGATTTGACAAAACGCAAAGAAGGTACCACTGAGAGATTTCTAAAGATAGCTACAGCATTCGACCCAAGGTTTAAGAATCTGAAGTGCCTTCCAAAATCTGAAAGGGATGAGGTGTGGAGCATGCTTTCAGAAGTCTTAAAAGAGCAACACTCCAATGCAGAAACTACAGAACTGAACCACCAAAAAAGAAAATCAACCTTCTGCTGGTGGCATCTGACTCAGATGTTGAAAATGAACATGCGTCGATCCGCACTGTTTTGGATCGTTATCGAGCAGAACCTGTCATCGGCATGGACGCATGTCCTTTGGAAGGGTGGTTGAAGCATGAAGGGGCATATGAATCTTTAGCTACAACAGTATGAACACCTGTTGCAAATGTAAACAAACTTGTTTGTCTGAGTGACTGGCTGAACAAGAAGTAGGACTGAGTGGACTTGTAGGCTCTAAAGTTTTACATTGTTTTGGTTTTTCAGTGCAGTTATTTTTTGTATATAATTGTACATTTGTAAGTTCAACTTTCATGATAAAGAGATTGCAAATATTTGTAATAAAAATATAAGCGAGTGCCGTACACTTTGTACTTTGTGTGGTACTGAAATCAATATATTTGAAAATGTAGAAAACATCCAAAAATATTTAAATAAATGGTAATCTATTATTCTTTAACAGTGTGATTAATCACACGATTAATCACGATTAATTTTTTTAATCATGTGATTAATCACGATTAATTTTTTTAATCGCTTGACAGCCCTAATAACAATCTGCATGGAACTTGGGGAGAAGAACACAGGTTGCAGGAGGGTACCAGGAAATAAGTCTGCATGTCAATGGCTTACGTGCTAGTACTAGTTAAAGCACTTCTATAAAGAGTTATTTTAATGAAGAACCACTTTAATTTTAATTTTAGACACATGGCATCTGTAATTGAGTAGCTGGCCCAGTACATGAAATTGGGCTCAGTTCTCTTTTCCGCTCCAGGAGCGCCCTTGTTTGGTGCAATGAGGAGGGTGGGGCTGACTCTGGGGATTAAAGAGAGCTGAGATGAAGAGCATAGCTAGGCTGAGAGCTACGGGGAAGGGATGCCCCTGAAGGAGGGAGGGGTGAGAATTCCCTGGTTGGGCAGTGGAGCCAGCTCAGGCTGGTGAAAGTGGAAGGCAGTCAGGGGGTCACCTACAACCTTTGCCAGGCCAGAGAGGGCTGAGATCAGTGGAGGAAGAAAGATGGAGGGGTGAGCTGGCTGTTGTCTTCAGGTAAGAGCTGGAATCCTACTGGTGGGATGAATATACCATTTGAAGTGTGCTGGGGGATTCTGGTCTATGGTAGTGAGCATTTTGGTAATAAATTAACCCTGCAGAAAGGGCTGTTTATCTACTCTGAAGGCAGCACTGAATTTGTTTGAAGAATGAAGAGAGAAACTGAGGGGAGGGGCCACTTGCAGGGCTGCCCTGAGGCCATGAGGGGGCACCTGAGAGGAGACCAGGCATTTAGAGTCCTTTCATATTGTTACCCAGCATCTGACATGAAACACCTTTAGGTGCAAGTTTCCGTTCTCCTTGCCCCCCTCGCAGTGCTGGAAGAGGGCAGGGAGACATGCAAGCCCGCACTCAGGTTGCCAGGGGCAGCTCTCCTACCCTGCCAATGCCCTGTGGGAAGGCGCCCTGACATCCCAGATGCCTGGCATTTTGCTGTGGCTATCTGCCCCCCCACACACACACACAGCACCCCGTACTGGCAGGTGCATGGACCCCTGCCTGGGAGATACAGCCCCTCCTGAGAGGGGGCTGATGCTTGGCCAGAGGAGTTGAAGCAGAGCAGGGACAGGATGCAATCACTCACTGTGACACTCAGCTCTTCTGCTGTGCAGCCCCTGGTGACTTCGGGAGAGAAAGGAGGATGCTTCAGGCTGGTGGGCTGATGTCAGTGGCTGGGGGAAGGTGGCAGCACTGGGCCCCACACGCCGGAACTGGGTGGGGCGGAGCAGAGAGACCCTGTGGTTGCTATCACCGCCTCCCTCTTCTGCCTCCCTTAAATACTATGGGGTCGGCTTAGCTGCAGCGGGCGCTGCTCCCGCTCAGACTGGCCGTGCAGCTGCTCTGAGCAGTCACAAGATGCGGGCAGTCATTGCCTTAATCGCTATGCTCAGCAGCCTGCTTCTCTTCGTGTGCCTCCTTTGGCTCACAGCAGACGGGTCCCTCCGCACCAGGTAGAGAGACTTGCAGCGGGGTGAATCCAAAAGAATCCGGGCGTCCAAAGCCAGCTCCAAAGTGTAGGTGGGGCAGAGTTTTGGTTTGGCTGGAAGCAGGCAGCAGCGTGGCTGATATTGATACCTGGCTGGAAGGTGGACTCCATGCCTGGAGGAGGTGGGAGTCCAGAGATCAGATACTCTTGCCTCTGAAATGCAGCTGGAAAATAAGGAGTGTGACTTTATAATCCCCTTTATACACTAGACACAACAACAGCAGAACAGCGTTCGCTCGGCTTTTCCTGATCTATTTTGGCTCTGAGGCTTTGCAGTGTATTAATGATTCATGGAGAGGGAACGGTTCACGCATGGTAACGTTTCATTACAGTGTTTGACAACTTTATTTTCCTTCTTGCTTACTAGGAGCTGGGAGAAGGAGACCAGATCAGCTACTGATGTCACACCTAAAGGGTTGAGAAAACTCAGGTCCCCTTTAACATCTGTCCAGCTTGCTACTCAAACCGAGAACAGGTACAGGCTATTTATTTCTTATTTAGTATTCATATTACCGTATTTATGATTGTGGTATTAATGCTCTATACAGCAAGAATTCACTATAGTTACCATTTGCTTTTATAAAGCCTTGATCAAAAGAGATGTTTAAAGCATATTAGAACAAGAAAATTGGCTTGCAGTGTAATAAAAGGACTACTCCATACTGGGTATCATCAAATGTCAATCTGTGGCTGGTTTTGTGTAGCAAAGCAAAGAGTGCTTTATAATTTGTTCTGAGCATTTTTTTCTTTTTCTTCAAAAATGTGGATCTGTCTGTCATTTAATTTTTTTAAAAATTCATCTTCACACACTTTGTTCATAATGTGGATTTCTCCTTTAAAATACATAAGCTTAGAGCCAGATTCTGAAATCCCTTACTCACACTGAGTAGCATCTTCTTCCATACGTAGTCTCATGGTTTAGTCCCAAGTGCCATGCTCTCTGAATCATTTTGTGGATCCTTGTTATCATGCCCATTAATTTATATCACAATGTTTAATAAGGGTATAGTCAATAAAATAAGCTGTGGGGAAAAAAGTCTTTTTATAAGTGCAGGGCTTGAATGTTTATAACCAAGAACCATATTTTGCCACTCAATGTTATTCCAGATTGCTCACAGCATAAGGTACTACTCACCATGGGTAAGGGTAGAAGAATTGATATATTAGTCATTCAAAAGCTGCTGCTATCTGGAATTTTTTTTTCACTATTTATTTTACTTAATTTAGCCATATTAACATTACAGCTGTTCTAATTAGCATATATATAAATCAACAGGTACAGTGACCAAAGAGCCATACAATGATTTAGAGAGAGTTTAGCAATTGGCTTTTAAGCTTGAAGTGTGAAATTTTGGCCCCATTCAAGTAAGTGGCAAAACTCCCATTGACTTCAGTGTGGCCAGGATTTCACCCAAAGAGTCTAACTGAAATTTTTGGTTTAAACTACAAATGCTTTCCCCCCAAGTCAATACAAATGGAGATAGTCCTACTATTCATTCTAACTGTGTAAATGTGGACAATTAAATATTTCTTACCAAGAAAACCCCCCTGTGACGCTCTGTACCTCAGGGGAACACCCTACACCCCCATGTTCATCTTTATAAAATGATTGTGTGGTATCCAATGCAAAGTTTGTTATGTTGGGTGTCTTTGGAAGGCTCATAATGCATTGAGCATGGTTGTTATAGTAATGTTATAGTAATTGTTACAGCAATGTTATAGTAAGGTTATAGGTTATAATTTCATGTATATAGTTATGAGGCTGAAAATGTATCCTCATGGCTTAAAGCAAGCCCATGCAAACACTCTCCACGAACAGAGAGAGGCAGTTCACACCTCATCAGGGCATAGATGGGACAAACCCAGCCCAGCCTCACAGGAACAATGGACACTGGCTTAGGCAGCAACAAAAGAATCTGTTAGACCCTCCAGGGAGTCACCCCCTTCCTTTGGGCAGTTTGGGACTGCGATGAGGTAATGCTCACCTGACTCTGAAGGGGAGAGGGGGCAAAGCCATGAGGGAAGAAAGGACATGATAAAAGGGAGAAACATTTTGCCATGCTCTCTCTCCCTTCCACCTACATCTACAGACACCACCACCACCAAGCGACTGAAACGCTGATCAAAGGGGAGAGCCTGACTGAAAAGCCAGCCTGTGGGGAGAAGCATCTAAGTTTTAAGGACATTGAAAGTGTTAAGATCAGCTTAGAATGCGTTTTGCTTTTATTTCATTTGACCAAACCTGACTTGTTATGCTTTGACTTATAATCACTTAAATCTACCTTTATCGTTAATAAATCTGTTTGTTTACTCTACCTGAAGCAGTGCATTTGGTTTGCATTGGGAAAACAAGCCTGGTACATATGCATTTCTTTGTTAAATTGACTAACTTTTATATAAGCTTGCAGCGTCCAGCGGGCATACTGGACACTGCAAGACAGAGGTTCCCAGGGTTGTGTCTGGGATCGGAGATATTGGCTAGTGTCTTTCGCTTGCAAGTAGCTGGGAGCAGCTTACATACCAGAGGCTGTGGGGGTTCTCACGGCAGAGCAGAGTAAGGCTGGCCTAGCAGATCACCGGTCCAGATAACACCAGAGGGGAACGTCACAGTGGTGCAGCGAGCTTTTGTTGCTGTACGGCTTGTTACTCCAAGTGAAGTTCACACTTTAAGCACTGATATTTGTGACTTTAAGCGAGTCATAAGTGCAGTGGCTAAGAACAGTCAGGAGGAGGTCACAGTTTTGTTATTTCCTGTTTGCTTATTTCGGGAAAGGGAAGTAAGAACAGGAGAGCAGGAAAATGAGTGAAAGCAGTGAAGCAATTGCAAAGTTGGAGCTTTTTAGGTTTTAGCCTGCAGAAAAGGAGAAGGAGCACCAGAGATTACTACTACTGAAAGAACTGGAGATAAAAGAAAAAGAGGCAGCCAGGGAGAAAGCTGCACACAGGAAGGAATGGGGGTGTAATGCCTGCCAAGGAGAGAATTGTCCAGGTTGTTAGCTGCCAGCAGGTCGCAGCTGAACCAGAAGCAAAACAGGCCCAGAGGAGAGCCCAGAGAAGAGGCAGGGGATCTCAGAAACCACCGAGGTGGGTGAGGTTTCCTATGACACTGTAACACAGGGAAGCAGTGTGCTTCCAAGTATGGGAGGGGCTGAGACTAGCTCCTTCCCAGCAGAAGGCAACGTGCCCTCAGGCGCAGGGGCAGGAGAGGTGTTGTCTGTAATTAAGGACACTGTTCCAGTTGTTAGCTGGCAGAGCTTTGCAGCTGAACAAAAGAACAGAGAAATGTGTCTTGGGAGGGGGCCCAGAGGAGGAAACTGGGGAAGGAATAGTGGGGGTACAGGACTGTCTCCTCACTAGTCACTTGGGGCGGGATGCCCAGGACACTAGGAGGATGGATGGATCAGCATCTGTGCACCCAGGCACTCAGCCTGTGACCCAGGTTTTGAGAAGGAACTGTGTAACTGACCTCCCGGAGGGGAGCAGTCACACAGCTGACTTCTCGGGGACAGAGAAAGGGGTGATGGAGGGTACCCCAATCCAGGTCTCAATTTTTCAGGATGCTATTCCTGATAAGTTTTTGGAAAGTAACTGTGTCTCTTTACATCAAGATGCAGCTCCAACGCCTCTAACAGCAGAGGAGTTGAGACCAGGAAATTGCCAGGCAGTAGTCTGCCAGAATACAGACGACCCAACTCCCAGAGGGGGAGGGGGGGGAGGTGCTTTCCCCCAGGCTGGTGAGACACAGAGAGCAGTCAGGGGTGGCTCTAGCTTTTTTGCCACCCCAAGCACAGTAGGCAGGCTGCCTTCGGCGGCATGCCTGGGGGAGGTCCGCTGGTCCCGCGACTTTGGCGTACCCGCTGCCGAATTGCCACCGAAGCCGCGGGACTGGCGGACCTCCTGCAGGCAAGCCGCTGAAGGCTGCCTGACTGCCGCCCTCGCAGGGACTGGCAGGGCGCTCCCCGTGGCTTGCCACCCCAGGCATGCGCTTGGAGCGCTGGTGCCTGGAGCCGCCGCTGAGAGCAGTTATGGGAAAGCTGCTGGGAAAGGGTGAATCTGATCAAAGGGTAAACACACCCAGCCCAGAAAGCACAGATCACCGCCCTCTAGGGGGCAGGGAAGAGGGAAACACAGGGTAACCCCAAAAGGGAAGCTGGATTTTCTACATATGTACACTCCTGGGGTTGGGAGACCGCTCCCCAAAGGGCCAGCCAATGTGCAGGATCCCCCTGACCACCTATCTTGCCAGACCCTGATGCACCAAAATTCCAGAAACATGATTAAATTAAGAGCCCACACAGAGGGAACACTGGAGGGAAAGAAAAGCCAGTGACTGATTACATGGGAGAGAGAGTCAAAGGACACCATGGGTAATGAACAAACTAACCTCAGACTACACTATCTGAACAAAGGGTGTGGTATCATAAAGATACTTGTAAACGCACATCTATGATAAAAATTTGGGTACTAATATTAAGTTTTGGGGATAAGAATTTTGACACGGGTGTTAAGCCTTATGATAATGCTATTTTTTCAATTAAATACCTGTAAATAGGTTTAAAGCTTATCACAGCAGAGAAACCATTAAAAAAACAACAACCCTGCTTTGCTGTGTGTGAATGAGGAAACTGAGGCACACTGCCTCATGGCCTTAATGGCTGGATGCCAAGAGAACTATAACAACAAACGACAGCCCCCCCCCCCCCCCCCCCCCCCCCCCCCATAATTTAGGTGTTCCAAATGTCTTAGGTTTTTTAAAGTTTAGATGCAACAAAACATGTAATGTTAACATGTGGAGCATTTGGTCAGTCTGTGTGCACTCCTTTTGTGTTCTTGTCACTTGTTTCCCTTTTCTGTGTTCTTTCCCTCTCTGTCTGCTTTCTCATTCCTTCCTGCTCTCAATTACTAGTAAGTGGTTTCTCAGCATGTCCTCTGTTCTGTTGAGGTTTATGTATTTGTTGCTTCTATCTCTTCTCCACTTTATGTACTCTGTCTTTTGTTTTTTTTCTTTTGCTTTCCCCCCCCCTCTTAACTCCTTCTGTTGCTTTCTTCCTCCTCCCCACTAGTTTCTGTGTTGTGCTTTCCTGCCACTCAGCTCTGTGTGCTAAGCAATGGAGTCACGTTGAATTGGAAGTGCTGGCAGACTCAGAGTGCTTCAGTGAATGGGAGTCTAGTCAATTTTAACCTGCTATTAGCACAGTCACAACCAGAGCAAAGAAATAGAGGGGACAGGAGGCATGTGGGAAGACCAGTGACAGGTTTTTAATCTCAGTTGTAAGGCAAGTGTTGATGGGGTGTTACCGGCTATCCCCCAGATAGAGTCAGATCATTGTTAGGGACCTCATGGATGATGGATGCAGCCAACTGGTGTTCCTAGAGGGCCATGATGATGGAGTTCTTCTAAAAACAAATATTATGGCCTCTCCCCCAAGTGGCATGTGTCTCTTTCCTAGGCATACCTCTGGAGAACTCCTCCCCAGAAGTCTGGTGGCAAGGTCCAAAAGGCAACCAAACTAAAGTATTGAATCAAACCCCCAAAACAGAACATGACCTCTCCCTGGGGTTTGTTCCTTGCCCATATCCCTGCTGGAAATCCAGACTCTTCGCAGAAATGCAGCAGGCACAGCCCAAAGCAGCCATGCGGATTCTCACTGTCTCTGGGTGAAATTCACAACAACCGTCTTTGCGGTACAGTCCCTGGAGACTCCCCTCCTCAGTTTTAAAGGGCCAGTGTACTCTGTTACTGTGGACTCACCTTCCCACCCCACTTTCTACAGGAGTATAGAACAGGGGTGGCCAAACTGTGGCTCGTGAGCCACATGTGGCTCTTTTACCATTTAAGTGTGGCTCGCGGTGCCCTCCACATCTGCCCCCCACCCCCGTTCCCCACCTACCGGGGGAGGGGGGAGCTCGTGCAGCAGGGTGGTGGGGTAGGAGCTTCTGTCCAGCAGGGATAGGGGGGTCTCAGGGCTTCTGCCCAGCAGGGCACACCTGCCGGGGCTTCAGCAGGAGCAGTGCTGAAGCCCTGAGTCCTGGCAGGTACCTCCCACGGGGCTGAAGCTCCAAGCCCCAGCCAGCATTCCCCGGCTCTCAAACTTCTGAAGATTGTCTGTCATATGCGGCTCAGAGGGTCAGTAAGTTTTGGCCACCCCTGGTATAGAAGGTAGATATGGAAAAGACCTATTAGATCACTTAGTCAATCTCCCTAAAAAATGCAGAATTATTCCCTACAGGACATTTTCTAGTGCTTGCCTGGTCTAGTTTTTCCAGTCTCAAGCAATGGGGATTCTGCCACTTCTCTTGAGAGATTATTTCAGAGCCTAATACATCTCACTGTTAGCAGAACATCAGGGACATCTTCCCTACGATTCTCCATTATTAAAGTCATCATTCCATTGCTATTAGTCAGACATCTCTTTCCCACGCCCACTGTCTCACACCAACCTCTTCCCTTCTTGGTAGCAGCAACCTTGCTTTAAAGACCAACTAGAATAAGAAACAGATAAATAAGATCAGCCCATGCCGGTGGAGGGGAAGACAGCTTTCTCAAAACACAACTAATGCAGAGATTTAGGTTAATAGAAATGATGACAGGGCAGCAAAGAGCTGGCCAGCCACCACTTGCTACGTGGCACCAATTTTAAAGCACCTCTTAATATTTTCTTTGTCTTGAGCATCATTATCTTTTCAACAGAAAAGTCTATTTTGTAACAAACATGACCTGCGTCGTTGGGTTGGTCGGATAATTGGCGAAGGTGTTAGAAGAGCTGTGAGTAAGCAGGGAGAAAGGAGATGTTTGCAGCAAGGATAAGTTAGAATTAATTAATACATCGTATCACAGCCTTTTTTCCCTCCATGTTTTTTCTTCTACAATAGCAGATCATTTTGCAGGGCTAGGGAATAAATAACTATATCGTGATAATAATGAACTATGCTATAGAGTCCAATACAATATTTTGACAGAAGAAAGAATGTATCAGTGGGGTGGAGGGTGGGATAGGCAGACTACCAAGGTTATGAATCGTAACCTAGTAATACAAATAATAAACTGCAGTTTAGATTAGCAGAGCTGCCACCTTTGCTGACTAATTTTGCTGCTGTCTTAATGTTTTGTAACTTCCCTCCTCAATGATATGTGCAGACACACTTGAGAAGTGTATTTCCAGGACATACCTAGTGTATCTGCTATGTCTAAATGAATAGAAGCTCTATTGTAAGCTACTGCCAGGACACATTTATGTTCTGACACCAACGAGGGGTTTCTCAGCCTCTTCCAGTCCACTTAGCCAAAGTGAAATTGTTGTTGTCTGTCATTCTGTCGAGTGTGTATTGTTATAATACCATTTCAGTATTATCACCTTATTATATTCTCTTCACTAGTCTAGTAGACTGTGAATATTGTTTGCCATGTTCTCTGACTAGTTTATGGATTTTATAAAGAAAAAATATTGATACTAAATATGACTCTGGTTCAATGCAACAGAAGGACTACCAAATAATTTCAAAGTGCCATTGAGTTAAAGGATATTTAGGACCTGCTGTAACATTACTTATCCAAGCTAAAGTTTCATGGGAATTTTGCCTGAGTAAGGAGTGAAAGATCAGCTTTTTACACAGTTACCATTATTAATATTATAAGGCAAATAGTTGCTCCTGTGGTTTGATAAAGTAGTTTTTACAGTCCATTTCACAAAGCATTTAGATTGTGTATTGCCTTATTAATCAAAGTGTCATGAACCTTAAAAACATCAATGTATTCTCATTATCTAATTCACTTAAATTGGTGGCAGAGTTAACAGTTTAATAACACCCTTACTATGGAAGAGTGGATTATTGGTTTCTAATAACCCAACTAACACACCGTGAAAGATTCAAAATTAAATGTGTCTACTAGGGAGAAGATAAGACACAAGAATATTCACAAACAGGCTGCAAGTTTTCAGTAGCCAAATCTGATAGAAAGAGGTACATATACAGTAGCATGAAGACAAAGGCACCTGAGAGACTAAGGGAGTTAGTCAGCTGGTGAGTATCTCAGGGGCACTTCTGTCTTATTGCTATTGATTTAATTTAGGGGAATAAATAACTATATATAGTTAATAATTCTCTATGCTATACAAACCTGGGCAGGGGAGAGACTGGGAACATGCCGTTGAGTTTGGTAGGACACTGGGCTGGTTTTCTGTGTTTGGTGTATGTGAAATCTAGGCTTGGTTGCTGACTGTCTGGGCTAGGTTGCCCTGCAGTTAGGTGGGTGAGCATCTGATTTCGAGTAGGACTGTTTGAAGTGAGAGCAGTGGAGTTTTTTGGATAGGCCACTGATCAGCGGGGGCTGAGTGAGAAGGGGTGAGTGACCCATTCCAACTATGTGTAGGGCCCAGGCCTTAAAAAGCACAGATGTTGCCAGTCACTGATAAGATGAAGGCAGATGGGAGACTAAAGGAGTTAGCCAGCTGAGCTCACCAGCAGATGGAGAGAGTGTGGGTAGGTGGGTTTGTTTTCTCCCCCTTAACTTGCTGGTACTCTACAAGGGAGAACCCGCAATGGGAGGAAAATGGCACATTGCTAATGCCACTGCTAGCTATTCCTCTGCCTGCACTGGTGGGGGACCTGGTCAGACAGGTGTCTTGACTCTGGTAACTTGCTGGGAATGTGGCCTGCATGTACCTGTCAAAGAAAGTCAGACAGGAGGAACCAGGTGGTGTGAGTGGTGTCTGTTTATTCCCCAGACTCCTTGCATTTTGGGGAAGAAATGTGGGGGAGTGGAAGTATTAGTACATAAGATAAATCAAGGGTCGGCAACCTTTCAGAAGTGCTGTGCCGACTCTTCATTTATTCACTCTAATTTAAGGTTTCACGTGCTGGTAATACATTGTAACGTTTTTAGAAGGTCTCTTTCTCTAAGTCTATAATATATAACTAAACTATTGTTGTATGTAAAGTAAATAAGGTTTTTAAAATGTTTAAGAAGCTTCATTTAAAATTAAATTAAAATGCAGAGCCCCCCGGACCGGTGGCCAGGATCCGGGCAGTGTGAGTACCGTTGAAAATCAGCTCGCGTGCCGCCTTCGGCACGCGTGCCATAGGTTGCCTACCCCTGAGATAAATTATGACTTAATTGGCATCACAGAGACTTGGTGGGAGAAATCTCATGACTGGAATACTGGTATAGAGAAGTACAGCTTGTTCAAGGAGGACAGAAAGGGGAAAAAAGGAGGCGATATTGTGTTGTACATCAAGCATATATATATGCTCATTCTGAGGTTCAGAAGGAGGTAAGAGGCAGACCAGTGGAAAGTCTCTGAGTGAAGATAAAAGTGGAGAAAAACAAAGGTCTACTATAGACCACCAAACCAAGAGGAAGAGGTGGATGAAGCGTTTCTAGATAACAGAAATCCAAAACACATGACCTGTAGTAATGAGGGACTTTAACTACCCAGATATCTGTTGGCAAAGTAATACAGCAAAACACAAAATGTCCAGTAAGTTCTTGGAATGTATTGGGGACAACTTCTTGTTTCAGAAGGTGGAGGAAGTAACCACGAAGGCAGCCATTTTAGACTTGTTTTTGTCCAACAGGGAGGAATAGTTTGTGAATCTGAAGGTGGAAGGCAACTTGCTTGAAACTGATCATGCTTAAGTGGGACCAAATAGGGCCAAGGCCCTCGTGCTGGCTCTCTCTATAGAGCTGAAGTTCACTCCTTGAAAGAACATCTGTTCTTGCATAGTGATGTGTTAATGTTATGATGGGATGTGCCTCAGATGGTCAGTCTACCTGAAACAATGCCATGTCAGATCAGCTTTCTGACTGGCTCTTCCTGGCAGGGGGTGATTTCTTCTGGACAGGAAACCTTGCAGGCCAGCTTTCAGAACTTGTTTGAACAGGTTTCAAACAAGCATTTGAGTACTAGCTACAAGACAATGGCAGTGTATCAACTTTGACTTTGAACCAGCCTTACTTTATGTGGAAACCAACTAATGCAAAGTATGACCGATTATTACCATTGGCTTTTGTGTATCTCTGAAAAAACACTGTCAGCAGGTGATGAGGAGGGTCCCATGTATAAGATCAGCTGTAAAAAGGAACAGCTGCTGTTGGATCCTCTGTGGCTGTGTGTGTTTTTCTGTTTTCTGTATTTGGAGATCACTTTTGTCCTGTCTTGAACTCCGAGGCTGCTGTGGATAATGCTTTGTGTGCCGGTGGATACAAACAGTTGGTATATAACAGACATGGGCCTGATTAGGCTGATCAGACTTAAGCTCCATGGACATAAATGGAAAAGGTTCTGATTTACACCAGCTTAACTGAAATGACAAGTGGCACCTACGTCTTCAGTTCTCCTTGGCTGACTTGTGAGGATGTCTGCCTAAAAAGTGCTCCCTTACAGAGGTAGAGTAACAACTCAGGACAAGTCTACGCTGCAGCCAGGGGTATAATTTCCAGCTCAGGTAGACATACCTGCACTAGCTTTGATCGAGCTAGTGTGCTAAAAAGAGCAGTGTGGCCATGGCTACATAGGTGGTGGCATTCGCTAGCCTGCCTGAGTACAACCCTGCCTGACCCCTTGGGTACCTACGTGAGTAGCTAGCCCAAGCTGCCGCCTGTGCTGACATGGCCCCACTGCTAATTTTAGTGCACTAGCTTGTGCAGAGCTAGCTCATGTATGTCAATTCAAGCTGGGGACTACATCTCCCAGTTGCAATGTATGTTCCCCTTCATTCTTCCTGGAGAAGCAGCTTTTTCCCCCTCGTATGCTGTAAGTGTCCTAACACTTGTGACTGTGTTCTTTCATGTTGATAGCATCCACGCAAGTAGATGAATCACAAGGTTTTATTGAATATTCCAAGATCTGTCCTTAGCACAGTTCCTTTTCACTCTTCCATCCAGTCCCATATCTCTGGTTATAAGCAATGACCGTTTGCACCAGTAGCATGCATTTGGCTGATAATATTGTTATTTCTCTTTTTAAGATGGTTTTTATATAATTAATCGTAGACTGTGTTCCCATTTGTGCTTTGAACTGCTGCAGTATAAGAATAATTTTTAGCAACCACAGCAGTAACAGGAACAACAGAAACAAAAGAGAGGAACAGTGCATCAGTGTATTTCACTTATTTTTCTGCGTTGTCATTCTGGTTGTGTTTTGAAAGAAATATCTACATCTATAAATCTGGGCTAACCAAAAGCTGCTTAAGCACATGTGTGCAGAGCTCTTATGAGAGCCAGGACAAAGGGACCTCATTTAGTAAACCTCGTAAACGTGTGTGTGTGAACTGTATTGACAGAACGTTTATTATCAATTATATACATGCTGTACTGAGTTCGGTGCCCTGAAAAGCTGCTGCCCTTATATTTGTATGTCACTCTTCCAAAAGAAGTATTAACATAAGAAACCATATCCAAAATCAGCCACTGAGCTGATAACAAGTAATACCAGCTGTAATTGTCTGTCTGTTAGATGTCCTGTATAGCTGAAAAAACAAAGAGCTAGATTGTGGCATTTTGCCACAGCCCCCAATAAAGTGTATGCAGAGCTGCAGCTCCCTAAGGAGAACCCTAGATGCACTCCTGGGGGAACCCCCTCTCTGTCCAGGGGGAAGTGCAGTCTGTGACTTCCCTCTTAGGGATGCAGTATGCTCCCTCTCCCCATCACAGACAGCCAACTCTTGGTGAGTTGTTCCTGTGGTCTCCAGGAAAATGGTTGCAATTCTGCCCAGCCCTTATGTGCCCTGTCCTGGGGGAGGAAAGGCTTCTTACTCCCTCTCTGTCCTACTGCCTGGCCATGTAAGTGCTTGTCATAGCCTAGTACCAAAATGTTGTTACTGCTAACTTTAGTCTGTTTATTCCTGCTTAGTCAAGCAAGGGCTGGTCTGCGATTCTTACCTGAGTAAGACTTCCACTGACTCTTAAGGGAGTTCTGCCCGAATAAGAACTGCACAATCGGCCCCTGCTTCAGTATTTGTGTGCACAGAGTGGGCCAAATTCTACTTTGACATGTGGCGCAGGCCTCTCAGGGACTTCATTGTGAGCCTGGTGTGCACCCAAGGACAGGATTGGGCCCTGCACATCCCAGTGATGGTGACACAGGTGCAGGAACAACATCAGCACTCCTGGTTCATCAGCCTTGAGGCTGAAATGTACGAAGCCCTTGGCATCCTAATCACTAGAATATGAGTATGTATGCACTGCAGTGGCCTGGCTGCCTTGACTCTGAGAGCTGGATTGGGTTGCTCAGGAGAGCACCCGCACATAGGCAGTCATGAACGAATGACACAGCATCTGTGCACAAGCTACTCACCTTTAACCATGATCTATGCAAGTATGCTCCGAGCATCAGAGCTACACAGTCTCCAGAAACGAAGACATTCTTGCACAGTGTGAGTTTTGGTGTAGGGGTGAACAAATTGTGCACTCAAAGGGCCAGATTTACAGCTAAGGATCTGGCCCACACTACCTGATTGATTGTTAAAAAGGGTGTTCATATAATTAATTCATACAGTATCAATAAGCACAGAGGATACTTTCTCTGTCCAGTTGCCTATTGAGATAGGGTCTTGGCCTTTCCTGTGACAGAAGGGAACTCTTTAAGAAGTTGTTATTGTTTAGGCTGGCTTTCTATGCTGGAATAGGAATATCTTCACCTAGGTCTAGCAAACATGTTTAGTATCATTAAAGGGGATAATTTAGGGTCCAGCATGCCAGAAGGTGAATTTAGAGAGTCAGACAGGTTTGAAGTGTTTGGATACAAAAGCCTGTTAACTTAATGTTGGTCAGTTGAGTGTATGAACATGTTGGTGGGCTCCTACTGAATCGGTGAAGAGGAAGAGTGGGTGCAGAGAATGAGAAATTATGGTCAGTGGAGCAAAAAACCTCATGTCAGAGGGAAGAAAAATGTTGCAAGAGATGATAAAGAGAGGAGGATATTGTCTGATATAAAACATGGATACCAGAGAGAATTTAAGAGAGAAATAGAAGATACTGTTCTCAATCTAAGAGTACGTCTATACTGCGTTTGAAAACCCACGACAGTGAGTCTCAGAGCCCGGGTCTACAGCTATGGCACTAAAAACAGCTTGTGTAGACATTTGGGCATGGGCTGGAACTTGGGCTCTGAAGTCAGGGGTGATTTTCAGAGCCCGAGTCTGAACGTCTGTGCAGCTGTTTTTAGTGCCATAGCGTAAGTCCGAGTCTGAAGGCCCAGGCTCTGAGACCATAGGTGCTGGAACAATTTTTATAGTGGGGGTGCTGAAAGTCATTGAATAAAACTGTAAACCCTGTATATGATGGAAACCACTTCAAGCCAGGGATGGTGCTGAATCCCCAGCACCCCTAGTTCCAGCATCCATGTCTGAGACTCACTTCCATGGGTGTTAAAACGCAGTGGAGCCGTACCAAAAGAGGCTTAATAACCAACAGGTCTATCTTCTATCAGGAACACGGGAGCAAGAGGCATACTTAGAAGTTTGGGGGCTGGGGGGGGGAGGGGAGATGTTATTCATGTGACTACATTTTCTTTACACATCATCTATAAAACAAGGGGGAAATACTAATCTTGGGTCACTAGATTAAAAACTAGTGACCTACAGGTGAAAGTTTCCACATCCAGTTACATAGCCTCCCCGAGTTACCCAGTTTTCTTTGAATTGTAGGCTGTTCCTGAATCAGGGCCGTCTCCAGGGTTTTTGCCGCCCCAAGCAGCAAAAAAAAAAAAAAAAAAAAAAAAAAAAAA
>QXTE01000081.1:6699551-6804900 GCA_003942145.1 Platysternon megacephalum | reverse complement strand
AAAAAAAAAAAAAAAAAAAAAAAAAAAAAAGCCGCGATCATGATCTCTACCGCTGCCGCTTGAGTCTTTGGCAGCAATTCAGTGTCTGGTCCTTCGCTCCGAGAGGGAGCGAGGGACCCGCCGCCGAAGAGCCGGACGTGTCGCCCCTCTCCGTTGGCCGCCCCAAGCACCTGCTTGCTGGGCCGGTGCCTGGAGCCGGCCCTGTCCTGAATATTGCATTTTAGCAACAGCTTTGGAAAACCACCCTCTGTTAAGTATTTATCATAACAATATTTTAATATATCTTCAAAATGTAATGTTCAAGCTCCTTCCGAGTCCCATTTATTTTTTTAATTACATTTCTGATTTACATTGGAATTGGCACAAGGCAATTGATGATATGAACTGAGATTATGTTAAATCAAATTTGTTGCTGGTGAGAACAACAACCTCCCCTTCTGCAGAGAAACCTCACAATAGAAGTGATTCAGACTTCATTGGTAATGTTTTTCCAGAATCTGCGGCAGTTATTAATTTGATGTGACAATGAGATTAACTGTGGGGTTGCTAAGAGTGCTTTCTATCTTTTGAAAATTTTCATGTTTTTTCCCCAACAGAACAACTCTCAAAAATGCAATTTACCAACTTCAACAGGCTTCAAAATGTAAGGAGATGCAGGACAACATTTGGTCTTCATCTATCAAGAAGAAAAGGTAGGCGTTTGGTTTGCTTTCTGCTATGTTTGGTTTAAATAGAAGACTAAGTGTCTGCTTGTCTTTTGCACATAATTCTCATTGACAATAATGCAAAATCATAAAACAGCAAACTGAAAATGTGCATCCAGTGTTTGGCTGATTTATTTTTTTTCTTTAGCATCCACTGGATTTATTCTTGGTCTAAATTAAAGAAAACAAAAATTAGTATGTCAAGAAGATTTCTCATTCACAGCTGCAAATGAGAGGGAGACTTCTATTTCTTCTTCTTCAATCTAAGGTCTTTAAAAAAAAAAAAATCACCGTGACAGAATCTGAGAAGCACATTTTCCTTTGGGGTTTCCTTTCCTGATTAGTTCACATTCTTACAAACCAATACACAATCACAATAAGTGGATTCTCTTCAGAAAAGGTCTAGAAATGAGCTAGTATAAAAACGGAATTACCTATAGTGACTGTAGTATTGCCCCCAGGAGACTAGTTGTTCCATTGTATAGACAGACACCATGGTACATTGTATACACAGACACCAGCATCTCCTCTACTTTACAGTTTTCATCATTGACTACCACTGGTGAAACTGCACCAGTGCAGAAAAAACCTTATATATTTTCCTAGTGTAGACACTGTAGACTCTGGAGTATAGACTCTGACATCAACCTGGCTCAGGTTCCTGGCCCCTCTGCCCCTCTCTGTGCAGGAAATGGAGAAGTGGCCCATTTATTTTGCATATGCCATCTCTCCACCCCTCTCCCACTCCCCATGCTATTACATACTATGAAAGCATATGCTTAAATATCTGCAAGATCATGGCTGTGGCCTTTTATTTGTACACAGAGGACAAATGACATGTAAATTAGATAAAATAATAATAAATTATCAATCTTTGCCCAGTCAAAGGCCAGGAAATGTTTAAACTTTGCTTCACTGGAAACCACCATTAAATCAGTTTTTAAAACATTTTTTCTTTTCTTTTTTTGCCTCCACCCCACACTTTTGTTGTCCAAATTTTGATGCTTCTTTTTCCTGTTTTTATCAGTCTCCGTGATTTCCCTCAGTCAAATTTTAATTCTTTTTAAAATGGTTTGATCTAGGTCAAAGGCCTTTTTCCTTCTTTTGATTGAACCTCTTTTCCCCTATCTATCTTAAACTTCAGGGTTTTCTCTGACTTTTCAGTCTTTCCTCTACCACTTTTTTGGTCACTCTACTCCCCTGCACTTGGTCATCTCTTCCCTCCATTTCACCCGTTCCTATTGCTGCGCTGGCTCTCTCTTCTCTTTAGTCACCATAGAATCATAGAACTGGAAGGGACCTCGAGAAGTCATCTAGTCCAGTCCCCTGCACTTAAGGCAGGACTAATTACCTAGACCATTCCTGACAGGTGTTTGTCTAACCTGCTCTTAAAAATCTCCAATGATGGAGATTCCACAACCTCCCTAGGCAATTTATTCCAGTGCTTAACCACCCTGACAGTTAGGAAGTTTTTCCTAATGTCCAACCTAAACCTCCCTTGCTGCAATTTAAGCCCATTGCTTCTTGTCCTATCCTCAGAGGGTAAGAAGAACAATTTTTCTTCCTCCTCCTTGTATCAACCTTTTACATACTTGAAAACTGTTATTGTGTCCCCTCTGTTTTCTCTTCTCCAGACTAAACAAACCCATTTTTTTCCAATCTTCCCTCATAGATCATGTTTTCTAGACCTTTAATCATTTTTGTTGCTCTTCTCTGGACTCTCTCCAATTTGTCCACATCCTTCCTGAAATGTGTCGCCCAGAACTGGACACAATACTCCAGTTGAGGCCTAATTAGAGCAGAAGAATTACTTCTCGTGTCTTGCTTACAACACTTGGAACAGCGTTACACTGTTGACTCATATTTAGCCTGTGGTCCACTATGACCCCCAGATCCCTTTCCACAGTATTCCTTCCTAGGTAGTCATTTCCCATTTTGTATGTGTGCAACTGATTGTTCCTTCCTAAGTGGAGTACTTTGCATTTGTCCTTATTGAATTCCATCCTATTTACTTCAGACCATTTCTCCAGTTTGTCCAGATCATTTTGAATTTTAATCCTATCCTCCAAAGCACTTGCAACCCCTCCCAGCTTGGTACCAGCTTGGTATCATCTGCAAACTTTAAAAGTGTACTCTCTATACCATTATCAAAATAATTGATGAAGATATTGAACAGAACTGGACCCAGAACTGATCCCTGCTGGACCCATTCATTATGCTCTTCCAGCATGACTGTGAGCCACGGATAACTACTCTCTGGGAATGGTTTTCCAACCAGTTTTGCACCCACCTTATAGTAGCTCCATCTAGGTTGCATTTCCCTAGTTTATTTATGAGAAAATNGAACAATTTTTCTTCCTCCTCCTTGTATCAACCTTTTACATACTTGAAAACTGTTATTGTGTCCCCTCTGTTTTCTCTTCTCCAGACTAAACAAACCCATTTTTTTCCAATCTTCCCTCATAGATCATGTTTTCTAGACCTTTAATCATTTTTGTTGCTCTTCTCTGGACTCTCTCCAATTTGTCCACATCCTTCCTGAAATGTGTCGCCCAGAACTGGACACAATACTCCAGTTGAGGCCTAATTAGAGCAGAAGAATTACTTCTCGTGTCTTGCTTACAACACTTGGAACAGCGTTACACTGTTGACTCATATTTAGCCTGTGGTCCACTATGACCCCCAGATCCCTTTCCACAGTATTCCTTCCTAGGTAGTCATTTCCCATTTTGTATGTGTGCAACTGATTGTTCCTTCCTAAGTGGAGTACTTTGCATTTGTCCTTATTGAATTCCATCCTATTTACTTCAGACCATTTCTCCAGTTTGTCCAGATCATTTTGAATTTTAATCCTATCCTCCAAAGCACTTGCAACCCCTCCCAGCTTGGTACCAGCTTGGTATCATCTGCAAACTTTAAAAGTGTACTCTCTATACCATTATCAAAATAATTGATGAAGATATTGAACAGAACTGGACCCAGAACTGATCCCTGCTGGACCCATTCATTATGCTCTTCCAGCATGACTGTGAGCCACGGATAACTACTCTCTGGGAATGGTTTTCCAACCAGTTTTGCACCCACCTTATAGTAGCTCCATCTAGGTTGCATTTCCCTAGTTTATTTATGAGAAAATCATGCGGGACAGTATCAAAAGCTTTACTAAAATCAAGATGTACCATGTCTACCGCTTCTCCCCTATCCACAAGGCTTGTTACCCTGTCAAAGAAAGCTATTAGGTTGTTTTGGCACGATTTGTTTTTGACAAATCCATGCTGACTGTTACTTGTCACTTTATTATCTTCTAGATGTTTGCAAATTGATTGCTTAATTATTTGCTCCATTATCTTTCCAGGTACAGAAGTTAAGCTGACTGGCCTGTAATTCCCTGGGTTGTCCTTATTTCCCTTTTTATAGGTGGGCACTATATATTTGCCCTTTTCCAGTCTTCTGGAATCTCTCTCATGACTTCTCAAAGGTAATTGCTAATGGCTCAGATATCTCCTCAGTCAGCCTCTTGAGTATTTTAGGATGCATTTCATCAGGCCCTGGTGACTTGAAGACATCCAATTTGTCCAAGTAATTTTTAACTTGTTCTTTCCCTGTTTTAGCCTCTTCTGATCCTACCTCATTTTCACTGGCATTCACTATGTTAGATGTCCAATCACCACCAACCTTCTTGGTAAAAACCGAAACAAAGACGTCATTAAGCACCTCTGCCATTTTCACATCTGTTATTTCCCTCTCCCTCATTGAGTAACGGGCCTATCCTGTCCTTGGTCTTCCTCTTGCTTCTAATGTATTTGTAGAATGTTTTCTTGTTACCCTTTATGTCCCTAGCTAGTTTGATCTTGTTTTATGCCTTGGCCTTTCTAATTTTGTCCCTACATACTTGTGTTATTTGTTTATATTCATCCTTTGTAATTTGACCTAGTTTCCACTTTTTGTTGGATTCTTTTTTGAGTTTTAGATCACTGAAGAGCTCCTGGTTAAGCCAACGTGGTCTCTTGCCATACTTCCAATCTTTTCTACGCAGTGGGATAGTTTGCTCTTGTGCCCTTAATTATGTCTCTTTGAAAAACTGCCAACTGTCTTCTATTGTTTTTCCCCTTAGACTTGCTTCCCATGGGATCTTACCTACCAACTCCCTGAGTTTGCTAAAGTCTTCCTTATTGAAATCCATTGTCTTTATTTTGTTGTTCTCCCTCCTACCATTCCTTAGAATCATTAACTCTATCATTCTATGATCACCTACCCTATTTGTTGTTGTCCTCATCTCAAAACTGCACTCCTCTTTGTTTCCTCCCACTGATGCTCCTTCCCACCAGCTGAGTATTCCCAGACCTGTTCATCCCCTGGTGGATGGAGAAGCGCTAAAGTGTTGGTACTGCCTCCCCTTCCAGCTGGTGGTAATCAGAAGGGAGAGTAGCCAAGCCACGGTTGAATAGCTGCAGCTGGCTCAGCAAGTAGTAGTTCTTTCTGGAGATTTTTGTTTTCTGCCTGTCTGCGCTTCAGAATCTGCTTTTATTTATAAAGCGTCTGGTCACCAGCCTTAATGATTGCATAGGTATTCTTCAGAATGTGAGCTGGATGTAAACCAATACAGTGACATCAAGCTGTGTCTGCAGTCAGCCTAAACTGATAGCACCAAGTGAGGTGTAAACTGTCCTTATTAGTCACCTCACATGTGTTAACTCTGAAACTTAGTGACAACAGTATAACTGTCAACATTGTTACCCTTTACATTTGCTGATCAAAGCACTCAGAAAGAAGAGGGATCATCAGATGATGAATATCTGGACAACCTACTTAGAGTAGTGACTTGTTTCAGCATTTCAAGTGTTTGGGGCTTGGCTTATAGACAAAGCTTGGGAGAGTGCTAATGCCTCCCACTCTCTGATTCTACCATTGTGGCTGAGGAAAGAGGAGCTGTGTAGATTGTGGGAGGCAGATAATGAATTGGGATGGCTGGAAGAGGAGCTGGGTTTGTGAAACAGGGCATTGCATTGCTCCATGAGTGCTGCAACTCAATTTCCATAGCTGGCTGCCCTTTGAATCTACCTCTGGCAAGGAGTATGTGTAAGCAGTGATTTGTACTGCCATTCCAGAGTGCCTTCAGTAATAATCTGGACATTTCAGCCTCCTGAGCTGATACATACCAGGATAAATTATCTAGTTTAATATTTGTCCAATGATTTGAAAATTTTAAAATGCTAGTAAGTACTAAGTATTTTTATACCAAGCATGCCTTGGTGGTGATGGATGGCCTGAGGGGCTGGGTTTCCTGGAAGATTTCCATCTTTATTCTAGGGCAAGCCCTGAGGGCACTTCCTAAAGTTTAAAAAAATTGATGGTTCTTTTGGCAGCTTTGTAATGTCAAAAGGCACCAGGCAGCCTTCCCTTGTCTTGCATTTCCCTCTGCTTCTTTTCTTTGTATTTCTGTCCCACAAGATTACTGTCGGGTTAGAAGAGCCTCCTCTTTCACAGCCCCTTCTTAGCGTTCTTGCCAAATGAACTGGCCTTTCTGAAGGCAGGTGCTTAGCTTCAGCATGTCATGGGTGGGGTTTACTTCTGTCTCCCTTCTCTAACTTCTCCCTGACTCTCCTTGTGGGCTCTCATCACCCACTCCTGGCTGTGGCCCTTCTGCTAGCGCACCAGAGCTTGTAGGCTGCAGTGCAGGAGACTTAGTCTGCCAACATCCCTAAGATTATTTATTATTATTATTATTATTATTATTTTATTATAAGACATTGCATCCTGGCCATTCCCCAGTAGCTGAAGCCCTCTAGCGCCCTGTGTACATGAGTGAGAGGCACCGCAGGGGGGGGAAATCACTTGACTAGCTGGGAGGGATCAGTTAACACAAGTGAGTTTCCTAGGGTGGCATGTCATTGCAGTAGTTGGGATGTTGGTGATAGACCCTCCAAAGCAGAAGGGGGAAGGTTTCATTAACACAGGTCTTCATTTAACTTGTATTCTTCTCTGTAAATCAGCCAGGAGAGAGTGAGATTGTAAGTATTGGAGCAGGGCTCATCCCATCCAGCAGAAGGCAGTAGTAACACAGCAAGACTGCACATTGTGGGGTGTGTTTTTCGAGACAGAGGCACATAACTCAATAATATATAGTTAAGGAGCCTCTCCCATTTTATAAGGACAGCTAATGCACATAGTGGGGGCAAGAAACCTTAACTGGTTTTAAGATGGAGCTTGATACGAATGGGTTTATATGACCGGATTGTCTGGACTCTGTGACTCAGGAGTTCCCTTCCAGTCCTATGTTAAGTCCTTCATGAGGCCTTAGAACTGGCATTGTGGTGATTGCTTTGATTTTCCTCAGTATACCTAATGGCTCTGAAGCTCTCTAATATTGTCGATCCATGGCATTTCTTCCCAAGCTGACAGTACTCTTTTTCACTGAAGACTGTGATCTTCATCTAGTTGATGTCCTTAGGCAAGAATTTGCTTTCAGATTCTCATAGGTTTTTCCCTACACAGTAATGTTCCAAGTATTTTTTTTTTCTGTTGTATTTGTAGTGTTTCCCTTAATTTATACAATTTCTCCTTAGGTCCCAGTCTCCTAAATAAAGTTATTTATTGATTTCAGCACTAAAAAACAAAACAAAGCTAGCATGCAGAGTTTCCACACAGAAACATCTACCTTTGCTTCCCTTTTAAGCAGCATAATGTAATATTAGATATGATTACTGTACTTAAGACCATTTTATACAACTGATACTTTCCTAAAATCAGCTAAGTAAAAATGATTGGCTTCCTTAGACTAAGCTGGGGCTCTGGTAACCATGTCATGTTTCATTGCACTTAAATGTTTATTTCAAGACCATGTGAGCTACACTGTGTATGTTTAAAGTCCTGATCCAAAGCCTAATGAACTCAAACCTCAGTGGGTCTTTGGATTGGGCCCTAAATGATTGCATTTTCTTTTTCCATTTGCAAAGAGGTAGTAATTAGAAGTCTGGCAAACCTGACCAGAAAGTTAACATTACACAGTAAGCTACTTCTGTTTCTTTCTCAAGCAAACAAAAGGAAAGATGCAATTTTCAGAAACATTTGCATATAAAAACTGTGGCACTCTAATTTCCCTCTGGTTCCAGAAATAATCCTTTTCACTAAAAGAACACTGGGTACAGGTTTTCTGGAGCTACAAGTCCTGTAAAATTAGTAGTCATATTACAAACAAACAAACAAAAAACAAACCCAGACCATAAATCAGATTTGTTTCTAGGGAATAAATACACACAACTCCATTAGGTTCCAAGTACATAAAAAAGGACAAATGGAATCTGTACTAGCAGAGATCCATAACAGAAGAAAATTTCTCCTTAGTTTTGATAAAATGTTCTGCAGTATTTCATCTGTGCAGTAAATTAAATCTCTTTAAAAGGTTCCTTACAGTATGAAAAAACCTCTTGTTCCATATGCCCTGGTAGTGTTGATTCTGTGGTGTATACACCACAGATTTGATATTTTTACTTAAGAGATGTTTTACAAACAAACTTTCATGTTTAAATATTGATAGACTTGGATAATAAAATTGATCTTGGAAGAATCTATGAAGTAAATAAATGAATAAGAGGAGAATTGCAAGGCTACCTCTTGGTTTGCAACAGCTATGTCTCAAACCATCATTAAAGTTTAAATCATTGAATACAAGAAAAAGCGGTTTTCTGGCATAACACTGGCAGAGATTTATATATTAATTTGGACTGCTGTGTTGAGATCATTTTGATTGATCCAATGAATCTAAAATATGCAAGTTCTGAATCTGTAGGTGTATTAAACTCTGAAAATAGAAGTTCAATAATATATCAAAGAGGTAAAAGAAGATGGTTTAATAGGTCACAATAATTAAATGAGGATAGTAGTATTACAATAAACAGAGGTAAAATGGGTCATGGAAATTCACAAAGGGATTTGTTTTGTATGAACCATAAAAAGTATTAATATATATATCATTTGAATGTTTGAGAAATTTTGTGTTTATAGCTGGAACTAAATACATATTATACATATTCTAGCCTCTGATACTTTTTTTTTAAGGTACTCTGAAGATTATTACCTTCAGATAGTGACAAAAATACAGAACTGCACATGGAAAAGAAGACCAGAAGAATATACAAAATTTAGGTAATTTAATGTTATTAATTTTAAAAAGCAATCTGTCCAGGTTTGCTTTATAAATGTATGGTGCAGATCTTCCCCAGGAAATTGATACCGAATAAACCATTGCCTCTTGTATGTAGTACATGGTTGTAAGATTCTCTTATCTCTCTGGAGCTCAGACTCTCTTTATTTCTGTGAAATGTATAGCAATGAGCACATTCTAAGAGCTAAACAAATCTAGTTTCCCCAATTTTCTCTACATTTTGGGAGTGAACAGCTGGATAACTTACTAGAATTAGCCAAATAAAGAATTCCCAGCTCCAGAAAGAAAATTGACAATTTTAAATGATAAATGAAAAGCGATAGCATAGTTGTATCTATTTAGACATCTCTAATGTGCTTGGTATCTGAGAGGCTTTGCAAATGTGCAATACATTTCTTAATTCAAGGTTCTAGACTATTATTTATGGTTTCTATTGTAGAAATGCTTGGAGGGCCCCCATCAAGACTGGTGCTAGATTAGGGTTCCCATTGTAGCCAGAGTCCAAGTAAACCCAGGCCTAAATCCATCCCTGTTCAAGACTGCATGTAAGTAAGCATGTGCTCAAGTGTTATCCTGAATCAGGGCCAGTGAGTGACAATCTCTGCCCCAAAGAACTTACAGTTAGAAATGCACAACTTCAGGTTTAGGGAAGCACAACTTCATTTTGCTAGTACTGATTTTTCAAGAAGGAAAAATACTCTCTTGAATCACATTATTCTACGGAACAGAGGGTTAGAGATTCTGGCAAAATGATTAATAATTTGACCTACCTTGCAGCTGTTTAGAATTAGGTAGTTCTGAGATTTTTAATATCCAGTTTGACTGGACGGGGTGGAAGGAGGAAACGTCCTTTTGTAGAGAATTTGAAATGTTATGCTCCTATCGCTGGTCGTGAAGCATTGGTTAACTAAACAACACTGTTCCTGTAGCAGAGCCAATATAATGTATGGTGCTAAGGCCCTGACCAAAGACCACTGAAGTCAATGAGAGTCTTTGTATTGATTCCAGTTGGCTTTGAATCAGGCCTCTCAGGCACAAAGGTTTTAGAGCATGATAAGGAGCTATGTATGTTCACATCCGTAGGCAAAATCAGCCGTGCTAATTTCAGACCCTTTCAATCATAACTCAGGGTGGGCAGGAATAATATGCCTACAGAACAAGCTGGAAGTGAGGCTGTGGTTATCTGCTGTTTCCCCAGCCACAGCCAGGGCTGCTGTGCTCTGATGCTTTTCTCTTACGGCCTACTGCCTACAGAACTGCTTCAGAGGAGCCTACCCACCACTTGCCACTCTGCAAGCTATTTCTGCCCTGCCAGTGAGGCAGATGTATCCCCAGAGCAATCTCTTCCTGTTCCAGGCTGACTTGTTCCTAGCTTGTCTCCGCCAGAGGCTCCCACCTCCCATTCCACACCTGTTCTAGCTCTTAAATGGAATAAGTTCCATGAGAATCTAGTGTGGTACCTTCTATCCAGTCCTCTTGTTACAGCATAGGAGGAGTCTATGAGCATCTTCACTGTTGCTCTAGCAGTTTTTTGTTTTTTTTTCTCCTCCTGACCAGAAATATGTACAATGAGCAGCAAAGTCTCCCAAGTTTTGTCATGCTTGCAAAGATCAGGGCAGAAGTATTCAGATGTGCAAACTGTTGGATGCACTAGCCTTCTAGGAAACTTAAGGTAATTATATGGCCTTCTACCCTAGTGATAGGTTAGGATGGATAGGCTTATTGAAATTTGGGCCCATTGACTTTTACTGTAAAAGTTGTATCAATTCCTAAACTTTTAGGAAATGTAATAAAATAAGAAGTTCTCTTCCCCCTATCTATCTATCTATCTATCTATCTATCTATCTATCTATCTATCTATCTATCTATCTATCTATCTATCAAATATGTCTAACTTATATATAATATACACACACACAAAATAAAATGTGATCACTGACCTATAAGTTAACTTGTTTTGATGGCTGGATGATTATCATGTGTGGGATGTATGTGTTCAAGTAACTCTTTTTATCTCAATCTCTTCTCCTTTCTGTTCTTTTCAAGAAGCCGGATATTAAAATTTTATAGATATCCTGCTCTTCCAGCACTTCAGAATCTTGCAAAAGTTCTGATCTCTTAGCAGATCAGAGGAAATATTCTTTCCTTTAAGATTCAGTACATTGCTTCCTAACTAAAGCTGTGCCCCTTTAGAAACCCGCAACACACTTTGGTATGTTTATCAATCGTTGAGCAAGAGACCCTGGAACTAGAATAGCAGCTTAGAAATGATGATGTACTGGCAGAGTTGTGTGGGGAACAGAGCTGGAAGAAATTGGTGAAATCTTTTGAGTGGGGAGGGGGAGGAATAGCACCACATTGTGTAATGTTGGACAGGAAGGGAGTTGCACTCTAGTATTTAGACTTTTCACAGAATTTTGGGACAGTGGCAATTTTTCACGCTGAAGCATATGAAAAGTCAAAGTGCTGCTTTTGCTTATAAATTTACATTTGTCTATTTCTACCTCTAAATTAATATTTCTGTTTGTCCATGTGTTCCTGCTTTATAGGGTACTGGTCCAATGCATTGAGCACAGGGCTGGGAGCAAGGAACTACTGAGTTCTGCTTCTACAGGATAGTACATTACACTTGTGTAGTACGTTACAAATATTACTCCGTTCTGCCTCTCTATGAGCTAGGTAAATACAGTCACACCCATTTCACAGATGATGAAACTCAGCTTAGAGAGGTTATGTGACATGAATCAGGTCATGCAGCTACTTACTGTCAGAAGGAGGATTAAAATTGACATTCACATGCCTAATCCACTGGAGTCCTTTAATGGCTAGACCACGGTATCCGCAGGCGAACTACTTAATTTTTCTCTCTGTCTGTGTTTGCCCATCTGTAAAATGGAAATAGCGCTTACCAACCTCACAGGCAAGTTTAGTATTGTTGTACAGGATCACCATGTTCCTCCCTGCAGCTATGAAGAATAGAATAGATAGGATAAAATACATTTTTATAAGAGATGTAAAGCCTTGTGCTTCAAGGCATAAACTAATCTTGAGTTAATGAGGTTTGAAAAAAGCTTCCCCCATGCGTAGGTTATTCCATAACTGAGCTCTGAGCTTTGTTGCACCTTCCTCTGAAGCATCTAGTACTGGCGGCTACCAGAGACTGGTACTAGAGTAGATAAATCACTGCTCGGTTCCAGTATGGCGATTCCTATGTTACTAGAAGCCAGCCCCACCTAATGTTGAGCAAACATCTTCTGCAGATGACTCCAGCCTAGCAGACCCAAAGACAAACAAGGGGGTGGGGGAGTGAATTAGTACAAGGAACAGGTATGGATCTAAGGGAGAAATATTTACTTAAGTGTTTGGCCAAAAGGTAACAGCTGGCAATTCTATGCTGCACAAACCCCAGTGGCCCCACTGCAGGCAGATCTGAGCACAGGGTATAAGCTGGCTATCCACTACCTGCCTCAGCTTGTGTAAAACTGACAGGCACAATGAGTCTTCTTGCTACTGCCCTTGTCTTTCCCCCCGTCCAAATGTTCTTCTCCAGCACTGCCCCACTGAGTGCTCATACTTTACAGAGCTCAGTGGTGGCTTTTACCTACAGCTTTGTGTGGGACTGTTCTCGTTCTCAACCAGTGGTCAGTGTTCTGATAGCTGTGTGGTGAATTGTCTTTCCCTCATACCTCTCAAAGTCAATGAATGCCACTAAACAAATCCAAATCTCTCTCTCTCTCTCTCTCTCTCTCTCTCACACACACACACACACACACACACACACACACACACACACACCTCTCTCTCTCTCTCTCTGTATGATGAATTTTTGCCCAGGCCTCCTAGGTAGATAAGGGTTTCATGTTCTTTCTCTCCATTTCAGGGTGTCTGTCTACCCTGTGCTAACAACACTTCCACCAACTTTAGACTGTCCACTGGGGTGCACAGCAGGCCTAGCACTTGTCTTCTGGTTATTGCCTTTGTGCCTCCAATGGGAGACATACTGTGTCACATGCTTGGGTATATCATCCATCCCCACTGCTGTTCCTACTTCTTCGTCCGTCCTCCAGCTCACTATGGCAGAGAGATACCAGCAGCTGTAGTATCTTGCGATACAGTTTTATCACACCTGAATAGAGTGCAGCTGACAAGTGACTGAGGCAGTAAGGAAAAGTGTGTCTGAACTTCTACTATTGCCAATACTTAGTACTACATATGAATCTTGCTCAGAAATTTTTCCCCATGAGACCATTTGTCTCAAAATTCAGCCTTATTCCTCTTGTTCTTTATCACCAATCAAAACACAAGCATGGCAACTCCACTAGCCTATCTCTTAACCTCTCTGCTTTAAAGCCCACCTGAATTCTTCCTCCTTTTACAGATTTACATCAATCTACACTTGTTCTAACCAAACCAAGACCTCACTCTTCTTGGATATTACAGTGAATCAGAGAACATTAAAAAGATGGGTGAAAGAGCCTTGCTTTTCCCCAGAAGGCTCATTACTAAAGCTTTGGAAACTACTGTGGGGTGGGTTGCTTCTGCCCCACAGGCTTCTCTGTCTAGAGTTTTTAGTCTCAGGTTCCCTAGGTAACCTGAATATTAATTACTACATTAACATTTTGATTTTTCATGTAAGAGGTATATCGTTAGTACAACAAACTACAGAACCCAGCTGGGTACCTCCACAGCTATAATTGTTTTTAATACCTACACATTTCTTTTGAGCAAGATGCAGCTTCACAATTTCTTTGCTTTCGTGATTTTAGGCTTTATTCATTTGTGCCAATGGAATTCAAGCTGTAGCTCTTTATCCTTCATCAGCAATCAGGCCTTAGCACTGCAGATGCAGCCTATAGGTTAATTGGGCTAATTTACCCCTTCTGGCCTTGTGGCGATGGACACCCAGTCACACACCCTCCCCTTAAAGACTACATCCCTCAGAGGTATGGATGCCTTCTCCCCTGGAGTTGCTGGAGCTGGCTCCACAGGTCATCCTGCTCCTGGTCACCTACCATGAGAAATCATTTACCCCTCTCTTCCATGTTATTTCTGAGTTTCTCCTTCTGCAACTGCATGTCCTCTATGGCTACTTGTAATGCTTGCTCTGCTGCTAACAACTTTTCATGTAGCTTTTGCCCTTGCAGACTCTCCCAATATCCTTTTTCCCCAGAGTTGGAGTTCCAACTGCGCACTGGTTAGTCTCCATATTGGTCCCTGCATCCTTTAGCTTTGCCTCTGAGAGCCTCTTCCTTCCATCTGTCTTCTCCCTCACAGCCACTTCAGCCTTCTCCACCATCTTTGTGCACCCATTCTGGACCTCTGGACCTCCCTTCCATATCTTTCCTGGAGTGATGCCCTTTTCTTGGCAACTTTCATTCTTCTTGTTCCTCATCAGGACCCTGTCCTTCCCTGGGCTACAGTTCTGTTTGTGAGAGCACTGTCTCCTCACATGTCCTGGCTTCCCCCACCCACTTCCTGCTTTCTCCAAAGGAACATAATCTGCATCCGGGTAGGTTGTAGACAACTGCAACCATCATTTTGTTGGGGGCAGCAGCTAGCAACAATTCACAGATAACATAAGAAAAATCAGCCTTTTAACGGTAAATATAGCAGCTGGTCTTTCAAGTTAAAAATACAAAATAATTCTATATTTTTTTAAAAATGCAGCAAAATATTTAATTTTGCTCATAATTTCCCTTAGAGAATACAGTTCATTATATTGATCCAAAGGTCCAACTCTAGATAAGTGTTTCAAATTTCCTATTATAAACTGTTTTCAAAAAACCAAATGTATAACTTAGTTACAAAAATACCAAGTCCTACAAAATCTTGGTACAGAAGCAATCACTTTTTGCACTGGCCATTTAACTGAATCCAATGTTTTTAAAGTTCTGTAAAGAAAAGGTTTTGGGGTTTTTTCTTTGATTTTTGCTAAATACCTTTTTTCAGTATATGAAAATATTTTGGGTGAAAATCACCCTACTCAGATGGGCCAACAAAGCCCCTTTCACTGCTTAAACCATGAATGTAGGGGCTAAGTGAGGCTTAAGCAGTGCACAAGATCTTGTAGAGAGTCTCTACCTTAGGATTAATAACTCTTTTTAGACAATATCATACTGTTTTGTAACCACACTATCCCCTCTGAGTAAGGGGAGTGGTGCTCTAAGAGCACACCAGAGAACTGTTCACCTAATTCTTGAGTGATGGTCCCTATAGTATTCCATTGAAGGTTTATGCATACGCACCATGCGTCAGGAGCTGGAGAACTTGAAAGTAGTGTCCATTGATTGATGAATGTGCCCTTGCCTTGCCTCATGGTTTCGTCCAAAGCGATAAAGGGCGGGGCAGACCGACCACGTCTCCAATTCCTTTTCACTCCCACATGATCCGGGTCAGAACTATTAGTGTCCTCTTGCACCTTTAAAAAGAGTGTAGTTGTATATAGTTAGTTTTTTATAGTATTTAGCTGTTTTTTACAGTTTTTACTCATTTTAGTAATTATTTAGAGTTGTTTTGGCACTTTTGGGGGAATCTGTTTACTTATAAACGCCCTCCCCCCCCCCCTTTGTACCTATGCATGGGTACTGGACTGTGCTGAAGACCCCAGGCTTTAAAATCTGTGCTTCCGGCCCAAGTTCCTTCTCAGTCAGCGACAAACATCAATGCTGCTTCTACTGCTTGGGAGAAGCCCACATAGGGTGACCAGACAGCAAGTGTGAAAAATCGGGACAGGGGTTGGGGGGTAATAGGAGCCTATATAAGAAAAAGACCCAAAAATCGGGACTGTCCCTATAAAATCGGGACATCTGGTCACCCTAAGCCCACATTGCATCCAGGGGCAGCATCTGCCAGTCCTTCAGTCTGACATTCCAAGGATATCACTGCTGACCACAGGCTGACAATCTGGAAGTGTGAGGTAAAAGTGTTTAGAGATAAAGGCCCAGACCCTCAGTGGGAGGTTCAGTGGGAATTAGGCTCCTAAATATCTTTTGAAGTTCGGGGCCAAAATGATTCCCTAGTATCCTGGACATGGTGCATTGTGGGGTGTATCAGATCCCAGAATAAGACAAAGGGCAGCAGGATCAATGGCAGATTTCAGAGTCCTGATGGTACTGTTCACAACTGTACTGCTTTTCAAAATAATACTGCTTAGCATTTACACACACCCCTGGAGGAAATAAACTGAGTTATGGGTTGGACGATCAAGAGACCATCCTTCTAGAAGGCATTTAAATGGAGGTTGCCGTATTGCTTAGATGGTTTTTGCAGACTGTGTTGGCTTATCTTGCTATTTCTCTCTCTCTCTCTCTCTCTCTCTCTCTCTCACTCACACACACACACACACACACACACACACACACACACACACACACACACACACACACACACGATCTATCTTATTTATTTGTATCTTTTAATTTATTTAACATCTGCCAAATCTTGCACAGCAGAACTGTGCTGAGTGGTTGAAGACATTAATCAATAATTAATTAACTCAAAACCATCTAGCTGTTCTCATAGCTGAGCTATGTAACCAGGTATTTCCTTTCACTGTTCCTGCATCCTCTCTCCCCCATCCCTTCTGATTGTTACACCCACCTCTTACATTTTTGCTGAAATCTGATTGTTAACTCTTCAGGGCAGGTACTGACTCTTATTATATGTTTGTACAGCGCCTTGCACAGTGGGGCCCTGGTCTCTGATGGGGCCGCAGTGCTTCCGTAATACTAATTTATAACAATAATAAGGGTGATTGTGGCCTATTTTCCTGGAAAGGGGGATGGAAAAACAAGGAAAGAGAAGGGGTTCCTGGGTTTGCCACAAATCATACAATCTTTCTTGACAAAGCTGAGCTGTTTGGGCTGGTTACAAAGCAAGTCAGGGGAAAAGTCATTCTGAAAGGTTCACACAGCTTTATTGGTAACTAAATTAATTAAAAACAGACTTTATTTTCTAGTTCTCTGCCACCTCCTTATCATTCATTAGCTACACTGGTTTTTTGCAGGTTAGAACTAGCTTCCTGCTGTGATGCTGTTCACCACTTTATTGCTTCTCAAAACAATACCCCACTGGGAAGTAACATGAGTTATGAGGTGGACAATAAAAAGACTATCCTCATCACAGAGGACATTTTTAGGATGCTGCCTGAGGTAAGAACAGTTTTTTTTTCTTTCAGAACTAGAGTTGTTTTATTTGGCTCTTTAGAGGACGGTCCCACCACACACCCACACTCACACTCCCCCTGTCTCTCCCCAAATATGATGTTTTTTGTCACTCGGTTTCACTGCAGAAAGACCAATTCTTTCTGCAACATAAAAGAGGTGCCTTGGTTCTCCAAACAAAGCCCTTTTATTGTGTTGTCTTGAGATAAACTTCTATAGGGACTGGCATTTACCAGCTTTCACACCCTTCCTTGCTTTCCCGTATGGCACCGTCTACTGTTTCTCTCCTTCTCCCTCTCAGCATACATGGCCTGCCTGAGAGAAGGGGAAGGATAACATTAGGCACCTGCATTTCCCCCTGGCAGTAGCAGTTCCTGGAGGTCTCCCTAGATACATGGTCCCACTAAGGGTATGTCTGCACTGCAATTCCATGCTTAAGCTCAGGCTCAAGTGTAACCCCCCCTTGCATCTACACTGCAATTGCACGGACCCAGGGTCCCAGGACCCTCAGGGCTGCAGGGTCTGAGCACAAGTCAAGCCAGGACCCCAGGTTCGAGCCCTATTGCTTTGCAATGTAGATGCAGCCTTGCTTTACTCTTGTCCTGGGAGTCTGCCAGAAGTGTCCCACAATTCTATGGGCGAACCTCCTTAGTCCTCGCTATCCCAAAAATCTTGAGTCACCCCCACTGGCATACGGCAGCAGCTCAGGTCAGCATTAACTCCTTCTCTTCTGAACACCAAACTCCCAGCACACTATCAGAGAGCCTCCTGGGTTTGCAATGGAGACTGAGCAGGGCAAGACTTTTGTAAATCGTGCTGCTTCATGGTCACGGGAGCACAGCCCAATTTTGGTGAATCTCTGGTGCAAGGCCAGTAAAACTGAACTTCAGCAAAAGTACCAGGAATGACCATGCGTACCAGCAGATAGCTAAAAAAGCTGACCGCTTTAGATGGGTGATCAGTGCAAGGAGCATAGTAAGAGGCTGAAGAGCGAGTACTGGAAGACCAGAGACAAGAACCACAGCTCGGGCAACTTGCCAACATCATGGCTGTTTTATGAGGAGTTTGACCGGGTGCTGGGCACTGCACCCAGCATGGAGCCAACATGCATGATAACCTGGTGAGCTGGGATGGTGCCCTGCTGGCCCCTGAATCCAGCATGGGGATGGATGAGAGCCAGCAGCAGGCTCCGAGAGAGGTGCATGAAGTGACTGTTTATTAAACCAATCCCAGAGGAGGCTGTGGATCAGGATCAACAGCAAATTCAAGGTCCCTACTCAGAAGAGCTGTTTGATTTCTCCCCGTCTGAGAACAGCCCACTACTGAGTCTACAGCAAACCTGGGGGAGACAGAAGCCGCCCTGGAGCCTGGTAAGTTTATGACTCTGTTTTACAGTTTATTATTACAGTATTGGGAGGGGTTTCTGCTTTAGAAGCAATGCACAAGTTATGATCAGCTCCGGCTACCAGTGTGTGTCCGGTAATGGTGGATTGTATCAGAGCACCTTGGTGTCCCCCCTCCCGTCCCCAACTATGTGGAGTTCAAAATGGCGACTGGGAATTTCAAACAGTCATAAACAGCTGTAAAGGTATTTTCACTGTAAAGTCACAGATGTTTGCCAGGGTCATGCATGTTTTCCTTTCAGTAGTAAGGGCTTGAAATTTGCCTCTCCATAATCGTTCCTCCTTGCTCTATGGAGCCACCTGGAAACAGTGAACTGTGTGTGTGTGAGAGAGAGTGAGAGAAACTGTTTGCTATTTCCAAATCTAGTCCATTTCAGTCAGACCTAGTCCATGCAGTCTGTGGGTCACCAAATTATTTCTCCCAAGTACAAGTGGGGTGTCAGTTTTTGTCCAGAACTGTGGTGGGTGCAGAAGACAGTGGAGTTCTTCATGCTTGTGTGCAGCAATAACAGGGTAAAGCAATGTGTGAGCTAACAAAGCATCCTGTTAATTCCCTCATGGATTCGGACCCAATCCTGGTTAGTGATAGCTGCAAACTTTTCCTGAAGCAGGAACTCCAGATATGCAGTTACACTGTGGGGAAGGGTGTATTTTCCCGGGCCACCTCAGTAGCTGACTAGCCCACTCCACTCACAGATGTGTGCTGTTCAGTCACTATAGATTTGACTACTTCTGCTGCATACACTGCAGGTTTCCCACTAGCAGATTGGAATAACATCTCCCTTTGGCAGTAGGGCACCACAAGAACCGTTACGTCCTCCGAAGTGTGAAAGGCTTGAAATGACGGGAAAAGCCTTTTGCAGCAAGGGCTCTATCCTCCCCCACATACATGCTCCATATGCCACTTAATTATAAAATGTTTATAAAACAGAAAACAGGTTGTTGTTTTAACCATGCTACTGTTTCTGCCCTTCTGTAACTGCAAATAACCAGGCTGTGGCCAGAGAGAATGTGGACTGAAGCATCTCCTTCACAATACATGTTGGTTCAGTTTCGAAATGTATCGTTTTATGTCCTTGAGATTCCACAAGAGTTAATTCTGTGCTCCTCCACTGAGCTACTTTAGACAGTAAGCCTCTGTTTCTTGTCCTCTTTCAGACCTTTCAACCTCTACTGCCTGCTGTTCATCAGGAATTGATCCATGGCCCAATGTACCCTCACGGGCCATTCCAAAAGGAAGCATTTCCATGATAAGTTATGATCAATGTTCTTGACACAGCAGACCAGCAGGTCCAGTACCAGAAGAAGAAGGATGAAAGCCTGGAACAACGGCATGCTGAGAAACAGGAGGAGTTGCTGAAACAATTCTCTCTGTTGAGCTCTGTCCTCCTCCCTTAGCTGCCTCTCCTGTTCCAGGAACTGCTCCCTCGCTGAAAACCTCTCCTCCACCGGGGCAAAGAGCCACATACCTGATTGCCTCAGATATCTCTGCCACCACTTTACCCACAGCCAACTTTCCAACCCCAAACTGGTTGGCAACGGACCTGTAGCAGTCCGGAATAGCCAGCTTCCAGACAGTTATAGAAACCTGCTTCTGGACCAGCATGGATGACCTCAGTTGTGTCTCTTTACACTGGAGGGATGGGGGTAAACTGCTCACAAAGCTCCAGAAATGTAGCTTGCTTCATGCAAAAGTTCTGGACCCACTGCTGGTCATCCCAGGTCTTCATGACAATGTGCTTGTGGCCTTGCGCCAGAAGCACTGGTCTACATATGGGGCATCAGTGGCTATGCCAGTTGTACCAAGCAGCATCAGCCAGTGAGAGTCTGCGATGCCAGGGTACTCCTCCTCCTGCTACTCCATCAGGAAATCCGTCAGGTACCTTCGGTGGGACAGAAAATGCTGCTGAAATGTCCACCAGTGCTTCATGGATGCTTTGCCAGTTTCCTGACACAGAAGTGAAAGCACAAGCAAGAGAAGTTCTTCAGAAGGCACCTCCTCCATGTCACTGGATCCAGTAATTGGGAATGCACAAACCAAAATGACTGCTCGGCAGGCTCAGGTTGTTCAGACTTCCTGTAATAGGCAGAGTGGGCAGTAAAGTTTTCCCACAGTACATCACGGTCAGAGGGCTAGAGCAGCACTTGCAACTCTGGGATATGGTTCGTTGGATGCCAGAGCCCCAGGTTGAAGCATGGGTTAGAACAGTCTTAACATAGTGTTAAAAACAGTGTAGATGCTTAAACCCAGGATTCCTTAACATGGGTCAGCGGACTCGAGTCCCACTAACCCTGGGCTTACATTGCAGTGTAGACATACCCTGTGTCCCTCAGGAGACACTGTCCATAACAGGAGTATTGTATGGTAAACATATATCAAATATGTTCTGAGGAAAGAAACAAAGCAAGTTATTTATCTTTTTGTTCAATTTTAACAATGCAAAGAGACTTCCTCAAACTGTTGAAAGCAAAGATAGCAGCTCACAGTCCATTCTTGCTCTTTCCACCTCTCTGTTACTTCTGACTGTTTGTGGCAGACGCGTGCTGCATTCTGTGTGCGTTCTCTGCAATTTACTGGAGTTAGCCTGCAAGTAGTTATAGTTCTGATTCTATATCACGAGATATGCAAAAAAACCCCACCCCAACTCTGTTCATGCTCTTTTTGTTCTTTTCAGTCCCCACCCCTTTTGGGCTATCCTTTTAAGCACTGCGCAGTGATTGGAAATGGGGGCATTCTGAAAAATTCCAGCTGTGGAGCTGAAATCGATAACTCTGACTTTGTATTTAGGTAAGAGCTGCTAAACACTAATGGGATTAGAGTGCTAAAGCTCTTGAAGGAACTCTGTCAAGCTTGGTAGGCCAAAAAGTAAACCAAATGGCTGTGCTATGGTTAGTGGGTGTGCACATGCTCCCTAGCCCTGTTTGCCTCATCCTCTCAGCCTGTCTGCCCCATTCTTCAACACAATAGCCAAGCATCATGTTCTGCTCTGTAAATGTCACTACTCTGGGTGCATATAAGAAGAGAGCAGAAGCAGAAAAAAGCGCACATGTATTCACACACCTGCGATTTCAGGGAATGCCAGCAATTCTTTCCCAAGTGTCTGACTGTTGGGTCCTGCCCACATGCTCAGGTCTAACTGATTACCATATTTGGGGTCGAGAAGGAATTTCCCCCGGATCAGATTGGCAGAGACCCTGGGGTTTTTCACCTTCCTCTGCAGCATGGGGCACAGGTCATGTAAATGGTGGATTCTCTGTAACTTGAAGTCTTTAAATCATGATTTGAGGTCTTCAGTGACTCAGCCTGAGGTTAAGTGTCTATTACAGGAGTGGGTGGGTGAGGTTCTGTGGCCTGCAATGTGCAGGTCAGACTAGATGATCACAATGGTCCCTTCTGGCCTTAAAGTCTATGAACCTGGATGTGTTCTAGTTTGGGAGTTGAGCCTCTGAGAAGCTCAGTTTTTGCTTATTGACTATCATTTAGGGTTGAGGGGTGTTTTTTCTTTGGATCAGGAGAAGAGTTTTTTAAAAAAAAGACTGATATAAGCTAGCATTAAATATGTTACATGCTTGCCCTTGCCTTATAGCAGGGGTCGGCAACCTATGGCACGCGAGTTGATTTTTAATGGCACGCGCAGCAACGTGCCATTAAAAATCCTGCCCGGCCCGGCCCAGCCCACTCTTCTCCGCCCCCTCCCGCGGGGGCAGAGGGAAAGGGGCAGGGGGCAGAAGCTGGATCCTGCCGGCTCCCCTGCCTCTTCCGGCAGTGTGCTGGGCTCCTGCCCCTCCTCCGGCTCTCCGTCCATCCCTCCCTCCCTGCGGCCGATCAGCTGATGGCCCTTGCGAGGGAAGGGGTCAGGAAGGAGCAGAGTCAGCCTCTTCTGCTCCCGTCGGAGGCATAGAAGAAGCGGGGACAGGGCCTTGGGGAAGGAGGGGGTGGAATGGGGGCATTTCCCCTCCAGCCCCTTGCCCTGACCCCCCCTCACACCCCCTCTGCCCTGACACCCACTCACACACACCCAGCCCTCTGCCTTGAGCCCTGTGCCCCGCACACCCCCAGACCCATCCCCTGAGTCCCCCCCTCACACACACCCAGGCCCCTCCCCTGAGCCCCGCACACACCCCAGGCCCCTGCCCTGAGCCCTGCACACCCCCTAGGTCCCTGCCCTGAGCNTTCTGCCCTAACTCTTGCACCCCCCCACATACCCACACCCCATGCACCCCCCACATCCCCACCCCCATCCTGAACACCAAATGGGAGCTCCTGCAACCCCTCCCCCCCACATTCCCACCTGCACCCCTCGCACCAAATGGGAGCTGCCCAGATAAGNAGCCCTGACTCTGGTACCCCCCCCCCACATACCCAGGCCCCCCACACCCCATGCCCTGACACCTGCACCCCCTCACATGCCCCCAGCCNGCAGAGAGAGGAAGAGAATGGGCCAGAACCAGGGAGAAGGTAGGTTCCCCACTATATGTGGGCAGGGCCAGGACCCCAGACCGGCAGCGGGCTGAGCGGGTCCGGCAGCCGGGATCCCGGCTGGCAGGAGCCGGCGGATGGAACCCCTGAGCAGCAGCGGGCTGAGACGCTCAGCCCGCTGCCAGTCTGGGGTCCTGGCTGCCGGACCCTTGCCAGCCGGGGTCCCGGCCACAGGCCCCACTCAGCCCGCTGCCGGCCTAGGTGAACAGAACCCCAGACCAGCAGCGGGCTGAGCGGGCCGGCGGCGTAAGATCAACATTTTAATTTAATTTTAAATGAAGCTTCTTAAACATTTTGAAAACCTTGTTTATTTTACAATACAACACTAGTTTAGTTACATAATATATAGACTTATAGAGAGCNAAAAGGTTGCCGACCCCTGCCTTATAGTCTTCATGCCAGGCACCTTAACTTTCTTGAGCACTTTTTGAAAATCCCCTGGGCCCCTGCTGGCATTTTCAGATACCTAAGTACCTTTGAAAACTGGTTTTAGGAGCCTAAGTCACTTTGGGTACTTCTAAAAATGTTACCAATTGACATTCTTGGGACTACTCATAGGTATAAAGTCAAGCATATGGTTACATGTTTTGCTGGATTGGGGCCTCAGGTCTAGGCTTTTAAAGGTTTTTAGGCCTTGCAATGCTGAGTGGAGCAAGGCCTAGGGGCCAGGTTTTTAAAGGTATTTAGGTGCCTAAAATACAGATAGGCACCTAAATAGCTTCTCAAACTCCCAGTGGGAGTTGGGCACCTCGGCACTTTTTAAAATCCCTATAGGCACCTAACTGCCTCTTGAGGTGCCTGTGGGTATGTCTATCCTGCAGCTGAGAGCAAGCCTCCCAGCCCAGATAGACAGACCTGCACTAGAGGGGCTCGAGCTAGCACACACAAAATAGCAGTGTGGACGTTCCGGCTTGGGTGGCAGCTTGGGCTCTTGAGCCCACCTGAAGGCTTGAGTCTGAGCTTGGGTGGCAGAGATTCCTTTTGAGTCTCACTCCAGGTTGTGGAAGTAAATTTCCCACTTTGTTCTCCACCAGAAACTTTCCAACATGTGAATGAGTGACAACCTTGTAGGCAGACCTCTGAGCCCACACCCATCTCTACTGGATTTTGTCACCTTTCTTATTTCTGACTTACATCTGGTGCTTTTAAATAAGACAAAAGAGAAGCCTTCCCATGTCTAATTTAGATGATTGGCCTGAATAGAAGTGATGAACCTACAAGATGAGATGCTAAACCTAAATGTAGCAGGTTTTTAAAGAACTTAAGTGTTGATAAACATAATTCAGACTAAAACTTTTTCTTCTTTATCTTTAATAGAAATTGACTATTTACTACTGAATCAGTAGTTGGAATGTGTTAGTAGTTGGACATTTTTCCATTTTCATCTTTGATACAGGCAATAATATCACTATGCCAATTGTATCTTATTATTAATCACACCGTTTTTAGTCAGAAAACCTTTAGAGGAGCTGCATTACTTTATCTTGGAAGGAAATAGTGGCAGGATATAGTCTAGTGGTTAGAGCAGGGAAACTGGGAGGTGGGACTTCCTGGGTATTAGTAGCTTGGCTACTGACTCATGTGATATGGAGAAAATGTGACTCTCTGTACCTCAGTGTACTCATCTGTTAAACAGGTTAAAAACTTATTTTTCAGGCATGTTGTAAGGGTTCATTAATATTTATTTATTTGTCGGGTGCTTAGAGGGAGGTGACATAAATGCATAGAATAACAGCAGGGCATTTGTGGCGGGGTTCTATTTAAATAACTGTTTCTAAACCTCAGGTGTAACCTTCCCCCAACCACAGGAAGCGTTAGCAAAGATGTTGGCAATAAAACAAGTCTCGTGACTGTTAATCCAAGTATCATAGCACAGAAGTAAGTATCACCACGATTTTTTTTTCCTGTGTAATGTTGTTTAATTGTTTCACATGCTTTAGATTTTGTTATTAAACCCTTTGGGATGCCATCACAGTAGGCAATACATTCTGATTACTTCATTAGTGATTCTTAATTCCCAGGTAAAAGGCATACTAGTGAATGGAAACCCATTAAACAACTCCTTTTGAACAGAAATGAGTCAACAATACAGAGATTAGCAGTGCCTCTGTCTGCACCCATCCACATGTTCCTAACCAGGGGAAATAGCAGCATTTCTCATCTCAAGTCCGTTCTCTAAAACTGGCATTATAGCCATGATTTAGGAAAGCCCTTAAGCATGTGTCTAAGTCCATCAGTGGGACTTATAGTTAATCATGTGCTCAAGTGCTTTCCTGAATTGGGACCTAAAGTTCTATAATTGTCTGAACACTAAAGAATCCAACCCAAAGTAGATCTCCCATTTTTCTCCGAAGTATTTTGCTTTCTTGCCCTTCTTGGGAAGAAAACCACAACAACAAAAGTCTGATTAGAACTTGCTAATTATTGTATAACCTTCAGTTTCACATTGGGCCATTAGCTGTTCTAGCTAGTGCTTATCTGCCAAATGAACCAGTGTGGTATGTTGATATTTACTGCTTAATAATCTTACAGCGTCTTACGGTCTGTCTTCTCTGTATTCCTCAAACAGACACAACCAGACAAAATTGACTCTAGTTTAAAAGTGAGAAGAAAACAGTTGAATACACAGAAAACTGAAGTTTTGTTGTAGCCATGTCAGTCCCAGGATATTAGAGAGAGAAGATGGGTGAGGTAATATCTTTTATTAGACCAACTTCTCTCTCTCTCTCTCTCTCTCTCTCTCTCTCTCTCTCTCACCATCAGAAGTTGGTCCAGTAAAAGCTATTACTTCCCCATCTTGTCTCTCTCTAAAATAAGTTTGTCATTAAATCAAGGAGATAGCTGGAGTCTGTGGAATAAATTCTGCTTTGATGCTCTTGCAATCCTTATTGATGTAAATGGAGATGAATTAGTGGCTTACACCAGCAGTGAATTTGGCCCATTGACTTCAATGGGGTTGCAAGTAAAAGCAAAATTTGATCCAGAGGTTTAGCATAAGAAGACAGTTTCATTGGTGGCTATTGAAGCTATTTATTGCTCTTGGGGCTTAATTATGATGTTCCACTAAGTTTTTACTCTGTTTTTATTCAGGCAAACCTCCACTGAAGTTAACAGCGTTAACCTTAATAAGGACTCAATAAAAATGAGTCAGGACTTTGGGATTTGGCCATTTCAATGATTTTATTATTCAGAGAAAGCTGTAAGTGCCTTAGAAGGAGGAGAGGGAACGGGTTGTCTAGAGAACTGTTCTAATTTTAATCACTTTAACTTCTAATTAGCAAGCTAAGTGTGGGGTTCTTCTCACAACACTATAGTTGAAGTTTATATCCGCCATTCTGTTATGGACTGTGCAGGGCCGGCTCCAGCTTTTTTGCCGCCCCAAGCGGCGAAGCAAAAATAAATAAATAAAATAAAGTCACAATTGGTGGCACTTCGGCGGCAGCTCTACCGCGCTGCTTCATTCTTCGGCGGCGGGTCCTTCCCTCCAAGAGGGAGTGAGGGACTTGCTGCCGAAGACCCGGACGTGCCGCCCCTTTCCATTGGCCGCCCCAAGCACCTGCTTCCTTTGCTGGTGCCTGGAGCCGGCCCTGGGACTGTGTTTTCAAGGCATTTACAGTACAGATGTAAAAAATATTGCAGGGCTGAAACAAAGTCCCAAAGCAAAATCACTTTGACCATTTTTCTTTTATTGCAGAATTTTGGAGGGCTCAACAGTTTATGACCTGGGATCTGGCAATTCATTAGAAGTATGGTCTAATCTTCAGAAGTGCTGAGTCAGTGGGAGCTTTGGGTGTCATCAGCTTGGATAATCAGTCCAGCAGTATTTAAAAAGCAGCTAAGGTTCTGATTCTGCAAAGACTTAAGCATGTGCTTACCTTTAACTCCATGAGGACTATTCACATACTAGGCACATGCACAAGTCTTTGCACGGTTGCAACCTACATTTGTAAAGCAGCTACCACACATGTAGTAACTACTTTGCATAAAGATTTTTATGGTATATGCTAATGTGCCCATTTTTAAATGTGTGGGGCTTCTCGCACCTTCCTTTGAAGACATGATCCTGGACTAGGTGGACCACAGGTCTGATTTGGTATGGCAATTCCTGTGAAATTAAATTGTATAGTGAATTTGTAATGATTAAATAATTCATATAAGGCCAGATTTTCATAATAGCACATGTAAAATTGTGCTCATATATATATACATTTACTACATGTACAGATTAAATGGCAGTAATAGTGTTCACAGATTACTTGCTCAAGCAGTTGTGAAACTCTGACCTGCAATAATAAATTGTTGAATATTGAATTCAAGCATTTTTTCCCCTCTAAAACTGATAAGTTCACTAGGCATTTTATTTGACAGATACAACAAGCTGAATGAAAAGAAGGTGACATTTCTGGAGAACATTGCAAGTTATGGAAATGCTTTCCTTTTATTGCCAGCATTTTCCTTCAAAAGCAACACAGCTGCTTCTTTCAAAGTATACCACACTCTACAAGAGTTCAGAGCAAAACAGAGGGTGATATTTTTTCATCCCAGGTACCTGAAAAGTCTAGCCCAGTTCTGGAGAACTAAGGGCGTGAAAGCATATCGATTGTCTTCTGGTTTTATGATTGCTAGTGCTGCTATTGAACTGTGTGAGAATGTGAAGTTGTATGGCTTCTGGCCTTTCTCTAAAACCACAGAGGAGATGCCAATCAGTCACCACTATTATGACAACCAACTGCCCAAGCCGGGTTTCCATGCAATGCCCAAAGAATACAACCAGATTCTCCAACTTCATGGGAAGGGCATTCTGAAGCTGCAGTTTGGTAAATGTGACTCAGACTAAAAAGGTAAGTCAGATTCCTCAAAGATAAAACACTTCCGTTTAAGTAAGTATCAGGGCAAAACTGCCTTTTCTGCAGCCAGGTGTTGTTCCCCAGATACGCACATTATTCCCAAAGAGTCAATGAGAGTTATGTATATGAATTAGAGGGAGGCTTGACTGCTCTACCTATATGTACAGTACCATGGAGATGAAAGGTTAGGGTCAACTCCGACGTTTTCCTCCACACTGCCAATCCTTCTGCATACATGAAGGATTGGCAGCACCATCCGTGATTGCCACAACTCAGTCTATCAATAGTGTTCCATCGGCCCAAATGTGTGACTGCCAGTCTTTTGTGTGTTGTGATGGATTCCCCAAGGTGTCCTGTTTTGACTAAAAGTGGGCTGTTTTATTTAAGACAGACACATTCTACCACCTGAAAGAGAGAAGAGGCGAGATTCTGGTGCTGCCTAAACCTTTCTACACTGATGCAACAGTGTACAGGACCACAAAAAGGTCCAAGCAGTCCATGGACAAATTCACCCAGAGAAGAGGCAGCATATCGCAGGTGTATGCAACCTTGTGCCCCCCACTTACATGTCCCTGCAGAGTGGCTATGCCAGGTTGGCACAAGGAGAGGGAGCAACTACAGTACTCTGTGTTGCTGCAGTTCTGGTCTGCAGAGCAGCCGGTTGACAAAAGTGTAGAAGCTGCCATAGGTTACAGCAGCTCTTGGGGCTGCTGTAACTTACTTTGGGGACTGCACTGGCCCACAGAGCATCCAGGATCATAGAGGCATGAAGCACTGCACCCTCTTTGCCTGTGCTCCTAAGAGATGCAGCACAGAACCTGGCCCCAGATCTTGAGCCAATTTACTGAGTGCAAATTACAGTTGACTGTGGAAAGATTCGCTTGTTTGGTTGTGAGATTCTTCTGACCTGTTGACAAAACACAACCTGCCAACATGGCTGTTTGTACATCCTTCAGCTACATCAAAATTTCTAGCTCAACATCTAGTACTGTTGCTGACTGAGCTAGTCACTAGGACTTTGACTCTCCAAAAGATGGGAGTCCAAATACCAATAAATAGGTTCAATGAGACCTGAATATAGTATTTTAATTGGGCTGATGTAATCTTTCTCCAGTATTTTTCAAGTTATATAAAAGAAAACTACCCAGCCAAGCAATCTGAAAGTTCAAAAGCTAAGAAATACTTTTCTTCTGCTTAGACTATGAAATATATTTCAAAATGGTTTTCAGTGCTATTTAGAAAATGTGCTTTCAAATATATATTTCACAGTTGATTCATAACGATAAGAGATTGCTACCTTTTAAACTTTCAGAATCCTGGGCCAAGCCAAATAAGCACAATTTTCTTCCAGTGGTTTCAGATCTTCCCATGTTCAAAAGAATAAAACAGGATGAGGATTGCTTATACATAACATTACAATACCTAATAGAATGGGGGGATGGGGAGATACATGCTTGCGCGCACACACATTACTAGGTTATCCTTTTTAACTGTAAAAAGGAATGGCATATAGGGAATGTTGAGAAATACATAATGTATTTCGTAATCACACATACAGTTGCTATGCCTTTTACATCCCGCAGTTTCTACTGTTTGCACTTCATATAATATTAATCATGATAACTATGCCATATAACTTTAATTATAGTAACTATGTCAGCTAGGAAAATGAATAGGAAGCCATTTATGAATTTTTCATCAGAATGGAGCACATAGGAGTCACAAAAAAGCTTAAGCATATGTATGGGTGAATTAAACACTGTCAATGCTTGACAGATTGAGGATCTGATAACCATTTCTGTGGCCAGATTTGCACGGGAAGCTGCAAAAAAACAATCTGAGGAGTAAATTGCACTGCCCTAACACTGAAACTTTTTAACTTAATGGCTTGTATTTCCAAAAGGAAAGAATTTAGTCCTTTAACAACAAAGAAGTGAAAGGTTTTATTAAGATCTACTGTTCTACTGTAGAGATGGTTGAAATTTTTAATGAAGTTTTTCATTGAAATAGTCTTTTAAAAATCAGATGTTTTCATAATTTTTTAAAAAATATTCCACTCTCTGGTGAGCACAAGAATTAGGTCTGGGTCTGTCCCCTGCATGTGTATGCAACTGGGGCAGGTTCCTTAGGCTCTCTTCCGCCTTGGGGCACCCATAGAGGTTTCAGCCATAATCTTGCCCACAGTGTTCACTCTCTGCGGATGTTACCGTTTCATTGACTTCAATAGAGCAATGCTCTCATATACTCATGTAGCAAAGTGGCAGGATTCTCCTGTTGACCCACCCTTTTAGCAGGTGTAGAAACCTGCAGGGAGATGGTAACTGATTCCTGATAAATCCTTGTAGCAGGTGTGGCTTGTTAACTCCACCCTGGCGATAAGGGGTGTCTCTTTTTGGAGAGAGGAAATTATGGTTTGGGCTACTGGTGTGTAGTCAAGGAAACCCTAGGAGTGGTCAGGAAGAAAGCTTAGCCTGAGGCTTACATTTCCATTGCAACTTGAGTTACCCATAAAGCCAAACCACAGGAAGAGGGGAAGATTGCACTTCATGCAGTGGGCCAAATCTTCCAGCAGTGTAATTTGGCATAGATCCATTGACATCAATGAAGCGGCACCATTTTCCACCAGCTGATGGCCATATGTGTAGAATCAGTTCAGAGCAGTATGGGAGCTCCATCTACTTAAATACACACTCATGCATGCACGTCCTTATGCACACACAGCCCCACACATATTTGCACTAGAATATATGCATACTTTGTCACAGAGAGAGAATGAGAGATCCAGCAGAATCCTGGAATTACACTAAAAGAATGATCTAGAAGTGTTTCTCAATGACCAGTCTGTGGACCGGCACCAGTCCCTGACATCTCCCTGATACAGTTGAGGAAGGCAGCGAGTGAGTCCCTGCTATCAAAAAGGTTGAGAATCACTGATCTAGATGATTTTGTATTAAATAACTAAGTCATTTTTGCTATGGCTCTGTGGTTGAACAGAGTCTCATTGGTTTAATCAGATAAGCCTGGAGGATTCAAATAAACATAGGCCCCAGAGGAGAAAAATAGGCCCTTTTCATTAATTAGTCTGGCAAAAATCATATTGTTCAGAAGGCTCGTTCAAGTGGAAATGCTATCTGGACAAGCAAACGGGCTAGGTGTTCTGCCTGCCAGAAAGAGACAAGGAGACTGGCTCCAGACTGAGGGGTATCTGACATAAGCATTAAGCTGCTGCTCACAGGGGTGGGTGGCTGGCCAGAGAGCAGGAGTGAAGCAGGGAGGACTGAGCCTCCTCAGAGGTAGGAGGAGGAGGTGTGGCTAAGCAGGTTAATATTGCTGGGCTGCCCATCAGAGGGGAGGGGCAAAAGGAGGAGGGGCTGAGCAGGGTGGTGGAGTTGAGCTGCTCCTTGGAGAGGAAGGGGATGGGTGTCATTGATGCTAGTAAAGCCTCGGTAGGTAGGGCCAGACAGAAAGATACGGCTGAACATGTCTTCATCTGAGCCTCAGTTTGAATATATGAGGTCAGTGATGATTGTGGAGCCTAATAATTGGGGTTGGGTTTTTCAGCTGTAGTCAGATGGTCCCAAGGCAGCTAGTTTTGATACAAAGGCAAGCAATAATGTGACTTTCTAGCCAAGCCAGAGAAGGCTATGTAGCAACTTCTGGAGCCATTCAACCTTAGCAGCAGCTGCCGTTGCTATAGTACTGCATATAAGTCCTGATCCACCATAGCACTTCAGCATGTGCTAACTTTTAGCTCATGAGTCGACTCTATGAACTCAGTGGGACTACTCACACACTTAAAGTTAAGCATGTGCTGAAGTGCTATGCTGGATCTGGGCCGCAATGGGCATGATAACGCTGGTGAAGATCAATTGTTCTTGTCTAATTAGCAAGCCTCAGAATAGATATAATGGATCTGAAATTGTAAATGGAAACAAAATGTTATTTACAATTAATTTATGCTAATTGTAATCAGGAAGGGGAGGAGAAGAAATGCAAGAATCTGAAACACTAAAAGTTACCTCTACAGCCATCTTATATTTGTATCTGAATTTTCTATGTCTATCTCCCATGTACATATTAACCAGGCCTGACCCTGCTTAGCTGATAAAAGCTGCTGATAAGGTGATGAAGTGATAAAGAGGCATACCATGCCCTGGCCTAACTGTAGGCACTGCTGAATAACTACCAGAGATGTTCTAGTGAGCTTAGAGCCCTCCTCTAAAGAGAATAGATGTTTGAAGTAGATAGCCCACTATCAGTCCTTTCCACACCCTCAGGAGTCTGAGCCTATGATGTTGTATAACAAATGTCTGAGACAGACTCTATTCTAACATAAGGCTGAATACAGATGTGTGAGGCAAAACAGGTTTAAGTTATAAGAATTGTAAAAATTGGCTTATTTTGAATCTAATATATAGTTTACTTATGTATAAGAAACAGTAACACATATTGTTGTTTTGTTTTAATTCCAGGGTGGTGACTCCAAAGGAGAAAACTTGTGTATATCTCAGAAGTTTGGTATTGGATTTGATATGATGTTGTTTTGTGAGCATTAAACTGCACTAGTATAATTTGGAAATATTTTACACTTAAGGAGAAAAGTGAATTTTTGACATAGTGATTGCTACATTTTTGAACTTCTTGTAATCAAAATTGTTTATGCAAACAAAATTTATCTGGAAAATCTTTGGAACTCCTGACTATTGGTTAAATTTAACAAAGCACAATCTCAAGATGGTGCCACTATGTGACATTTGTAATGTTTTGCTTGTTAAATTATTATAATTTTAAAATGTTTTGACATATTTTTGTTCTTTTCATACAAGGTGGACAAAAGTGTGTATTTATTAGCACCATGGTATGATGTGTTAGATTTGGCAATGAATTTTTTCTACTGAAGGCCTTGATCCTGCAAATTCCTCCACTAAGTGGAGTAATTATTGCAGAAAAAAATAATTTTGATTGTGGAATAGAGTGCCCGCACTAGGGTTTTATACCACCAGTCAGTTTCCCCGAGTAGATAAGCCCTTACCCATGTGTTTAATTTTATGCACTGTGAGTAACCTCATGTATGTAATAGGACTGCTTGTTTGCATGTGTGTAGGCATTTGCAGGATCAGAGGCCTATGATTTTTTTTAAATCCCGGTTTAATTCATTGTATTCTCTTTTCGGTTCAGTTCAACTCCTGCTAAGGACAATGGGCTAGATTCTGTGCTGTGCCTCCCAGAACCCTGTTAGTGCACTCCATTATGGGCATTTCTCCTCCACCCCAGTTGTGCATCTCTGCCCATATACGAAATGAACCTGTCAGCCAAAGAAACCAACTGCAAAACCTCAGTCAACCTTTATATTTCTTCCTGCAGCTCACTGACATTGAGGCATAAAACCTACCAAGGAGTTAGGACGTCTGAGGCATTCCATTAAGACTCACCAGTCAAGCTCTTCCAGTGTCTTGCCCCAAGCCGCATGCCCTATGCCGGGGATTGTAGTGGGGATGGGGTTGTGTATGGACAGCCCCATACTAGTCTTGTGATGAAGCAGTTCTCCCCTGGCCCCTTGTGGCTCCTGTATGGTCCCTAAACACCAGTGGAGAAGCATATAGGGGCCAGAGCAGAGGCAAAGCTGGCCCCTCTGGAAAGAACCCTATTAACTTTAGTGGGAGTTGGACTGAATCTTTGTTCCTGTGCTTTTGATTTACAGGAAGTGATGTTCCTTTGCGCATTATTACTCACAGATTTTAATATAGAATAGGACAAAATTCTAATAACCCACTTCTGCTACCAGCAGAATCTCCATGATCTCTTGGAGAGTCTATTGAATTGTCAAATCAAATATATAATTTCTTTCTTATCCTTTGTACCTATTGTGCTCAATCTCAGATATTTGTTTACTAAACATCATCTTTGACCATAGAACACTAATTCTTCACTCTACATTAGATTAAACATTAAATATTCCAATCATTGAGCTTAGCTGTGAGCAAAGTATTGGGGGGAGGGGGGGAAGACTGTTTAAATAAAGTGAATGTAAAAAAATATACTGTTTTTTCTTGAAATTTTATCTGTTATAGAAATATTCCTACACTCCTGTGAAATTGAAGTATATTTAATATATTTGTAATTTATACATGTTTTATATGTGCATTTTTATAACTGCTGCATATTTGGCCTTTATGTTTATATTCTTAATGTTAATGACATCAAAATACCTAATAAAATAAAATTATTATTCATTAAATTCTATTAGAATGAGACAGAAGTTAGAAAATATTTCCAAAAATAGTGGGGGAAGGGGAGTGATGCATCCCAATGGCAGAATTTTGAGACTATCACATTGAATTCTCCATTAACAAGTAACTCTTCACCTGTCATTTTGAACAATTGCTTCCTGGATTTACTTTCTCTAGAAAAGTCAGACCAAGTAAAGACCCATGTTACACCAAGAGACTTCATTATCCTGGTGGTTTCAGAAGTGAGAGAATCTTTCTTCCATTTGCCTTTTTATTTATAGGAGTTATTCCATTGGAAAAACCTTTGGGTTCCCCCCTCCCCACCCAACATTTGCCTTTATTGTGATTCCCTTCAGTTCACTACAGAATGACCCAGTACAAAACTCTTACATACAGACATACTAAGGGACAGATTTTAAAACCTAGCCTCCCATTGTGCAAGGACAGCTTGTGGGTTCAAATAATATCACCTAACATCCAGATCTGCAACTGGATCACCTGAGTGCACCCCTGCAGACCCTCCCCTGAATTCACACAGTGTGGAATCCAAGATGATTGACACAGGTGCAGGGGTGTGTATGGGTAGATCCAGTTCCAGAATCTAACTCTTTGAAATCCAGCTACCTGATTGTACATATCAGTTAGTTAAATATCTTGGTGAGATTAATTGTGCCTGTAGACAATTGCAAAACTGACAGGTGCAAAATCATGGCTGCAAATTGAGATACTGGTTGAAGCAGATTTAGGAGTTAAGCTTCTTTACAGACCATCTCTACTTTTGTTTTAGTCCATGTGATGCATAGACTCAAATTAAAGGAGAGTGGTAAATGGGGAGATTCTAAACTACATGACAGTTTATAAGGTTATAGGTAAACATACATTTTCATTTTCAAGATAACTCCATGCATCATAACACATAACTATGGTCTCGGGTTTAAAACTTGTGTCCCTTGCCTGAGGTTTCAATGTCTCCAAAATGTGTATTGTTTGGGTTCACTTTTATTTTGTTTCTTTTATATGTGAATATCACAGTAGTTATTACACATCCTATGAGCTGTTATAGAAAAAAATGACGCTGATAGTGTAGGCTCTGCTAATGTTATTTCCAAAAAGGTCTCTTAAAGATTTATCACTGCACATTTTTATGCTTTAAGATATAAACTTGCTATTGTCCGTTCTCACACATTAGTGTGTTACAGTATAATGTATAAATGTCTCTTTGCAGCATTTAGGAGGAGGCATGCAATGCCCCTCTACTGTACGTGTGCATCACCACTTGCTTTTATAACAGGAAATTGAGGTGAAGTTGTATTGTTGAGACATCAGTCAGTTGATTTTAATTTATACTTTGTTTTATGTTTTTAAGTGCCTAATGATTTTATGTAAAAAAACCCATTGGTTTCACTGTTATGATGCATTCTTAAGACACTGCACTGTTCCATATTGTTCTGTAATGGAATATTTTTGCAATTTCTGTTGGGAAATAAACACTTATTAGACATATCAGTGTGCTTCTTTTTTATTCTTAAGACGTACTATTAAAAATACACCTTCCAACAAGAAGTTAGATGGTGCAGTATATTTGATCTGTATATTTACAGAGGTTCTCAAATAGAGATATAGATGGGGGGGGGGGAAAATTGGACTGTGCTTCAAGTCAATAAATATATATATTCTGTTCCATAAATACCATAAATTGCAGACCACAAGCAAATGTTTTCCATTCCTTTGTGGGGATACTCTTTGTTTCTTCGCTTCATTGTTTTGAATGACTTGGAAATGCCTTTTTTTATTTTTAGTGGATTGGTTAAAAGAAAACAAAGTTTTTTAAAAAAATAAATCATTGCTGCTTTTCTCTTTTCAAAAAATGAAAAGTTAAACACATTTTCAAAACAGCAATTAAATGAAAATGTGACATAAACATCTGGTTTGAAGGTATTTAGTAAGTACCGTAGACAATAGTATGGATTCTTTATTAAAGTCATTTTTGATCATATAGAAATCTAGGGCACAATAGTTCTAAGTTGACACATACAAGAAAACAACCCTCAAGTGGATGAATTTCAGCGGGAAAGTTTAGCCTATGAAAGCGTATGCTCAAATAAATTTGTTAGTCTCTAAGGTGCCATAAGTACTCCTCGTTCTTTTTGCTGATACAGATTACCATGGCTACCACTCTGAAACTCCTCGATGGATTTGCCTTTCAGTCTAAGAGAACAGCAGATGACTTAGCTTCTATGCTACATACACCGCTACCTCAATATAATGCGACCCGATATAACACGAATTCAGATATAACACGGTAAAGCAGTGCTCCGGGGGGGGCGGGGCTGCGCACTCCGGTGGATCAAAGCAAGTGCAATATAATGCGGTTTCACCTATAAGGCGGTAAGATTTTTTGGCTCCCGAGGACAGCGTTATATTGAGGTAGAAGTGTATTTGTGAGATTCCCCAAATAGAATCTGACTGTTTTATCAAATCAGGTCAAATATGTACATGTAGTGGGTGTGGCTTTGTGATATGAATTTTTATCCTCTAGAGCAGAGGTTCTCAAACTGGTCCGTGTACAGAGCTCCATTCAGGTAGTCCGCAGATAGTTCCTGCTAAGGTGCGTGCCTGGGTGGCCGCACACAAGACAATGAAGGGCCACCCAGCTAATTAGTGAAACCGCGCAGGTGTGGCTCCACTAATTAGGGGCCTAGACCCTGGAGAAGACACACATGTAAGGTGAGGTGGTGGCCTTGGGTGGAATAGGAGGTAGGTGGGAGGGGGCAGTGGGGTGAGAAGAGGGGGTGGGGGGAATTTGGGGCATGCAGGGCTGCAGCGGCCAGAGAAAGAGGCTACTTTCTCCGGCTCCAGGGCTGCGGCTGCCAGGGAAAGACGGCCTCCTTCCCAGCCTCAGCAATGTGGCTGCTGTGGTGGGGGAGATACCCCCCCTCCGCCCCAGCTCGGGGGCTGCCGCGTCAGGGGAGAGAGGGAGAGACTCCCCTCCTTCCCAGCCCCAGCTTGGGGGCTGCTGCAGCAGGGGAGAGAGGGCACATCCATCGCATTAGAAAGGTAAGACTACTGATATTAAAATATGAGTTGTGTGCTTTTATTTGTAGAACAAAAAATGTTTATTATTTTTTTATATAGTGCTTTTATCCAAAGCGCTTTACAATAGTTAGCTAATGGTACAAACAACATTTGGAAAGATCATTAAGTAGTCCCCCGAGACCCTCAGCAATTTTCAAGTGGTCCATGGGGGAAATTTTTTTTTTGATAACCACTGCTCTAGAGCCTGTTAGGGACTGAACTGCAATTGCCAAAACTTATTTGAATCAGACCAGAGAATTAGGAATGAAAGGATACATTTTTGTCAGTTTCTGACAATGTTTAAAAACAACCCATTTCTTTTCTTTGTTATGCAAACAACTGAAGATGCATACATGAGAAATAAAGAGACTAATAGGTCCCAATTACATGTGGCATTGCTATGATATGCATTTCTGCATCAAAAAGAAAGTGCTTTAGAGTGCTTTAGAGCACTTAATCTAGCTGAAGTGTTTATCTGATGAGATGCCATTTGACTTGAGATATCATACACTAATTTTGAAATATAAGAGCACCATGGGGTATGCTATTTGCTATGCTGAAGTCAAATCATTGCCAAATATTCAGATATGCAAATGCCAGTTTCTCAGCTGCTGTGACCTTATGGCATATTTTCACATATAATCCTGCTTGCTAACTAAAACCTGTCTTTGAAAACACTCCCTTATTGGTAATGAAACCTGATGGATTGTTATTCTAGGAGCTAAGGGCAGTAGGTCTCTGTGGTCTCCTCAGAGAGAAGTAAGGGTAGATATGTCAACAAGTTTCCCACAAAGTTTGTGATTCCCTCTGAACCTAAGCTCCTGTTTAAAAAATAAGAAAAGTTGGCATCCCTCTTTGTGTGAAATTAGCCTTAACTATAGAAACCAGCACCCTGTTATTTTGTTTAGTCTGTGACTGGAAAGAATGAAGAAAAAGAATATGAACATTAAGGTCTCACATTATCTCACATACTATGGCGATGAGCATGCTAGAAGAACCTGTATGGAACGGAGTAGCACACAAAGCACTAGACTGAGCCACCTGGATACTGAATGGTAGAATTTTGCCAAAATTAAAATGTTGTTCAGTCTGGAGCCTGTAAATGGGACTGAAATTGTTTAACCGTGTGATGGAAACGTGATACCGCCCTGAAAGTTCTACGGATTTACAGTTCAAATTTCACTTGGGGCAGATGCTTGTGCGAGTATTCCCATTACACTCACAGCAACTCAGGACTGAATGTGCACCACTGTCCTATCAGAGACACTAAACTGATTCATATTGTCACTTATCTAGCAAAGTAAGAGGAAATACTGGGTATTAGGTGCATACGAGATAAGGGGTTAAAATGGAATAACTTAATTATTATATTTTCCTCTTTCTTTTCCAGGTATTTCAATACATCTTTATGCAACAAACAAGCAAAAACTGTCATTTGTCTGACTCCAAACATACAGAAATTCTAGGGTATTAGTCAGTTTTGTTTAGATGCTGATCTCCTTTCCAAGACAAAAAATGCCACCTATGTGCTTCGACGTGTGGGGGAATTTGATGGTTCCAGCAGTGAAAGTGGGGAGTCCCAGCAGCGAGGGAGGCAGATGCTCACTAAGGGACACTAGGTAACTCCTCTCCATCTTGGGTGTCTCTGGTACCCATTAGCCAGCTGGGAGACAGGGGTGTTGATTGGCCAGCATTTCCTAGCTCCCAGGGTTTAATCTGAAACATGGGCCATGTGGGGCATCTTTTGGCTCTGTTCCTGCAGCCCCACCCTAGCCAACCTGAATTAGGAATGGGAACCCGGCCTGACAGATGCTGTGGATCTAGCCCACCACCCATTTGGGGGTCAGGAAGGAATTTTTTCTCCCATGGGCCAATTGGCAGCAGACGAGGGAGATTTTCATCTTCCTCACAGCACTGTCAAGCCACAGTGGGTTAAGTAGGAAGGTGCATTGTATCTGACTGAGGTACTTGAGGGGAGTTGTTAATTCGCCTAACTTGCAGTCAGTTTCCAGTGGGATAAAATGTACCGTTCCCAGAGGTAAAAAAAAACAGGGATTTGGTGATGAGCCAGGGGCTCATGGGATAGGGCGACACCTTGTGGCCTTCATGGGCTGAGGTCCCTACCCTTCTGCACCCTTGCAGTGGGAAGGGTGCTAGGACTCAGAGCAAGCTGAGTCCTGGGGACCGAGGGGTGGCTAGGCTTAGGAGAGTCTACCCCGAGTGACAGGTTATATGGTAAGGAGCCCTCTAACGCCTGCACTAGAACCAATTAAATGCCTGGTATAGGAGAGTACAGGTGATGGGTGGGTAGTGCCCCTCCCTTGTGCTAAAGTTTAATAAAACTTGTGGCATGCATCTTAAATCCATTCATGTGCCTGTCCTCATTTCACTGCTGTGTCCGCATCAAATCCCCTTTGCCCCCCAGTGGGAGTTTTGCCTGAATAAAGAGCTCAGATCAGGCCCTTTCCTTGTACCTACTGTGCCTCTGTTAAAATTAATATTTAAATGTTAGTAAAACAATTTCAGGCTGAATAAAAATGGGGGGGACCTAATGCCACAGGCTAAATGCCCCCTGCTGCTAGACAAATACCAAAGTGAGCTGAAGCCTAATATGTATGACAACACACAGTTATATTTTTCTACCAAGCTTAGCAATTAAGAGCCAGATCCACAAAAAGACTCAGGTGCCTAAACCCCAGCTTTAGATACCTAAGTCCCAGTTTTAGGCTACATTGCAATCCAAAAATCCCCCCACTCAGCTGCTGCCTAACCCTGTCGATGCCTAAACTCACTCAGTGGCTAAATTGTTTGCTCTACAAATCCCCTAGGCATCTAAATTTCTGCTTCTGGGTGCCTAGCTGACACCTAAGCCCCAGTGAGAGCCTCACACCAAGGGAAGATAATCATGCCTCTGCCTCTTTCCTATGGGGCTGATCTGGTAGATGTGCTCTGAGTACACCTAACTCCACACAAAATAGCTGTGGGTGGGGAACTGATGGAAGAGGTTGCTTCCCTCATAATGTTTAAGTCAGTGGTTAGGGCACTCACGCAGCATGTAGGAGGCCCAGGTTCCATTACCCCCTCTGCCTGAGGGGAAGAAAGGATTTGAGCAGGGATATCCCACCCCTCAGGTGAGTGCCCTAATCATTGGGCTGTAGAGAGGTTCTCTCACTTGTTCTATGGCCCAATTAATAGTTAAAGTGGAATGGCTTCAACCCAGAGCCACACATTAGAATAGCCCATAGTTCAGTGTCAATTACTCTCATCAGAGAAGTAGGAAACCCCTCTTCAAAGCCTTTACCCTTACCAGGCAGAAGGGGCAATAGACTCATGGTGTCCTAGGTCATAGGCACTGGGCTAAGGTATATAAGGAAGCTGCCTCCTTCTCCCTCAAGCTTTGTGTGGTGGTAGCTAAGTGTCTAAATCATGTCTTGCAAGAAATGGAGCCTGAAACACGTAACTCCAGGAGAGGGGTTTCATGGTTGTGGCTCACTAACAAAGACAGGCACCTCCCTGCAGCCCAGACTTAGATGCCTCACTTTCTGAGAAGGGCATAGCTTAGGACACACATCTTCCATTGCCATCTTCCTCTGGCTAGCATAGGCATCTCCCCACCTATCATGCAGTCTTTTGCGGATCACCATCTTAGGTGCCTGCTTTCCCCATGCATTGTATAGGGAATCAAGGTGCCTAACATAGGCTTTATGGATTCCAGTGATTTTCATGGTGCCTAATAGTTAGATTTTGCAACATTCAGCATTGTCACATCCAAGTCCCTTTGCAGCTCTGGGCCTGAGGTGCCAATCCTGCAACGAGTTCTGTATGGCTAGACCCCTGTGCCTGCATTGCAGCCAATGAGGCTGTATGCAGGCAGAGCTCATTGCAGGAGTGAAGTCTACATCAGAACTTCGATATCACATATGTATAGAGTGAAAAGCTTTCCCCCCAACCCCTCCTGGTACTTAATTGCATGACGGCTGTGGTGTTTTTCTACAGTTACTTTTCAGAGGAGCGTATGGAATCATAGAATATCAGGGTTAGAAGGAACCTCAGGAGGTCATCTAGTCCAACCCCCTGACCAAAGCAGGACCAATCCCCGATTAAATCATCCCAGCCAGGGCTTTGTCAAGCCTGACCTTAAAAACCTCTGAGGACGGAGATTCCACCACCTCTCTAGGTAACCCATTCCAGTGCTTCACCACGCTCCTAGTGAGAAAGTTTTTCCTAATATCCAATCTAAACCTCCCCCACTGCAACTTGAGACCATTACTCCTTGTTCTGTCATCTGCTACCACTGAGAATAGTCTAGATCCATCCTCTTTGGAACCCCCTTTCAGGTAGTTGAAAGCAGCTATCAAATCCCCCCTCATTCTTCTCTTCTGCAGACTAAACAATCCCAGTTCCCTCAGCCTCTCCTCATAAGTCATGTGCTCCAGCCCCCTAATCATTTTTGTTGCCCTCCGCTGGACTCTTTCCAATTTTTCCACCTCCTTCTTGTAGTGTGGGGCCCAAAACTGGACACAGTACTCCAGATGAGGCCTCACCAATGCCAAATAGAGGGGAATGATCACGTCCCTCGATCTGCTGGCAAAATGCTGTTAGCCTTCTTGGTAACAAGGGCACACTGTTGACTCATATCCATATCTCATCCACTGTAACCCCTAGGTCCTTTTCTGCAGAACTGCTGCCTAGCCACTCGGTCCCTAGTCTGTAGCAGTGCATGGGATTCTTCCGTTCTAAGTGCAGGACTCTGCACTTGTCCTTGTTGAACCTCATTAGATTTCTTTTGGCCCAATCCTCTAATTTGTCTAGGTCCCTCTGTATCCTATCCCTACCCTCCAGCGTATCTACCACTAGACATTTGCTGTTGTTCACCTGTTATCAATACAGGCAAATGGTAAAGAGGGACATTTAGTGGGAAAGTGAAGTGAAACGAATTAAAATGTACTGACCTAGGAGAAATTTTATGAGGCACAAGGTAGGGAAAATGGTCATTAGGGACAGTAGCAATTTTATATTGCAATCTACTGATGAAAAGTACAATATTGTATTGGTGGGCGGGGGGGTGGGGGGCAGGTTGATTGTGGCTCTTTGCTGAAACTACTTGATTCTGGGAGCCTCATTTTCTACAACCTTACAGCTAAATCACTTGCACCTGAGCACAAGGCAGTGTAAAATGCCACATCAGCAGTATTCACTCTCTTTAACAGGTGGTGGTGTTTCACACCCACTGTGCAGAGGTGTAAGTGCCTACATTGGGACAAGGCACTGGAGCATACAGCCCTTGATTTGCGGAAGCTAGGCATACAATGTTATCTGCAGCATGGAGTAGAAGAGAGTCTGCATAGCAATAGAAAGAGAAGAAAATGTTGCCAGTGCTGCAAGACTCTGGGGGGCTTTTAAAGTTATTTGCAGGTTTTTAAGGAAGCAATTGGCTGCTATGTTGTAATTGAGGCCAATTTTCTGTGGCCCTTTGATCTACCTCTGTAAATAACCCCCCAAAAAGAGAGAGAGCAGCACAACTGGGATTATTTTGGAAGCTTTGGTAGTAGAACCTGGCAAGTGAGCATAACAATGGTAATGCAAAGGACAGGCTCAAAGCTCTAGAAAGCAGCATGATAGGATTGCTTATCTACTCTACATTTGCACTGATTGCGAGAACTTATGAAGTATCCAGTGTAAGGGGAAGGAAGTCAGTGTTTAATTTGTAATGAAAGAGGTGCTGGGGCTCAAGCAATTTTTTTACGTTCATACCTGATGCAGCAAGTCCAGAGGTGTCAGGACTATGAACTGTCAAGCCCAGAGGTGTCGGGGCTCAACCCTGGCAAAAATTAAGCACTGAAGGAAGTAGATGAATCGGACTGTGGCTGCAACAGGCAACAAGTTAGCTCCCCACCTCTTCCTTTCCAGCCCCAACACCCTGCGTAGTAAAATCCTTGTAACATTTTATTTTTAAAGACAACCCCTCCAAAACAGATTCACTTATGTTGAGGCCCAGGAGGAGGGGAGTGTTCGTTAACCTCCTGAAGAGTCAAGAAGCTTTAATCGTTTCATGTAACAATGGAAATGGGCTGATCCTGTAAAAAACAAAAATCAAAACAAAAACCACCTTGAATCCAGAAGTGAAGGGGGCAGATAATGTTCCCTATTTTAGCCACTTTACACTGTGCTGGCAGCATAAAGCATAGCAACTGCCCTATGGGTATTTCCTCAGGGGAGTGGTGGCACAGGGTCAGCATAAGCAGCCCTATGCATGGTCCTTGCAGCAGTGACAGAGAGACATCAGGCCAGATGCGTTGCCATTTTTTAATTGCTTAATTGCTTTCTCTAGTTCTGCTTCTGAAATTTCTAACAGTGAAACATTTAATTTTTCACCTTCTTTGCATCCATCAAATGGAATTGCTGCCTTTAGTTGGCTGAGTACTTCACTCAAATGTTCTCATCATCATTCCTTTTGTTCCACTTCTGTTGTTAACAATCTTCCTCCTTCGTTTTTATGATACCACTGTAACGGCAATTGCTTACACACCTGAAACAGTTTCTTACAGCCACCTCTCACAGATGTTGCTTCAGCTTCTCTCGCCTTTTGATCAAGCAATTCTCTCTTATCTTCCCAACATGACTTCACTTCTTTGTCTTTCTCTCCAGACTCCCATTGCAGCATGCCCTGATAATTACATGGGATGCAAGCTCTTCAGCTAGTCCAGCTTCTGCTTTCACCCAAGCCATTGTACAAAAGTACATAATGAATGAGATGAGATTAAAAAAAATAGATAGTGACCTGCCTCTTTAGTGCTGTGATAGTGTAACCGATGCAGACAGTGGATGACACTGAATTTCAGGCAGTTAGGCTCTGCTGTGCAATGGTGCAAAAATAAGCTACGGACATTTTATAGCATGGACCCCATGACAATCTGTTAAAACGATGTGAACCCCTCCCCTCCCATTCACAAAACACCCCTGTGGCAATGACATAAGTTGTTTAGCTGGAGATGTTATGGCAGGAAAATACTGATATATTTCTAACTGTCTTTAATGTAGTTTAGCATCCAGAAACAAGGAGAAGGAATAGCACAGTGTGACCACAAGCACGTTACTTGATTACTTCCTCCACCATGGGAAAGCCATATAAGGAAACAAATATAGAGAGCACCGTGCCCCAAAGGGTGTGTGTACACTCTGAACTGGAGGTGTAATAACTCATCAAGCTAGCGCGCTAAGAATAGAAATGTGCCTGTGGTGGCACACGTGGTGGAGGAAAGAGGAGCCCCTAGTATAAGCCTGTCTGGGCTAGTAGGTAGGTAGTTGGGGATGGCTAGCCCCTCTCGCTGCAGTGGCTACAGTGTGCTAGCTAGATCAGAGCTGGTGCGGGTAAGTCTACCTGAACTGGAAATCACATCTCCAGTTCAAAGTGTAGACGTACCCGAAGTGCTACTAGTCTTACAGTGAGGGCTATCTGGAAGCCTGCTCAGAAATTATTTTTGTGTTCCCTCACCATGTCATAGCCACATAGCACTTACCTTCCCAGTATCTTTACTGGTGGTATCCAGAGGTACGTATTTATATTCTGTTACTGGTTTAGGATGGGAAATGGTTTGCATTTCATTTTTGATAACACAAAGTCTTTGAAGTAGGATGGCTCCTCTGAATTCCGCATTCTGGACCTATAGAAGAAGCACCCTTTACAATTGAGCTTCCTATGGGATATAACTTCAATGCTTCTGACGTTGTCTACTTCATCGTTAATAAATTCAACCCCTGTGCAGTACAGAGGACCGGAATATGTCTTCTCAGTGTTTTCAGCCCTGTTTGTTCCTTCTACTATTTGTATAGCAGCAGCGCACACATTGCAGGTGAAAAACCCTATTCCAGATGCCAATGCTTATCCTCTTGCACTCAGCACAGCAATCATTGTGTGGCACCCAGTCAATAAGTACATTACCAAGGCAAACAACGATAATGTCTTATAGAACTGGGCTCTGGGACACAGAGTTCCAAAGGAAGACCCTCAATAACTACCATCTCCATCTCTTTCAGGAGTGAGAAGTCATTTTTTAAAAATTAAACATCCTGGCTTAATAAATTGTAGCGGGATAGTACAAGAAGGATTGTAGAAGGATTAGCTGTGGAACTATCAACAACCTGAAATGGAAGGGATGGGTTGTAGTGGTCCCAGGTTGAGTTATTGTAAAAAGTAAACTGTTCTTCATCAAATGTACAGTAATTACCATTGAACAATAAAGGGGTCTTTAAAGGAAGCCCAAGTGGTCTTGGGAACAAGTCATTGGACAGGGAGTCAGAAGAGCTGGGTCTAGTTCTATCACTGACCCACTCTGTGTCCCTGGGCAAGTCACTTCCTCTCTTTTCCCTCATTCCCTTTGTCTGTCTCATCTCTTACTATGTCTTTTAACGGGACCCATTGTATGAGGCAACCTGTCTTTGTTAGGGCCCATAGGTTTTACTGTAATACAGATAATTTCCAAAGTGGAGAATCACTTTTGCTGAGACATTTAACAGGGAGTCTGAAGTAGAAACTCTGCAAACATTAACGTATAGCTGTTTCTAAATTCATCTAAACTGCAGTCCATTAAAGCAAAGTGATTCTCTGGGGTGTGAACTGAGTTGTGACTCAAGGTAATTATGCTGATTGTGCTGAATGTGCTTTGGAGGAGCTGGGTGAGTTGCTGAGGATATTGCATACAAAGCCAGAGGACAAGAGATCAGCTGAGAGAGAGCTAGCAGGGGGCGACCCCAGACAAAGAGAGAGTTGGTTCTGAGTGGGTATTAATTGCTGCGTAATCTATCAGTGAACTGCAGTCTGGGTGTTTCATGGACTAGTAAAGTGCATGGCATTAAGTGCCCAACTATATGAGAGAGACCCTGATGTAAGCAATAACTGCTATGAAGAATGGATATTGAAGTTTCCAAGGCAGTTCAGTATGATATAAGCATGTAAATAGTATTCCTATCTATGCATGGAGATCATGAGGGCTAGACGTCTATGCTGTGTAAGCTAGTTTCTATTCAGGAGAGAAACCAGTGATAAAACCAAACCAGAGAGGAATCATCAAGGGAGACATGACAGCATGGGAGTCCATATGAAATAGTGGTCGGGAATGAAGATGGAGGGATGTGTTATCAGTGAAGAAAAAATGCTGTAGGAAGAGTGGAATGGAAATATTTATAGAGCCATAAAATCATGACTGGTGTGGAGAAAGTAAATAAGGAAGTGTTATCAATCAACCATGTAATCAAGAGAGACATCGGGGACTTGAAAAGAAAACTGAATGCTGCAAATATAGGATATGGGAGACCTGGGTTCAGGTCTGTACTCTAAATCGGGCAGAGGGGGAATTCAAACAGGGTCCCTCATATCTCACATGAATTCCCTAACCACTGGGTAATCTGGGGGCATATGCATGCCCACTGTCTTTTGGGCAGGGCCTGAGCCTGTAGCCCTGCTCTGAGCACACCTACAGGCTGGAGTCCTGTTGGTGAGATAGTGGAAGAATGCCTAGTTTGAGAATTCCCTTTGGCTTGTTCTAGGACTCAGAGCTGCTCCTTAATGGTAGGGCAGCATCAGGACTTAGGCAGCTTTGCACATGCCCACCAGTGGAAACTTAGGCGCCATGGGGATTTGGGCACCTATAGGGTTAGGTGGCAGCTGAGCCGTGGCTTTGAGAATGTCATTGACACCTAAATGTTAGACTTAGGTGCCTAAGCACCTTTGTGAGCCCTGTCCTTGCTATGATTTTCACCTTGGTTCAATTAATTCTCTGAATTTATGACATTATCAGGCACAGTAACATACGTCATGACCTTTCCCTGAAAGCCAGATCCAGTTATATTTTACACTGGGTTAACCTGACCCAGTGCAGGAGGCAGAGAAAAATATCTGTCTGCCCATCCTGCCCTGTTCATTTTTTCCTGTTATTACACACACAATGCAATTTCACACAAAACATTTCCTTGTCCCTTCTCAAAGATTATTTCTATTCATCCACAAAGCCCTCCCGAAAATGCATTACAGTTCCGAGGGGAGCTGCTCCGCACTCAAAATGATTTTTCATGTAATAAATACTTGACATTTAGAAAAATGGCTTCTAAATTTACACAGCACAGTCCTCACAGTTTGAAATTACCCTCTAAACACCCTGAAGTGCCAGGCTCATAAATAAATATCCCCCCAAACAGATTCACATGTATTAGCTTACTAAGTATATTTTCATTTCCTTGAGCAGGATGATTGCTACAGGCACTAAGAAACAGCGCTCTGGTTTGAATTAAATGCTGAGAAGACAGGCTGATCACAATTATAAAACCCTCTCCTTGCCCTTTGCTTTGTGTTTTCTTTGCTTGTGATTCAGATTGCTCAGTCTGAACTGTTGAGCTGTGTTCTATTTCAGAGTCCAACCAACTGTACATCAGGTTGATAAATATCACGGAAGCAGTGAAGAAACTGGAATTTGTATGGAGGGGGCAAAAATTCGGTGTAAGGTACTTAAATGGTCCCTATTGCTGTAGCAACTCACAAAACCCCTGTGTGTAGGGGGGGTGTATGTCTATAATCCTCATTTTAAAGATGGGAACTGAAGCACAAAGAAACTAAGTGGTAGACCATGAAGGAGTCAAAGAACAGAAACCAAGGAACATTGGGTGGAGGGATAGCTCAGTGGTTTGAGTATTGGCCTGCTAAACCCAGGGTTGTAAATTTAATCCTTGAGGGGGCCATTTAGGGAACTGGGGTAAAAATCTGTCTGGGGATTGGTCCTGCTTTGAGCAGGGGGTTGGACTAGATGACCTCTTGAGGTCCCTTCCAACCCTGATATTCTATGATTCCATCACTCAGGTTGGTGTTCCTACCTCCAGAAGTGCAAAATCTGACCTTGCCCCCATCTCTGGAATAGTGTGCTTGCAGGTGGGGAAAGGAGGGTGAGACAGGATTATTGAAACCGAAGAGGGGAGGTCTACACCCTTTCACACCATGGAGAATAGCTGTGTGGAGGTTCACTGAGCCCAAGCTGCCATGGAGTTGGAGTATTGGAACAGTGTGGGCATGGACAGGGTGGAGTTAATCACTTAATGGCTGTATGGATCCACTGGCCATTCTCTCATGTGACCTGGATTTCCACATTTGTCTGGCTCAAATACTTCCTACGCCTTGCAGTTTAACTATCCTGGCTTTTTACTTGCCCTTCCTGCTTCCTCTCTTGTCTGCTTCCCTCATTTTTGATTTCAGGCTGTGTTTGACTAGCCTTTATTTTTAATTCCTCTTTCTGAAGGTTAGTGTTGCCATGCTAGCTTTCAGTATCTTTCCTCCCTTATGGATGATGGACTTGTTTATATGGTGGTGACTACTAGTTACTGGCTCACCTATAATTACTTCATGACCAAATTCCTGTGTTAAGATTAAATCAACAGTAGCAGCTCTTTGTTCCAGAACAAGCTGTTTTAAAAAGCTATTGAGAAAGAGATGAAGCCATTGTTTTGCATTTTACAGGTTTAGATGCAGGTAGCTGAAGCCCAGTATCACTGGTTTTATTAGGCTACGGGTTCGGCTACATTTGAGCTGGGAGGTGTGGTGCCCAGTGTGTGTAGACGTACCCACGCTAGCTCTGCTTGAGCTAGCATGCATAAAATAGCAGTGCATCTGGGGTAGCCTGGGAGGCAGCTCGGGTTAGTTGCCTGAGTACGTACCCAGGGAGTCTGGATGAGTGTGTATGTGGGCAGCTAACCCGAGCCACCACCCATGTTACACGGCTATGTTTAGCAGGCTAGCTTGAGTATGGCTAGCGCAGGTACATCTACGCAAGCTGGAAATCACACCTCCCAGCTCAACTGGAGCCGCACCCTCAGTTGCCTTCTCATTTCCCTTAGTACTGTGTCCTCCGTATGTGTTCCCTGAGCAGGAGGCTGGTAGTGTAACTCTGTCATTGTGCTAAACATTCCAAAGTGATTCCTTTTGGAACAATGCTAACTGAACTGTCAACAGTAAGGGCCAGATGTACAAAAAGTGCCACTTTAGGTGTCTGAATCCCAGAAGCAGGCCCCATGGGATTCACAAAACCCCTGCTCCGTTGCCCCCAAAATCTGTCGGTGCCTAAAATCACTCTGCGCCTATGTTTTTGCAGTAAAAGTTCCCTAGGCACCTATGTTTCTGCTGCTGCCTCTGCCCTAATGCTATGCTGCTATGGCTCAGAGCCCTGACACCAGTAGCCAACCCTCAAACATAAAGTCTCACCCAGGCTCTCACCAGCCTAGTCACTCCTTGCAGGGGGACCCCAACAGCCCTTCCGGTTTCAAGTCTCCCCAAATCTGTCTCCCCTGAGTTCTTAACTACCAGACGCTCGGACTTTTCCCCTCTGGTTCATCACCCCCAACAGCCCCCAGTTATCAGTTCACTTTGGCACACACACTCCACACACTCTGCACCCTGGAGGCCTGCTTGGGGCGAACTTCAACAAAAAGTTGATAGAAAAACCACTGATTCCAAGCTGAACGAGTGAGGAGAAACAAACACTGACAGGGTACACAGAAAATAGAAATGAAGATGCAACCCCCAGCTTTACACTTCTTTATCAGACACATTCCCTTTTCTAATATGAGTGACCTGGTACCTCAGAACAGTTTCCCAGCATGCCCCTGTCAGAGAGGGGATCCAGCCTTTCACAGACAGCTTCCTGCTTAGAGGCTGCCCCTCAGTTTCTGGATAGACACTTCCATTTCAAGCATCCTTTTTAAGGGCTTTCACCACCATCACACCACTCCCATACTCACTTTTCCCCCCTTTTCTCCTGACATGGTGACTCATGATTATTTAGCTTCAACAGAAGAGACTGAGGGAGCCCCTCAGCAGAATATCCCAATGACCAGTGGTTAGGGCACTCACCCGAAAGGTGGCAGAGCCCAATTAAAATCCTGTTTCCCCTCAGGTAGAGAACAGAACAGCCGTACTGGGTCAGACCAAAGGTCCACCTAGCCCAGTATCCTGTCTTCCGACAGTGGCCAATGCCAGGTGCCCCCAGAGGGAATGAACAGAACAGGTAATCATCAAGTGATCCATCCCCTGCCGCCCATTCCCAGCTTCTGGCAAACAGAGTCTAGGGACATCATCCCTGCCCATCCTGGCTAATAGCCATTGATGGACCTATTCTCCATGAATTTATCTAGTTCTTTTTTGAACCCTGTTATAGTCTTGGCCTTCACAACATCCCCTGGCAAGGAGTTCCACAGGTTGACTGTGCATTGTGTGAAAAAATACTTCCTTTTGTTTGTTTTTAACCTTCTGCCTATTAGTTTCATTTGGTGGCCCCTAGTTCTTGTGTTATGAGAAGGAGTAAATAACACTTTCTTATTTACTTTCTCCTCATGATTTTATAGCCCTCTGTCATATCCCCCCTTAGTCATCTCTTTTCCAAGATGAAAAGTCCCAGTCTTATTAATCGCTCCTCATATGGAAGCTGTGGGGCGACCACATCTGCATGCAGTACTCAAGAGGGGGAGTTGAAGTGGGGGTCTTCCACAACCCAGGTGAGTACCCTAAAACCTGGGCTAAAAGATATGAGGGGATGGCAGCTGCTTTTTCTTCTTCTTGCTAAGACAAGAGAGCACTTACCTCCAAGACAGCAGCTGAGACCCCAAGCAGAAGGAGGCGCCTATCTCCAAGAGAGGGGTAGAGTTTAGCATACCCCGCCCCCTTTGACTTGGCATCTTCCATTGGCTAGTAGTTTAGACGATAAGCCGCTGACCCTGCTGGGTTTTGTGAATCCCATTCGCAGGTGCCTATCTCTCTTCATTCATTGTATGGGGAGCCTAGGCACTGAACTCAGGCTTTGTGAATCCAGTGATTTTCTGGACATCTAAAAGTTAGGTGTGGCAACGCTCAGCATTACCACACCTACATACCTTTGTGAATGTAGCCAGGTGTGTATTTCAATTGGTACAGAATAACTGCCTATTTTCCAATGCAAAGAGGTGCTCACCAAGCTGTACTGTATGTACAGAAACAGTAACATCTAGTGGTGCACAAGCTTAATTACAGACTGAATTCTTCAGCTATTGGGATTTGAATCTGGGAAGGGAAGTGCTGCATTCTCAGAACTCCCATTGAAATCTACAAGAATTGCAGGTGCTCAGCATCTGACTGATCAGTAGAGCGCTGTGCGGATACAAAATTTGTATATGCATCCAATCCCGATCCACAAACATGGTCCGCAGATATCTGAACCCGCAGATATAAAGCAGATATCTGCAGATTTGCAGGGCTCTACAGATCAGTCCTTTACAGCAATCTACATCAGCCATTTGAGCCTTTTGTATTTCCAGTACATAATAGATCATATTATTTTGGTTCTAATATGTGCCACAGGATCAACAAAGACTTAAATGTTGGGAGTTAAATTTAGAAGATATCAGAGAAGCTTCTTGCTTTATAAAGCCCCAGACAAATATTGAGAAAAGAAAAAATTGTACAGTGCCACTCACTGGAACGCAAAGCTTGGGATTTTCGAAAGCTTTCTGCATTGATCAAATTCTACTCCCATCACAATCAATGAGAAAAGCTCCTGGTGTGGCCAACACTTAAGAGCTTTGGAAAATTCCACCCTCAAATTTACACAATGCCACATTTAAAAAAATCCTAATCTTATTCCATTAATTGAAATGTGTTCAGTATTTTAAACAAAGTGTCCGGCAATGTAGTTTTAAAACATTTCATTATTTTCCTCTCTAAGTATGACAGGGCTGTGCTAGGACTTCGGGACCATAACTACATTCGCTCTCTGTTTGGAGTCAAACAGACTAGAGCGGCCACTGTCCACACTCAGCACAGTGAAAAAACAACAGCAAAAAAAAACATCTGATGTTTCAAACGATTTCACCTTTAATAACCTAAGATTTTATATTTAGGAAGGAATTGTTATATGGAGAGTATCTTGAGAGGATCTTTTGATATTGTTTTGTCCTCAGTGTAAAACAATTGACTATATTCCTATAGCAAAGCTATTGGAAAGGATATTACATATAGATATCAGATACGCCAAGATCATAATTTGCCAGGGAAAGTGGTAGAATCTCCATCATTGGAGATTTTTAAGAGCAGGTTAGACAAACACCTGTCAGGAGTGGCCTAGGTAATTAGTCCTGCCATAAGTGCAGGGGACTGGACTAGATGACTTCTCGAGGTCCCTTCCAGTTCTATGATTCTATGATTCCCATTGACATAGCAGCAACAATAATACTTCTTTAGCCTCCCAGGGTGTTAGAATAATCCCACGGATGTTTGTGGGATTGTGGTATGCTCACATACCATAGTAATAGGGGCATGCCTGCTAGCCAGGGTGGGGCTTTGGTGGGCCAGATGCAGTGGAGACATTCTCTGGAGGGTGAGGGGACATCTTGGCTGGGAGTAGCGGAGACAGTGTTTCTTGTGCGTCCTCTTTCCCCTCCAGCAGATGGGGGCTGCTGCTTCACTCCCCCACTTCCTTGTGCTATGTTGTGTAGGGATTAAGGGAACACCTGCTGCATCAGGATCCACACTCTGGGGTGTTCGCCACCAATCAGTACTGCCACTGGGCAATTGGAGTGGTGTGGGGCTGGGCTAGTGGCTCCCATCTGATGGAGGAAGGGCATGATACAGCTTTTCTTCCAGATGGGGTGGACATTGCAGGCTCCCTATTTCAGCCCCTCCCTTAAACTATCCCTTTGGTGATGCTGGCTGTTGGACTGATCGCCTGTGTTAGGGCCTGGAAGGGATTTTCCCCATATGGTGAAACTGGCAAACTGCTGTGTGGGTTTTTTCGCCTTCAACTTGGCTGGTTGGAGGGAGGGGTAATTATGATTGTTGCAACATGAGCAGGTGCCAGTATCGTTGGTGGGTGAGGAATGTCCCAGTGATGGTCCTAAAACCTAGCGCACTGCTTGGGCAATGGCCCCGGGTACTGAGAGGGGGGATATCTCTAAGCCCAAAGAAGGGAGCGAAAAGAGAATGTCAGGACTATCGGTGGCAGAAAGCCAAGCAGTTTCAGGGTGTATATGTGCTGATGTAGGTAGTACATACTCGTTCTGTCTTGCAGTACATGCTGTCTACCGCATGGAGGCAGCTGATCTACATCTGTGGAACTAGTACAATAGACATTTGAGTGTCGGATTCTTTTGTATACACTTTGACAGTGATTCAGTGACTGTCAAAGTTCTTTGACAGTGATTCAGTGACTGTGGGCATTAGTATTTCCCAAAGGAACGTGCCTGATTGCTGAGCTCCATGATTTGGGCCATTATTACCACATGTATACAAGTAGGTACCTTGTGTGTGATTGTGAGAGTGTGGATAGACTTTAGAACCTGTGGCAAAACGGCCTCCTCTGCTTCTATAAGAGGAAGAAAAACCAACAGCTGGATGGAGGTGCAGAGTTACTCCTGCCCCTGGGCCCAGGCATTTTGCCAATATTTGGGACCTTGTTGGGTTGAGGAGAAATTGCTGATATGAATCAGGCATTTGGTGTAATCCTGTTTGTTAACAAAGAATGTACACAAAGTCCTCTTTCCCTGCAGACCCTGGGAACAAACAAACAACAGCAGGCAGTTTCCTTGCTCATAACGTCTAAGCCAGACCTGTGCCTCAAGAAGCCCCGTCTCTATTCCCTCTCAGGGACATCCTTACAATTGCTTCTCTAGTTTTCCCCGCTCTCTGTTTGCTTTCTCTTTCTTACACACAGCTCTACCAATCAATGTCCCAGCCCCGGCATTTTCAATCAGTCCTGAAGAAACCCCTCTAATCCTCTTGGTCTGGCTTTTGCCATGCAGCCCACCACCTTTGGAGGTGGCTTCTATTGTTTCCGTTTAATTCTTCCAGTTAGCCCGGTGGCGAGCACAACGCTCAGCGTCAGTGAGGTCTGTGGTTGCCCTCTGTGCAAAGACAAGCAGCCAGCAGCACATCCCTATTCTTAGGGCTACCACCAGACGTCCGGATTATCCCGGACATGTCCGGATTTGGGGGTTTTAAATAGCCGTCCGGGAGGACTTTGTAAAAATATAAAAAGGGCCGGGATTTCCCTCCCAATGCAGAGCGCGGCGCGGCTGCCAGAGCTGCCAGGCCGGATTGAGCCGCTCACATCGGAGCCTCCAGCAGCCAGAGCCCCTCCCCTGCTCCCCCGCAGCCTCAGTGCGCCGCACCGGCAGCGCTCTGGGGGGGCGGGGCTGTGCGCTCAGCGGGGGAGTGCAGCAGCGTGTCTGGCTCCATGTGGAGCCAGACACGCTGGTCTGAGCGGCCCGGTAAGGGGGCTGGGGGGTTGGAGAAGGGGCAGGGGGTCCTGGGGGGCAGTCAGGGGACAGGGAGCAGGGGGAGGGTTGGATGGGTCGGGGGTTCTGGGAGGGCCTGTCAGGGGGCGGGGGTGTGGAGAAGGGTCGGGACAGGGAGCAGGGGGGGTTGGATGGGTCGGGGGTTCCTGGGGGGGGGGCTGTCAGGGGGCGGGGGTGTAGAGAGGGGTCGGGGCAGTCAGGGAGCAGGGGGCGTTGGATGGTCCAGGAGTTCTGGGGGGGGGCCTGTCAGGGGGCGGGGGTGTGGTTAGGAGTTGGGGCAGTCTGGGGACAGGTAGGGGGTGGAGTCCTAGGGGGGCAGTTAGGGTGGGTGGGGTCTCAGGAGGGGGCAGTCAGGGACAAGGAGAAGGGAGGCTTAGATAGGTGGTGGGGTCCTGGGGAGCGGTTAGGGGCAGGGGTCCCGGAGGGAGCGATCAGGGGACAAGGAGCGGGGGGGTTGGATGGGTTGGGGGTTCTGTGGGAGGCAGTCAGGGGGCAGAAAGTGGAGGGAGTGGATAGGGGGCGGGGCTACCCCCCCCATGGAGTGTCCTCTTTTTTGAAAGTTCCTCTTAGGCAAGGTGGGTCTCATTAGCTTCAAGTCGTGAATAGTAAAAGGCTGAGCAGTCGTTTCTGAAGGGAGAGCTAGTGGCACAGACAAAAATGTTCTGCAGGCTGTCGTGGATCAAAAATCCCCAACGGCCAGAGACAGGACACTAGCTGGGGAGGATGCTGAGTTACTACAGAGAATTCTTTCCCAGGTATCTGCCTGGTGGGTCTTGCCCACATGCCCAGGGTCTCACTGATCACCATATTTGGGTCAGGAAGGAATTTTCCCCTGGATCAGCTTGGCAGAGACCCATGGCAACAAGATGAAAAGAAGTGGTGTCAGCCACTTAGAGTGAATCATATGATTTATCCCTGCTCTTTTATGGTCAGTGTTACTCGAAGCTTAAAAGAGGATGATAGGATAGCGCTTTCAATCCTGCTTTAAAAATAAAACAAAACCAGTTGCCCAGGGAAAGAGCAAGAATACTGCAAATTATTCCACAGCAAAAACTAGCTGAATAGTCTCACCATACTAAGAGGGTGGCCGATGGCTGTCACCTTCATGCTGTTTGATCTAGGCAGATCAGGAGGATGTTATTATATAACTGCAGTAAGCTACTTACTGCTGATCCAACAACCAACCTCATAAGAAAACTATAATTCCCACTGTAATGACCTGAGTGGTGGAGATGCTATTGGAGATTGTGGCTTTGTTCTGCCTTCTGGGAAGCTCTAATAGTACCTATGAAGTGGTCTCCATTGGCTGGGTAGTGCCACTGGAGGGTGCAATGTCAACTCTTGCCAAGTGGCTGCCACAATGGAAAGTCATCTCTTCACATAGTCCCCGTGTGGTGACTAGTGTTAAATGCTGGTTGCCTTTGCTAAGTAAAGCCCATTCAAAGACTGGGTCCTGATGAGGGGGCGATTACCATCGCATTCTGGGTGGTTAGTTAAGCAAAATTCTATATAGAATTTATTTCTGGATCATTGTTGACACATCCTTTAACGATTTTTTGAGTGGTGACTAACACCACAATTTGTGATCCATGCTCACAGTCAATAATATTAATGCTCAAAGTGAAGAAGCCTATGGTTTCCAGCCATTTGTGTACTTTGGGTCATTTCACCATAAGGCCTCTTTTTGTATAGTGTTGGGGAAAAAATGTAAAAATAGCTACCGGGGAACAGTGTGTCCCGACCCCCTAGGAATACATTGTTTGTACAAGATTGATACACTATTTGATTTACCCTAACTCTTGCTGCAGTGACCCAAATTTCTAAAGCAAATAAGTTTTAAATGTATTTGCAAATGTTCTGAGGCTTGTATTACTTATAGGGAAGAAATATTATCGTCTGTCTTAAGTGGAGGGGTGGGACGCAGCAGATCTGGATTCTATTCAAGCTGTGCTCCATGCCTGTTGCCTGACCTTGGCTAAGTCACATAACTGCTTTCTGCCTCAATTTCCCCAGCTGTAAAATTGGGATAGTCCATCCTTCATATTTGTAAAACACTGAGACCCTTGGATGAAAGTTTCTATATACGTGGAAATTATGTAAGGTATAATACGTGGGTCACCAAGGGATAACCTTACATCACCTCTAACCACCACAAACTCTTTCAGCTATGTCCCTGCCCTTTCTTGCCCTTGTGTGATGGAATTTGTTAGACAAAAGTAGCAAAATATGGAAGGCTTAAATACAATTCCTGGTTTACTGAGGGTGGCACCTGTTCTACCCTGATCACAAGATGTCTCTTTTTTGCCTTTCATTGAACTCTTTCCCTGTTTTTAACCACTGTCCAGTGAGATCACCAGTGCACCAACTGCTGGAATAGTGTGTTCAGCTTTAGTGTCCTCACTTTTAAAAATGTGGTGAAGAATGCACTACAAGAATGATTTGATGTCTGGAAAGCATGCTACAAACTGAGCAATTTAAGGAGCTCAATACTTATGTTAATGAAGGAAAGGTCCAGACGCGAATTGATCATAGGCTATAATTTCCTACACAGGGAGAAAACAACAGACTCTACAAGGTTCTTTAATCTATTACATCCAAAAACACCCTACATTAAAATAATGTTGAAGTTGCAGTCAAGAACTCAAATGTTAGGAAATGCCAGAATTAAGGTTGCCTCTTCAACCTTAATTCAGCCCCCTTACATGCAGGTGTGACCCAGGGATGTCTTGGTGCAAACTGGCAGAGGGCACAGGGGTGCATAAGGGTTATACAGATCCCCTGGGTCTGATATTTACACATTAGTTCCCCAAAAAGTGCATGCAAAGTGATTTATGAGAGCCTGTGTCACACTGAACCTCATAATCATAGTGAAATGTATGTATATATGCTGAAAGTTATGTTCTCAAGATCTGTGACTGAGGCTGGTCACCAAAGAGTGGGAAACAGGTTTCTTTCAGGCATGAGATGTTTAATCTATCTGTCTGGCTACATGTACATTGGGTTCACACTGGACACTCATTTACAGTCTGACCCGAATGCTAATGAAGGGACTCAGATCTTTCAGAGAGGGAATTTATAGGCAGAAATAAAGCAGCAGGAGGGAGTTCTGCTTACAGGTGAAGACAGTGAATTTTTGGACAATCCAAGTTACATTCTACATTTAGTGAGGGGACAAGCAGAAAGCATGGCTTGTTGTGTCAGCCTACCTGGCTGAAAAATGCTGGTGACCAGTACTACGTTCTAGAATGTGTGATGGGGATCGCAGGGTGCAACCAGAACTGTGGGACCGCTGAGCCCTTTGTCCCACCAAGCTGGGGTATCCCTCACACCCTGTGGTGCTTTTGGCAATTTAGAAACCTCTGGCAGGTGCTGCACTTGCAGGGATACACCCAACTGAGTTACATGAATGCTTCTCCCAGACACTCATAACCCAACAATAGAGAGGCTACAGCCAATTCCCCCCAGCCCCAGGGCCTCCAGTCAACCAACCAGAAAACAAGAAACACACTAGTGACCATCTCAGCATGACACAGGCAGAGGTAGGGATAAAATCCACTTCTTCAGGGTGGCATTCAACTGCCTAAACCCTGAGACCATCCTTTCTCTTTCTGCAATACCCTGTCTCTAACTATACACTTCCCAACTTCTGCAACAAATGAGGCAGGGACCCTACAGCCAACAGTGCTTCACCTGCAGCAGACAATCTATCCTGTGCACTATGTATCTGGAAGTAAATACTGTGTTAAGTGTTGAGCTCAGCTCTGTCTTCAGAAACTCCCCGTTAAGTATTATTGAGCTTGTTGTGATTGCTGATATGTGGTTGTGTAACTGTGGGTCCACACCCCAAAGCAGGGGGAGTACACAGAATCTTATACAACTAAGCTACCCTTAGTTGTAGGGTAAGACATGTTTATTGACAGGGATGATAAACAGTTTCAAATGTAACTACTACTGCCATTCCATCAGTATAAGCTCCCAAGCACTACTTGTTCATTTCACCTGTACAAAATTTGACCCTGTGCAGTAGATGCAAAAGACTTGCAAAGTTATTTGTTATTACTACTTTAGATAAGGCAATAAAGACACAGCTAAGTCAAGTGACTTACTAAACGTCTTAAATCTGGGGCAGAGTCACACACAAACTCTGTTTCATGCCACCAGAGCCTAGGCTCACCTGCCATTAAAAGCACAGAGCTTCACTTCTCCATCAGGAAGTGGTTTGATTGTGGGACATGGGCTATTTTTACAAATATCTGACCTATTTTTGTATTCTCAGTTTCTGCCATAGCTTAGTGATTTTATCTAGCATCAAGAGGCAATGAGCCCACAATTGTTGGGTGAGGGCAGACAGCTGGCTTGTTCTCTACTTTTGAGAGAGGATTTGTTCCCCCTTCCAGGCTTATTGTGGATGGTGATTACCACTTGTAGGATGGCATGAGTTTCAGTAGTTTTTATAGTTGAAGGCCCTTGCTCTAGGCGCCACTTATAAGTAGGGTGACCAGACAGCAAGTGTGAAAAAGCAGGGGGGGGGGGCGCGCAATAGGAGCCTAAATAAGAAACACCCAAAAATTGGGACTGTCCCTATAAAATCAGGACATCTGGTTACCCTACTTATAAGGAGTTACGTGTACATGTAAACGACACCCAGGCAGAGGCACTGGTGCAGCTTTTCACTTGTTTTAAAAACAGCAAATTTCTATAGATAGAAGAAAAGTCATTTGATATGATTCCACAGCCTGGTTTTGAATCCAAGCACCTGCAGCTCATGAACTTGGATGCTCACCTGTGAAAGCAAGGCTAACGCTAACTGACTATGTTCACGAATAGCTAGTTAGTAATTTGATAGAAATGTTAGTTCAACTTGCATCTACTCATCTGTCAGTTTGTGTAGACCAGGGGTTCTCAAACTAGGGCTTGTGACCCCTCAGGGGGGGTCATGAGGTTATTACAGGGGGTTGTGAGCTGTCAACCTCCACCCCAAACCCCACTTTGCCTCCAGCATTTATAATGGTGTTAAATATATATATAAAAAAAGTGTTTAATGTATAAGGGGAGGTTGCACTCAGACTTGCTATGTGAAAGTAAACCAGTACAAAAGTTTGAGAACCACTGGTGTAGTCCATTTAATTCAATATGCGAGTGGTCCAGTGCCCCTGTGTATCATAATTTGAAGCAAGCCAAAGTTAAGGAAGTGAGTACAAATGGAAGAAACTTACAAGTGTTTTTGCTGATTCTAAGGAAGTTCCATGCAACTGTCATTAATGGAGTTGTGAAGGTTGTTAGGTACTTTCAGCACAGAGTTGCTATTCCAGTGCTTTCTGGGGGAAGCGATCAATGTTTAACAAATTACAACACATTAAAAAGCCATTTTCCAAATATTTATTGAAGCAGTGAAATTGCTCATACTGTGCTGGAAAAAAGCAGTTTTATTGAATTCAGAAACTTAAACAGTATTGCAGCACAAGATATTGCTATCTGTAAACTAGACTCCATCGTAAACTCTAAACCTTCAGGGAGAGTCAGTTTGCAAGATCTAATACCTATTCTCTAGCATAATCATCTTGCGCTTTTGGAAAAACTGCAGAAAGGCACTTAAGCTGTTTCTTCCTTTAAGACAGGGACTTTTTAAATTTTGCTGGTAAGAATCTTTTCACTGCACAAGTGAGAAATGTGCAGTTTCTCTAGGGTTTTCACTCCAGATCATCGTGATGCTGGGAAGTTTCATTGATAACCTGTTGAAGAATAAGACAGCTTACATTAATTCTGAGCAATTTCAATACTCAAGATATCTGATAGAAAACTAGTTTTACAGATTTATTCTAGTATACTATTAACACAGCTAATAAAACTTCCACTATGGCATAAGTGGAAGTTGATGACAACCACTCACTTACAGAAGTCAGCGATTGGTTGATTAAATTCCTAGTTGAAAGTGAGCAAAAGGGCATGGGGGAAATAAGATACCTTTTATTTACAAGCACCTTATTTGCCTGCCATATTGTAGAACTAAGTCGCTTTTAGGAATGATATTTCAGAACCAGCTAACCCATCTCTCTAGGTCTAATATCTGAGAAACCAGAAGTAGCAGCCTTGGATGGATGTGTCTTTACAGCATGGTAATGAATGTTATGCCATCCCTGCATAGAGAGGTCCCTAGTTTGAAGGTTGCAGTTAGCATGTTCTGATCTGTACAAAATATTCAGCCCAAATATATGTTACTATACTGTGTTAGCACTACTGTAGCTTGGGTAAGGTACTTAAAGCATGCACTGTTTGGTAAATGAAGTTAGAATGGTACTAGATAATAGCTCGTTGTGATGTACAGTGTTATGTCTATATTTGTCATTTGTTTTTACTTCCTCCTCCACTAAAAGAAACAAATTGGCACCAACCTGTCCATCTCTGGTTTCAACAGTCTTAATTAAGAGTGTCCTCTTTGAGTGGGTGTCAACCATAGGGTGAGACTCAATGTTGGTTTCTGCAGATGTAAAATTATTGATCTGTTATGATTCTTCAGTGATCTAGTTTAAGTTACTCATTTGCTATTGCACATAGCATGATAGAATGGATAGATTCTTTACAGGAAAGACTGATGCACTTCATAGCATGACAAGTGCCAGGCACCAACAATTAAGATCCTAAAATTGCTAGATGTTTTGTAATTTTAGTCATCTCAATTCCGATCACCCATTGTCAAAGCAAGATGTCAAACACTGTTTAGGAGGTCTATCCAGATCACTTACAGAAATTACTCAATATAGGGGGCTCAAGTCTGAGGTTATTTTAATGACAAGTAACTGGCTACAACCAACTCTTTAATTCAGATATCTTGCTTAGATGTAGGCAAGAGTTCTGGAAGTGGCTAATAATCCTGGTGTTGATTTTCAGGTGCTCCTTTTGGCACCTCAAAAGGGCCTGATTTTCAGGGAGCACTGAGTTCCTGCCTTCAGAAAAAACCCTTTTAAATTGTCTTCAGTTGGGTATCCGAGATCACTAACCACAAAATACTGGCTGTAGAGTTTTGTTATGAAGTTATTACAAGGAATCTCTTCCTGAACTTAAAAAAGTGCCCCATCCACTCAAAACAAGTAGTTAAAATACCAACATTTGAATTAGTGGTCTCTGGTGTTAAATGAACATCTGGGTTCGGATATCAAAACCTGAATCAATTACACCAGACTAAAAGGAAGCTGTCTTTAGAGTATTAGTTTACCACAGCAAAAGAATACAAGTTGTCAAAGAAGCTTCCTACACTATTCATGAGAAATTAGTTACTACTTACCCCTCAGGTTCAGGGAAGCAAAAGTTGGAATAGGCATGGTAATTCTGCAAAAGAGAATTCAAGTTTAGTGAAGCTAGTCTCTGGAATTTGGTAATTCTAATAGCTACTCTTCAGAGTTGGTCATATTTGCATTAGTTTTATCTACCTGCTCTCCTCTCCCTCCAACAGTTTTCTATACGTAGCAATCTCAATATCAAGAGCCATCTTGACATTCAGCAGTTCTTGGTACTCATGAAGATGGCGAGCCATTTCTTCCTTCATGTTTTGGATTTCCTCCTGCAGACGGGCAATAGTGTCTTGGTAGTTAGCAGCTTCAACAGTAAAGTTGTCCTCCATTTCACGCATCTGGCGCTCCAGGGATTCATTCTGCAAGAGAATTTTCAAGTGTTGGCTGCAGTTTACTAGCATTCAGCCTTCACCTATTGGGTGTTTACCACCACATACCCGCCCCCCATGTTCTATTCTATTATAGAAGTTTAATACCCTCACCACTAATTAATGCACTAGTGGAAGGTGCTAAAAAAGGTGACATGACTAACATCTGCCATTTGTTACCTCTTTCATCCTCTCATGGGGGAATTATGGGAGCAATGTAGTGTTTAACTACAAACCAACTAGTGGCACAGCAACATTTACATATCAGAAGAGGTAAGGTCACAGTGCACCTTGAATCTGGAGTGGAAGTTGGTGGTATTGTCCCTAGGTTCCTTGTGTCACAATCCAAGAGCAGCCCCTGAGAAACCTCACCTGCAAATTTCATCTAGTACAAATCAGGTCAGTAGTTTATTTTCAGAGACCTAGATTTGTAGCATTGATAGTGTGCCTAGTTATTGAAGTTTCCACATTAAGTAGAATTTGACAATCTTAAAGATTTGCTTAGTTATACAGGGAAAAAACCTTGTGTCCATTCTTTAAGTCTTGCTTTGTTTCATAGAGGTACCAATATACAATTAAAATTAGATATGAAGCCTTTTGTTTTTCAAAGGGAAATATAATTAACAAGAAGTAAACATGGTGTGATGTGCAAGATTAGTTAACAGTGGATTAATCTTTCAGTTACTCAGCTTGTAAACTTATATACACTGCTCAATACTTCAGCTTTAAAAATAAAGGTGTCAAAGGTGAACAGTCACCTCCTTCACCCCAAGTTTCCATTCCATAATAGCCAGGCAGCACACAGCTGAAAGATGCAAGTTAATCAAAAAGGACCTTTAGCTTATATTTTAGACTGCCATCTTGTTAGGTCACTTCCATTCACATCCATCTTAGCATTTATTTATATTGTAATGTGACAAGATAACAGTACAAGTAGTAACAGCTGCAGTGGTATCTTTCACTTACAGTTCCTTTAAGTGCATCAACTTCACAGGTGAGGGACTGTATTTGTCTGCGGTACTCATTAGCTTCCTGTTTGGCCTGACGTAGGGCATCATTGTTCCTAGTAGCTGCTTCAGAGAGATCTGCAAACTGTTGAAAAACCCAGATTTACAGTTAGTATAATACTTTAACAAAAATTTCATACTCCAGTGTCCCAGATAAGGGTAAGAGGATTTTGAGGTAAGAGACTGCACATAGAAAGATCTTAATACACCTCTACCCCGATATAACGTGACCCGATAGAACACGAATTCGGATATAACGCGGTAAAGCAGCGCTCCTTCCTCTACCAGCTCATCAGTACACAAGCCACCCTTCAATACATGGGATGCTTCTAGCTAGGCAAAGAATAGGAAAAATGACAAAACAGAAGTTAAACTACTGTAGTATCTAGGTTTTATGGATCAAGGCTAGTGTAGATTTGTGACAGGCTGCACCTGTCTTCCTGATTTGGGAAAGTTAGCCCTGGTCTACATTGGGGGGATTGATCTAAGTTATGCAACTTCAGCTATGTGAATAACATAGCTGAAGTTGATGTACTTAGATCCACTTACCGTGGGGTCTTCACCACGGTGAGTCAACTGCTGCCGCTCCCCCGTCGACTCTGCCTGTGCCTCTCGCAGCGCTGGAGTACAGGAGTCGACAGGAGAGGGCTTTGGGGTCGATTTATCATGTCTAGACTAGACACGATAAATCGATCCCCGCTGGATCGATCACTGCCCACCGATCCGGCGGGTAGCGTAGACATACCCTTAGATAAAGCCTTGCCTCCTGGATGTAAGTAGTTATGCATTATGGCAAAGCTATCATGGATATCTAAAAAGTAAAATTAAGCCAAATATCCTTATTGCCACAAGAGCCATTCACTTACCTTGGACTTGTACCATTCTTCAGCTTCCTGAAGATTCTTAGAAGCAACACTTTCATACTGCTGACGGACATCACGCAGGGCAGCAGTGAGATCTGGTTTAGCAACATCCACATCAATTTGGATGTGTTGTTCCTGAATCTGGGCCTGCAGTTCCCGGATTTCCTTAAGAACAGAGTGGACAGTCAAGTACTGTTCTATGGTAGATGGTACAGATTAATCTAATGAAGATGCATTTTACCTCATCATGAAGCTTCTTCAAGAAGACAATCTCTTCTTGCAAGGACTCAACTTTGCGCTCAAGATCAAGACGTGCCAGAGAGGCATTGTCAACATCCTAATTAAAGGGAAAGATCATTTAGCAAGGTCATTATACTAATAGTAAGGGGGGGGGGAAATGAATCAGTGTAACAAGCAAGTTTACTGCTCATTTGATCCAAAGTCAAGCAGCACAGAGTAACCTACCTGAAAGTCTGTAGCCAGAAATAATCTGAAATTTATTTGCAAATTGGGTACTTGCATGCACAGAGTTGAATGTCAATTGTAGATGTGTGTATATATATATTTTTTATACATAAACATTAAATCAAGCAGCACATGTTTCAGTCTAACTCAAAACCATTTGGATTTTTCTGAAGTATTTGTTATGCATTCTTCATCAGAAGATAATAAATGTGAGAGTCAGGATAACAAAGTTAGGGAATTTCTTGCCAAATTCTCTGGCAACATTAATCCAATCTCCAGCAAAAATCCTATCCCTACAAAAAATTGTTGTGTTTTATTCATAAGATCACCTCCCTACCTTCTATTTGATGTTACTGCATACCGTCCTCATTACACAACTAGATAGCACTACTAGTGCTCAGCTTGGCACCAGGCTTTATCTCAGAGGGGAAGAATTCATTGGTTGGTTAACTGTGTATGATCTAAAGAGCTTAAGGTCAAGGCATTCTGGGAGGAGGTTGTTATACAAATCTAATTATCTACCTTGTGCACATTGTCAAAGATTTATAGAATTTAAGGGGATCATTTACATATTAAATCTTAAATTGATCATTACTTCTGGTGTATGCCAGATGTGCCATTTGTATTCCCCCCCTCCACCCATTTTAACCAGTGGTACCTGATAAGTCTTGAACTACAAGCATGCCATAAACTTCAAATTGACCCAACAGGTGCATTAGAGTTGTAACAGCCTACAGTAGAGGGACTAACTTGATAAGCTTTAGTTGGAGATGTTCCAACTTACCTACATGTGCGTCCATTACATGAGCACAACGCAATATACTTTAATGAACTGAATGAAGTTTAAGTTAATTTAAGCACACCTTGTAATCAAAATCTTTTCCCCAGTTTGGAGGGCCATGTTAGAGTGAATTTAAGAAGCCCCGTAGGCCTAGCATCAGGGCTAAGTTTTCAAAGTAGTGTGTTGGAACCAGATATGCAATTAGATCATGCATAGATTTGAATATTTACTTGGACTTTTTTTAAAACCTATTCAAAGTAATGGACAAAACAATTTTAGAGGACTGGATAAGCCTGTATTTTTTGATGCATCTCTGAATTTGAGCCAAGAGGTCAGTCTTGCCATGGGCTCTCAGACATATTCCCTAGTACCAGACTAGCTGGGTATACATTGCAGTAACTCATTCTTTGTACTGATGCACTACCTGGTTGCGCCCCAAAGCAAGCAACTCATTGAAGCTTTATCAAATGATGATGGATGAACTCAGATGCATCAAATAGCTTTTCATTCTGAAGCAGCTACCTGTTGAACTAGGTAATGCAAGTGAACTTATTTGCTTACTTTAAGAACAGCTCTTACCACATGAGTGTTATTTTGCTGTTCTGATGTGGAATTTTAAGTGCCACAAAACTAGTGCCCTACAGTTCTCTGAAACTATACTTAAAGGTTGAAATAGCATGAGGCTTCTGTGCTCTGGTAGGAAGACTCAGGCTGTTCCTTCAAGAAGGAAAGTCCAGAGCAGCTATATATTTAGTTTTGCATGTCAAGCTTTTGCAATCCATTTACCAAGGGAAAGATATTTGTCATGCCAATTCTTGATTGTTTAGGCTTTTTTATTCCTCAAATGCACGCATCTTTAAAACTTCCTGCTGTTTTCCTACCTTAAAGTGTGTAAGTCATTTCTAGTCAGACCCAAGACAGTGGCACTCATACTGAATGTGAGTTAAGTCTTAACAGGTCTTCAGTAAAATGTATGGTTAGTGCCGCTATTTCTACTGATCAGTATTAAATACTGAATTCTATGCATCAAGTATTACTGACACCTTACATCTTAAAGGTTTAGTACATGTATCCCATTTTCTTTAATATTAATGGTGGTACTGGGCATCTAGGTACAGCAAGGATTGAGATATTGCAGAACCGCAAAAATCACTTCTGAGTGACCTGCTTATTAGAATACAAACATCATTTATGCTATTAGCATATATGGCAATTAAGTAGAATCCAGTCTATGGAATATGTGAAATGTTTAACACCAAGGAATAGGACAGAGTGCATGCTGAGAGTGCCCCCTTCCCCCTCCCCCAGACAGTTACGTCAGTTTGAAAGAGAACTGTCCCCCTTTAAAAACACAACTAAGTGCAAGACCCTTTGCACACCTTTAATAAATTAAGCCAGACTTAAACCAGTTTAACTAGATTCCTTGCTGAGTTCAGCTCAGTGGAACTAGATCAACGTTAAGTGCATTTAAGAATGCCTATGCAGGGCTTTACACCAGTTTAAGTCAATTACATTATTAGGTAAGCCAGTGAAACAGTGTTCAACAAGCCTGATGTTGTGAAACATCAATATATTCTTTAAATACAGAAGAAATTCTAGGTCATTAAGGTGATGCCTGGTATCTTCCACATTTCAGGCAAGCAACTCCATTTTTCAACATGCCTTCATTCTTACATAAAGAGCTCATGCTATTTGTCTTGAGCAAGGGTTGGGACTATGTTGGCACAATTCAGCTTGATTGGCAAACTTCTGGTTGTCATTTAGACAGACATCCACTAGGGACTCTAGAATACCAGACTAAGCAACTTTGTGACCCAAGCCACATCTGAGCCCAGCTGGCTGGAGATAAAAGGAATTCTAGTAATGCCTTTCCACAGTGATAGTCTCTTTTGAAAAAAGTCTTGAGGCAAGTTCTTTAAAATATCAAGAAGTCCAAACTCGAGTTAGAAGTTTTGGGTTTGTTTTAACTAATGAAAAGAAAGGCTGAGGTTGCAAGAACACCTTTAGTTGCTTTTAATATAGTGCTTATCAGTAGATCTCAAAGCACTTTACAAAGGTGGTATTCCCTCCCTCCCCCACCTGTAAAATGGGGAAACTGAGGCACAGATGGGTGATGAGAGTTGTCTAACATTACCAGCAGGCTACTAGCAGAGTTGGGATAGAACCCAGGTCTTCCAAGTCACAGTCTAACACTGCAAAACGCTCTGAAGAGCTCAAAACCTATATACCAACTGAAGCCTAGTTTCTTACTAAAAGTAGTAAGTTATCTAGACAGCTTACAAGTCACATTAAAGCTTAGATGACTCAATGTTTCTCCTTTGAGAATTTCTTTTAAAGAAAAATCCAGTATACATGCAATCTTATGACTTGATTGCTGTTAACTTTTGATATCATGACCAGGGATCCTAGAAATCTGTTTGCCGTGGGGAAAAAACCAAGCCCCCCCCCCCCCCCCCCCCCCCCCCCCCCCCCCCCNACACTGAAACTCCGTTTATCTGATCTACTTGTGACTGGGGCCAGATCAGATAATCAAAAATTCAGATGATCAAGAGAACTGGCAAAGAGCTTTCTACCCCTTATTTTAAGATGGGGGAGCTTGGGCAGTGAGCCACAGGTGGCTGGTGGTTTGGTTAATACAGAGAGCCGGATAATGGAGGCTTTGATAAATGAGGTTCTACTGTATAAAAGACAGAAGTGTTTGGCATATGTAAGAAATACAAATTGCAATTCTATTAATTTTATTAATAATGATCGATGGCACTGGTAGGCTTCAAACTTCCTTAAAAATTGTAATTATCAGTAAAAACCTTGTGTTCAACTGATACCTATATATATTGTGACTAGGGAATTAAAGTTCAGCATTTCATTTTAATGACAGAAAAACAAGTTAAAAAAAAGAATTCTCTTAATCACAGAAAACTAGGATCCCTGGTCATGACCCTCCCCTAAAATCTGAAGGCCACCAGAAAGAGAAGTGGTCTGACCTATCAGTAGATAGTCCTAACATGAAAATTCTCACGTTAGAGCAGTTCTTATTTTTCAAGAATTTCAGAGCAGCATAGCTAAGTTGGTCAAGTCACATAATGGAGTCCTGTACTAGGAATTTCAAGACTGGGCCATATCTAAAATAACTGATGTTATAAAACATTTCTCTAAAATACGCTTACATCATTACACATTCAGTAAGAATGCAGCCTGCAGCAAGCCGCTCTTCTATACAAAGAGTTCTATTATTTCAATCTGCTGCCACCACGCTTGCCATAATGCCTGTATCTGCATTCCATAGTGAATCCCATAGAAACCATTAATACCCTTCAGCCAAGCGAACAGATGGCTCCCTTTCACCCTTATTGGATCAGAAAGTGATTCCGCATTGGAGCACTTTTGTAGAATAGGCTAGTCTTGGATAAAGCAAAACAATAGCTGTTCCCCTCCCCACCTAGACTATATCATCATCACCCTAAAGAAAACAAGTAGTTACTACGTGAGGACTGGTGGATTCTAGTTAAAAAAAAACAGTCCCCCACAAAAAAAAAATCTAGAGTCTTATTTCTACACCTGTCCGTTCTCTGCTTTAAGAGTTCACCTTGGATGTGTTAGACATTGTACCTAGGTCATGCAAGCCAACATTTCTATTTCAATTTACTTATTGCAAATACATTCAAAAACGTGTCAGATCTGCTATATGTTTTAGTAGAATCTCCAGATAATACTTTTAACGGTTTCCAGTTTTATCAGTGTCTAGACTAAAGGAATGGCAGTGCCCTTGATAAGAGTAACTTCCTGGAGGAACTGAGAGAAGTCTTGCACCTTTACAAGTTGCTTTTTACCACTAGGTGGCTCTACATCCGACTTGGACATTATGCCAACTTCACACATTTGGATTTACATTCAGGGTGCTCCTTGTTATGTATTTTAATATGCAGAGATGATTACAAACCTGTCTAAAAGATTGCAGGGTGTTTTCAGCTTCTTCTCGCTGAATCATCTCTTCTTGCAACCTGAAAATAGTAGCATATTGATTAAACAAAATGAACTAGGGGGAAAAAAAAAAATCAGCACTAGTGTCTGTTCAAATCCAGCTGGTAGCCACACCCAGCCAACATCCCCATCAGAGGGGGAAGATGGGGCCTCTGACAAAAGGCATCTCATTCCGACATTTTTCTGGTCTGTGCCCTCTTTATTAAGTTTGCATGACTGGGCTTTGAGGCTTTCTGCTGTTACAGCAGTCTGAAATCCACAGATAGCCTAACACAAGCAGTGCCAAAACCGTTACTGCTTATTCAGCTAATGAGCAACAAGAGGCTGACCTAGATTTGGGTTGGTTTTAAATAATCTTTCGCTAAATTCAGATTCTGCTAGGCTGCAATATTTAAAACGTGGATTAACTTGCCAAACCAAAGTTTTCAAACCCACCAAAAACCTCAAGATAAGTTTCATGGTACAACACAGTAAGTACTAAGAACTCAGATGAGAGAGTGGCAAAGCTAACTTTTTACTTGGTCTTTTCACTACACTGTCTGAACAAAATACTAGAGACCCAAGTTGGAGATTCCCCTAGAAGATGGTAGCTACCCGTGATGGTTTTCCACAAAAGCCTGCTCCTTCAACTTTAATCTGGACTAGAAACGCCTTTAATATACATCAACCCTGTTTTAGCTGCAAGCAAATTAGCTTATGGGTGTACATCAGTTAGTTATCCATGTGGGTTGGGTCTGTGCACTCCCTCCACCTTCCTGATGCTGAAGCTCAGCTTCAATGGCCGTCTAGTTGGGGCTGACCCATCAGAACAGCTTTAAGCGGTTTTTTAGGCGCAGGAGGGGCGGGGGGAGCTTCTCGCACTTTGGGGCTGTAGATTGTGCCCTTCGCTCCCCACTCTGCCCTTGGGTGGAAGTCTGGGCGCCCCCTCCCCACCCATCGGCCCCCGGGGCACTCACTTCTCCCTGAGCCTCAGGATGTCATCGGCCAGGTTATCCCTCTCCACCTCCACCCTGGCTTTGTCGTTGGTGAGCTGGTCCACCTGCCGGCGGAGCTCCCGCATCTCCTCCTCGTAGAGGTCCCCCAGGCGGGAGGTGCCCTTGCCCTTGAGCTGCTCCAGCTCGGCCAGCAGGATCTTGTTCTGCTGCTCCAGGAAGCGCACCTTGTCGATGTAGTTGGCGAAGCGGTCGTTCAGCTCCTGCAGCTCCACCTTCTCGTTGGTGCGGTTGGCCTTGAACTCCGTGTTGATGGCATCGGCCAGCGAGAAGTCCACGGTGTCGTGCATGAACCGCGTGGGGGGCAGGCTGCTCCGCAGCCGCAGGGCCGAGGACTTGGTGGCATAGACGCCGCCGGGCGAGGAGGAGACCAGGCGGCTGCTGCCGGGGCGGATGGCGCTGCCCAGCGAGTAGCGGCTGGAGGAGGTGATGTAGCGGCTGCCCGAGGTGCTGGGGCGGCTGCCGCCGCCGAACATCCTGCGGTACGAGCTCTTGCTGGACATGGTCGTGCTCATGGCGGCGGTTTGTAATCCGAGGGGTGGTGGGTCCGGCGACTGCTGCTGGAGCGAGAGAGGCGAAGGAGAGCGGCGGCAGCGGCCCGCGGCGGTACTTATACCCCCGCCACGCCCTCGGCTCGGCTCGGCCGCGCGGCCCGCCCCAGCCAGCCAACCCGGCCCGACGGGCGGCCCCGCCCTGCTCAGAGCGAGAGGCGGGGCCGGGCCGGGGTCTCTCCACTCCCAGCCCGGCCCGGCCTGCAGCGCGCACAAAGGCTGCGGTCCGGGGGAGGATTCTTGGGCCCAGGGAGGGACGGAGCAGTTTGCCCGGGCTCAGGATGAGGGGGCAGGACGTGGGGATGAAGGGGAGGGGGGGTCAGTAGGAGGCAGGAGGGGGCAGTAGGAGGTGGGGGAATCGGGGTCAGTAGGAGGCAGGACGGGGGTCGGGGGGGGTCAGTAGGAGGAAGGGTGGGGGAATCAGGATGGGGGTCAGAAGGAGGCAGGGGGAATCGGGGTCAGAGGGAGGCAGGGGGATCAGGAGGGGGTCATTAGGAGGCAGGATAGGGGATCGGCGGGGGCAGGGGGAATCAGGATGGGGGTCAGAAGGAGATGGGGAATCGGAGTCAGTAGGAGGTAGGGGGATCAGGAGGGGGTCAGTAGGAGGCAGGGTGGGGGGAGCAGGAGGAGGGTAAGCAAGAGGCAGGGTGGGAGGATCAAGCAAAGGAGAGGAGAGGATGAGGAGAGGGGGAGAAGGAGGAATCAGACACGGAAGGGAGTGACTGAGGAGGGGGCTAGAGAAGGGAGGGAAAGGGCCAGAGTGCTTTGCAAGCCTTTCCCCTGCCTTATGGGTAGCAGCTGGGCACTCTGTGGGCTCCTCTGCCGTGGGAAAGGGTGTCCGTGTGCTTTACGGAGCTGGGGGTCAGGATTCTCCATGCTCCCCTGGTGCCCTGGCATGGAGGCTGGGTTTGGGGCGGGTGCAGGACGGGGTGATGGAGCAGGGCTCCGGGTTAAGCAGGGAGGCCGACAAACTCCCTTTCTCTAGGAGTCACTGATGCCTGCTCTGCCATGCCAGCACTGTGTGCAGAGGGGGGTGAACTAAGCGCATGCTCAAGGCTGAGTGCTGATGTCCGAGACATGCACCATACCGGCCTCGCTCATGCTGGGTACATTCCCAGGTAGCTTGTGGTGTACACAGGCCACTCTGCTCTCACCAAGTCTGTGCATAAGCTGGGCTGCTGCTTGTGGGGCGGCAATTTGGGGGGAGGCAGTGGCTAGTCTGAAGCTTGTTGTCTGGCATGGTGCGCCCAGAGGCTCTGGTGGCTGCCCGTAAGCAAGGAGGGGAATCCCTAAGCTGATTCCTGTGCACCGGCTAAATCTAAATAACCCAAACTTCCCCCCACATCACCCTGTTCCCAAACCCGGCTTCTGCTCGGCATATTTTAAACCCTTTATAAAAAGTGCTCTAGCAGAAAAACACACATTGCAACCCTGACACAGCACGGAACAGGCATGTTAGTAACAACATCCGGGGCTAAATAAAAACAGTCACTGACTGTGAAACAACTCAAGGCTAGACATTATAGACATCTATTTTAAAGGGACAGTGACAATTCGAATGTTTTGATATTGATAAGAAAAAAATCCAGGTTCTGATAACCATTAAATAGTATGTGTTGATTATTTTATAAAATAAAAATTGCATAAGAGATTTTTCTTCTTCCCTATAGCTGTTCGGGGGAAACAATATCAGGAAAACAGTGAAATTAACTATATGCAAAGGGCTGTCAAACATATGAAATAAACACTGAAAAATGGAGAAAACCTTTTTTGTTAACTTCTTTCAATTATTGTAATCTCAGGTATTACTTATTAGGCACAAAATTGTCAGGCCCAAATGAGATTTTCGAAATTCCCTTTGGCTGGGTGAGCTAATGGACTAGGTTTTTTGGGGTCAGTGAAGGTGCAGATTTCTTTCATTGTTCTGTTTGTTGTTAATGTTTTAACAAGAGACACTTCCATTAGTTAAAATTTGAAAGTAGATAGAATAGAATGTTACCAGAATAGTCGAATGACACCGGATTAAGATCTTGCTCCTGCTTCTTGGCACAACCCTCTATGATTTGGATGAGAGAGCAGACTCCAGTTTAATAACTGAACCATTTAAGTTAATGGGAGCGTTGCCATTGACTTCAATGGGTATAGGATCAGGCCTTAAGAGAGCAATTGGTTAAATGACAACTATAGTGAGACCACTGAGCTATCCCTTGGGTGGGAGGGATAGCTCAGTGGTTTGAGCATTGGCCTGCTAAACCCAGGGTTATGAGTTCAATGTTTGAGGGGGCCACTGGGGCAAAATCAGTACTTGGTCCTGCCTAGTGAAGGCAGGGGGCTGCACTTGATGACCTTTCAGGGGTCCCTTCCAGTTCTATGAGATAGGCATTTATTTACTTAATAACTGGCAGCAATTATCTAAGGGTCAAGGATCAGATGCTGTATGTTATGCTGTGGCAAAACTCCCATTTGTAGTCAATGGGAATCTTGCCTTAGAAGGATGGGGCTCTCAGCAGGGAAGAGAAATTATGTAGGTGGTATAGGAGTTATGGAATGAAACTAAGAAAAGGAAAAAAATAGTGGGAAAAACTCTCTCTCTCTCTCTCTATATATATATATACTGGGGGAAAGACCTGTCACCGACAGAGCAACTAAATGACTTTCTAGGTCTTTTTTTTATCTTTAATTGCTCCGAAAAACTATTTGATCTAGGGTAACTTTTTTTGTTTTTGTTTTTTAAATCTCTCACCATCTAGCTCACAACCCCCTAAAAACTAATATTTATATTGGATATGCTGATAGACGTGAACATACAGATAGACGATGAAGAAGTTGCAAAGTAGAGGGTCTGATTCTCCTATCACAGGGCACAATCAAGTGAGTGGGAGTTACTCATATCCCATGGGGAAGAATCAGGCCCAGAATATTTTGTGAAGAAATGTTTTATAAAGGAATTTGTACTGTGTTTTTATTCTGGATAGGATCTGGAAGCAAAAGAATGTAGTTTGGATCTAAATGAAGGGATTTATTTTGGACCTCTCTGCAGCCCTCCTTCAGGCCTTACTTTGTTGTTTTCATTGCAGCTTAGTCAAGCAAGTGAAGCTGACATGGTTGAGCTACAGAAGTGTTTGCAACACAAGTCCTGCACTATAGCTCACTTCATTCTCTCATTCAATAGGAAGCAGGGGTCTCACACACACACAGCATTCCTGGAACTAACTCTACTGGCATCCTGGACTGTCCTGAGATGTGCCATCCCGGCTCTGTGAGAGCTCTTTATTTCAGCCATCAAGTTTCAGCTATAAATCTTTGTGAGTCTTCTTAAAGTCCTGGCACAAGAATACACCCTCCCTCCATGAGAAAGCAAAAGTAAGGCAGCACATAACAAGCAGCCTCATAGATTAAAAATATTCTACTTGGTAAGTACTGATAGTTTAGCAGTACTTTTAAAAAAAAGATGCACCACACCCAGTCAGCACTGTACTATTACTAATAGAACACTAATTGTTTATGCTTCACATGTTGATAATGAGTGTCATGTTTTCAGCATTTATTTTCCCCAAAATTCAGGGGTGTTTGCTTTAGCAAATACATTTGAAAACCCTAATATTTAACTATGATTTGCCATATGTTTGTTCCCTTCTGACCTGTGCATTTCTTGGCCAGGAGCCTTACTGTTGCTTTTTGCGGTGAAATTTACTAGAAGTGTTAAGAAGTTGGTAGCCAGAATCAGGGCCGGTGCAAGGAAGTTTCGCACCCTAGGCGAAACTTCCACCTTGCGCCCCCCCACCCAGCTGCCTCTGCCGCCCCGTCCTTTAAATAGCCGCAGGAGCCCTGCCGCTTCCCCAGGGCTCCCGCAGCTATTTAAAGGGCCAGGGCGGTAGAATCAGGGGAGCCCCAGGCCCTTTAAATAGCCCCCAGAGCCCTGGGGTAGCGGGGGGCTCTGGGGGCTATTTAAAGGGCCGGGGCTCCAGCTGCCTCTGCCGCCACGTCCTTTAAATAGCCGCGGGAGCCCCGCCACTTCCCCAGGGCTCCCGCGACTATTTAAAGGGCCAGGGCGGTAGAATCAGGGGAGCCCCAGGCCCTTTAAATAGCCCCCAGAGCCCTGGGGTAGCGGGGGGCTCTGGGGGCTATTTAAAGGGCCGGGGCTCCAGCTGCCTCTGCCGCCACGTCCTTTAAATAGCCGCGGGAGCCCCGCCACTTCCCCAGGGCTCCCGCGACTATTTAAAGGGCCAGGGCGGTAGAATCAGGGGAGCCCCAGGCCCTTTAAATAGCCCCCAGAGCCCTGGGGTAGCGGGGGGCTCTGGGGGCTATTTAAAGGGCCGGGGCTCCAGCTGCCTCTGCCGCCCCAGTCCTTTAAATAGCCGCTGGAGCCCCGCCGCTTCCCCAGGGCTCCCGCGACTATTTAAAGGTCCGGCGCCCCCCAAATCTTAGCGCCCTAGGTGACCGCCTAGGTCGCCTAATAGGTTGCGCCGGCCCTGGCCAGAATGTGATAATCAGAATGGCATTAAACCTTTAACATCATTTGTTGGGTGGCCCTTACACAGGTCATAAGTGGGGGAAGGTGCAATGAGTCTCTCCCCTATTGCAGGGTCCATACGGTCTGCCACGCGCAGTCCATGCTGTCAAAGGAGTACATGGACTGACCTCTCCGTGCACCTCCTGGGATGCAAGAAAATCCAATGGCAGTGGGAAAATATTGTTTCCAGTTGAAACTTCACAGGGAATTTTAGGCAGGCCCAGAATTGGAATTTGGACGTAACACCATGGCTAACACCCTTACTTTTGGATAAGTGCTGTGGAGTCCTTAATGGCCATAACTGGTCAGGAACTTCATTTCCTGACTCATCAGAAAGATGGCATTTCTAGGAGCACTGTGGCCACTAACTGTCATGAGTAACGCCCTGCACTTGCACCTGTTCAGTACTCCTGACACCTTAATGAGTCAAGTATCAGGGGGTAGCCATTTAGTCTGTATCCACAAAAACAACAAGGAGTCCGGTGCCACCAGACTCCTTGTTGTTTTTCTTGACGAGTCAGGTAGGCTGCCTGATCGTCCACCCTGTCTGATTGGCTGAGGAAGCTAGGAGGCTGGTTCTTAAACTAGGGTGACCAGATGTCCCGATTTTATAGGGACAGTCCCGATTTTGTGCGTCTTTTTCTTATATAGGCTCCTATTACCCCTCACCCCTTGTCCTGATTTTTCACACTCGCTGTCTGGTCACTCTATCTTAAGCCCAGCAGCAGTAGTAGCTTGCTGACTGCTCAATACACATGCCTATGAACTCTCTGCCTCCCTATGTTTGTCTCTCTCCAATCCCTACTCCTGCTTTGCTTCTCCATGGCTCCAGCCCAGATCCTGCCCTGCACCCAGCCTTGCTCCAGTCCTGTGTCCCAGCCTTGCTCCTGCCTCAGAACCAGCCCTGCTCCATCCTTCCCTGACTCCTGGTAATCCAGTCCTGGCCTTCAGCTCTGATTCCTGACCATTGGCTCTGGTGTTCAGACTGTGACTGCAGTTCTGACCTTTGGCCCTGGTTCCAACACTGTCTTGACCCTTGGCTCTGGCATTTGGACTCTGACCACTTGTATCATGGAACCACAGTTTTGGAGTTCTGGAACAGTCCCTAAGAGGGAGGACCCCATTAGTGTGCCAGAGCTACTTAGGGTCACATTTTTTTACTAGGGTAAGCCACTTGGCTTCACCATTCCTTAGACTGAAGCTCGGAGCCTTCAGCACTCCTACTTCACACCGTGAGCTCCCTTCAGGGAGTCCACCTGACTTGGAGACTTAAGAGAGACTTGTACACGCAAAGTGGCCAGTACACCCCCACCCTCAACTTCTGCAGTGACTCTCAGCCAGGATTGTAGAAACAGTTGGGTGTATTAGGTGTCTGGAACACAGCGTAGAAAGTCCTTAGTTAGTGTGGAGAACAGAAAGTTACAGCATAGTCCATCTTGGTCAGCCCAGAGCCTTCTGACTCCTCTTCTTTTCCATTTCACAAGAGGCTCCCCCTTCTAGCAGCCCACACTTAACAACAACCCAACTCAGTCCTTCGTTCTTGGGCGAACATAGTCACCTGGCACTCCTCAGCCCTTTGTTCTTGAGCTGGTCAAACACGGCTGGCTTCCTGCGGAGAGGTGGCCCATCCATGGTTGTTAATTGCTAGGTACCAAATGTCCAGGCAATTGGAGTGGCCAGTGTCTTCTCAGACTCTCCATGGGCATGAGGCCCAGACCCCAGGTAGCTAGTGTCAGTTAAACCTGTATCTCTGGGTCTCTGCAGAGAGTAAACAACCTTTTCCTGCCAGCTAGTTAACAATGCAGCATATAGGAGAAACTAAGGCACACACACTATTCGTACAAAATATTACAGGAAAATTCCCACTCTGTCACAGTCTGACTGCCTACGACTTGGTCTGCTGACACTAATACCATACTAGGATATATTCAGTAATGACCAGAAGTAAAATTCCATTAAAGAATTTCCAACACTGTTTATTACAATGCCCTGGCTTCTCATCCTAATACTGAGCTGGCCAAGCCTTCCTTAACACATTAGACTCATGGTTCTAGCTTGAGTTGGTACAGAGCAGAGCTAAGCTAATGACACGATTTTTTAAATTGCATTTTTAATATGAGTCGTTAGCTATGAACTATTAATTACATATAAAATATCTGTGATTCCTGAATTTTCCCCAGGGGTCAGTTGTACATAAACTTATGGCCCCTTTGCTCCAGTCGTGCAGCAAAAAAAGCCCTGAATGGAATGAAGAATCAGGCTCTGCAAGTGCAACAAAATATCCATGTTCTGTTTCCCTTGATATTCTCTCAATTTACATATTACTTTTATTGATATTAGTCAATGTTGGGTGTGCTGTTTTTACCGAGCATCTTATATTAAAAATATTGTATATTGTATACTTGTATAAGGACTACTTGCACAAGAAAAACATCGTAGGATCAGGCCCTGTATCTGTATGTCTAAAAACATCTGTATACATAATGAAACTCATGTTTCTTGATTTGTAACTTCATTTCAGCGAGGTAGGAACTAGAGTAGTTCAAGCCAAATATTAAACAAGCTTTCCATTGAGTATCTTAGTTTACTTGTGTATTTTTACTAGACAGGTTAGCATGACTGGGGCATTTTCTGTTTTCAAATTCAGTACATATTCACTTACCAATATTAAATATCCAGAAAAAAATCCTAACTTATGATGCTGTGGAAATACAAATGCCAATGTTATAAAAAAAATCAAAGCAATGAAGCAATCCAGGACTTTATACTCTCGTTCTACCTCATTGAGATTTTTAATTGATTTTTCCCATACTAATTTTGTCATATGAAAATTATCCTCTTAAAGTCATATTCACTGTTATAGTTACATGTCCATTGTAAGAACCAAGGCCAAATGGTCTGCTCCAAGTAAATTGAGAGTTTTCTCATTGACTTCAAAGGGAACAAGTTTGGGCCCCAAAACCTGAAATTGCAGATACAACTTCCATTGAAGCCAATGGTTCAAATCCTGAAGTTCTTATCCAGCTTTTACTCGGCTTTTTGGTGTTTAGCCTAAGAAAGGACCACAGAGCTGAGCTCCAAATTAATAATTTATTCCAGTTCTCAAACTGCGGGTTGAGACCCCCAAAGTGGGTTGTGACCCTGTTTTAATGGGGTCACCAGGGTTGGCTTAGACTTGCTGGGGCCTGGGGCCAAAGCCTAAGCCCCACCGCCTGAGGCCCAAGCCTGAGGGCTTCAGCCCTGGGTGGCGGGGCTCAGGCTTTGGCTTCAGCGCTGGGTGACAGGGCTCAGGTTACAGGCCCTCTGCCTGGGGCTGAAGCCCTCAGGCTTCAGCTTTGCGCCCCCTGCCTGGGGTGGTGGGGCTTGGGCTTTGGCCTCTCAACCCGGGGTAGTGATGCTCAGGCAGGCTCAGGCTTCAGTCCCCAGTCCTGGGGTCATGTAGTAATTTTTGTTGTCAGAAGGCGGTCGCAGTGCAATGAAGTTTGAGAACCCCTGATTTATTCTATAACATGTATCAGAAATATATACATACATACATATATATACATATATATATAAGTCTATGCTAGTTGCCATGTTACCAAACCAAATATACACAACTTGGATGAATAGCTGGTTATCTAGTCAAGGAAATGACTAGCAGCTTTTCAAAATCAACCCACTGTGTCTGTAACATATTTTACTGTAGTATGAAGTATATGAAACTAAGGGTGTTTTATTGCTAAGGAAGTGCTCTGAACATGACTCATGCCACCAGACTATATGACTTATATTTCCAAAATTAATGTAGTTGAGAATCTTGCATTCCGTTGCTCTATGGTTTTGGCTTTACTAGTTGTCATAGAGTCATAGACTTTAAGAGTCATAGACTTTAAGGTCAGAAGGGACCAATATGATCGTCTAGTCCAGGGGTCGGCAACCTTTCAGAAGTGGTGTGCCGAGTCTTCATTTATTCACTCTAATTTAAGGTTTCGGGTGCCAGTAATACATTTTAACGTTTTTAGAAGGTCTCTTTCTATAAGTCTATAATATATAACTAAACTATTGTTGTATGTAAAGTAAATAAGGTTTTAAAAATGTTTAAGAAGCTTCATTTAAAATTAAATTAAAATGCAGAGTCCCCCGGACCGGTGGCCAGGACCCGGGCAGTGTGAGTGCCACTGAAAATCAGTTCGCGTGCCGCCTTCAGCACGCGTGCCATAGGTTGCCTACCCCTGGTCTAGTCTGACCTCTTGCACAATGCAGGCCGCAGAATCTCTCCCACCCACTCCTGCAACAAACCCCTAACCTCTGTCTGAGCCACTGAAGTCCTCAAATCATGGTTTAAAGACTTCAAGGTGCAGAGAATCCTCCAGCAAGTGCCCCGTGCCCCATGCTGCAGAGGAAGGCGAAAACCCCCCAGGGCCTCTGCCAATCTGCCCTGGAGGAAAATTCCTTCCCGACCCCAAATATGGCGATCAGCTAAACCCTGAGCATGTGGGCAAGACTCACCAGCCGGACACCCAGGAAAGAATTCTCTGTAGTAACTCAGATCCCACCCCATCTAACATCCCATCACAGGCATAGACCCACCATTTCTGGCTGATTTCCTCTCTCCCTGACCCCTAGTTGAGTTAATCATTTTAAAAGCTAAGTGGGATATTGTGTAAGAGGTCTGTGATTGCCTCAAAGAATATGCAGAGGTTCCGGGGTTGGGAAAGAGGGAATGAAAAGTTCCTCAGCCCGCACTGTAATTATAGTGTGAATAGTATTCAATCCCTTTATAAAAATATTGTATGCTCTTCTATGATTCACTTTATTTATTATTAACATATCACTAGACATTAAGTGCCGACAATATGCTCAGTGCTGGACAAGACACAGCTAAAGATACAGGCCAAAATTTTCCAGAGTGACTAATGATTTGGGCGGGGGCTCTATTTTTCGATGTTCAGCTTGAAGTATCGTAAGAGGGGCTTATTTCCACAGAGTGCCAAGCACCTATGTCTCAAATTGAGCATATATAGATTGAGGCATTTCAAATCTTGACTATGGACTCTGCTCCATGAAGCTTACATTCTACAAGCATGACAAAGTCAGTTAAAAATCTCATGTGGAAAGTCAGAGAACAGTGAAGATCTAGGACATTTTGAAATGGAGATGGAAGTGGTGATGGTGTTATGTTTATTTGTAGGGCTTGTGGGAGAAGCAGGAGAGATTTACATGGAAAGTGGGTGAGAAGCTGCACTTTTAGATAGGCAGGTTATTCCCGGGAGAGAGGATGGCACAAGAAACGACCGGGAAAAGGGAATGGAAAGGTTGGCATTGTTGGTAGACCTTAGAGGAGTGAGGAGGAGATGAGCTGAGATGTAGGCCAGGGCAATGTTATGCTGAGTCTTGAGGATGAGAACAAGAACCATAAACTTGATTCAATAGAGGAGGGACAGCTAATGGAGGGATCTGAATAACAGAGTCATATGGTCTGCGTTGAGGAATGATGATTTTAGCCCCTGTGTAAGGGGACTGTTGCCCCTTATTAACATTCAGTGGGGGTGTTTTGGTTGGCTAGCTCCCAGCACTAAAATAATGGGTAGCGGCCAATGCTCCAGGTCAGCCTCAGCCTCTGAGCCTGATTGACAGGGCGGGCAGGCTAATCAGGGAGTCAGGAGGCCAGGGAGGTCCCGGCCTCCGTGTGAGCTGGAATTGCCTGAGTCAGACAGAGTGGGGCCCAGCGAAGGAGAAAGCAGGGGCCTGAGCTGAGCTGGGGAGCAGAGCCGTGCCAGATCCAGAAGGGCCAGAAAAGCAGCTCAGGAAGCAGGTCAGAGTTGGGAGCAGAGCCAGAGACAGCCCAGGGAGAGAGCAGATCCTGTGCTGGGAGCAGAGGTGCAGCCACAGAGCCAGGTGTGGTGAGCAACTGGGGCCAGCCAAGTGGGGACCTTGGGCAAAGGGCCCAGCGCAGAAAGACACCCCCAGCCAAGGGAGGGGGATCTTAACCTGACGGGCTGATGCTGGGAAGAAGGGTCCCACCACCGAAAGCCCGGAGGTGTGTGGCCACCACCATTGCAAGTGTCCGACCCGCAGCATCCCTGCAGCACAGCCAGGGCCTGAGAAGAAGGCCTGGGACCTACAAGGAACAGAAAGTGAACTGCCCTGATGTCCAGAGACACTGTTTGTAATGTTCCCTGCCACAGAGCAGGGTGATGTGTTTTCCTTTAACCTTTCCCATTTTTCCTTATTCTTCTTTTTAAATTAATTGTTAATTAAACAACTTGTATTTGCTTTAAATTGTATGAAATGATCAGTGGGTCAGGGAGGTGCCCAGTGCAGAGAGACTACCCCGGAGTGGGGACACCCTAGCCCCTGTCCCAGGTGACAACAGCGGCCCAGCCTTGTTGGGGTTACGAGGACTTTGCCAGACAGGAGAGTGGAAGGGGAGTCTTCGAGGGCAGGGAGGCCTCTGGGTAAAGGAAGTGGGAGCGAGGACTCAGATCCTTTCACTAGCCCATTTCACCGGGGTAGTGCAGAAGCCAGGAAAGTTCCCCACAATAGCGGGACCATTCTCCCGCTTACACCTGCAATCTGGATGGGTTGGAGAGCAATGATATGGGGAAAAGGGAGGACATAGAGGAAGAGCTTGCCAGAGTCATAGTAGGAGATAATCAAGGCACAAACAAGGGTTTTATCTGTAGGGACATTGAGGAAGGGATGGGTTTTTGATATTCTGTAAAGAAATAAATAGTAGGATTTGATGATAGCTTGGACGCATGGGTAAAAGTTGAGAGCAGAGTCAAAAATGACCCAAGGTAATATAGGTGGCAGAGGAGAAGAAAAAACATGAAAGGTTTAGAGAGGAAAAATGAGCTTGGTTTTACCCATGTGTAACTTGAGGAAACAACAAGATGTCCAGGAGAAAATATTGGGAAAACAGGAGATGATTGCTACTCTTATTTATTGATTCACCCTTGGAGATTGATGGAACCAGTGAAGTTTCAGACCTCTCAGAAGGAAAGTATTGTTCGGCTGATGAACCATTCTATCAATGGCCATGCTCGAGAGAGGGCCCTCTACCCTCAGTTTCACTTCCTCCTTCCTTGGTTGTTTCAGTAGAGCTTAAGTCTAATGGACATTCGAACATGTTGCAAAGTCTGCCTCTTTACTCTGGCTTTTCCTGAGGGGGGAGTTAAGTAAGGAGAGGGAAGTGGGGAGAGAATTTTTTAGAACTGTTTACATTTAATCCATCATAATGATTCTTGAAACATATTTTCAAACCTGTTTTTGTAAGTGTTCCTAAAGATTTATGATGGATAGGTGACATAATTGGTCTACCTGTTACCGGGCACCCCAATCTTCAGCATATCAGTAACAGTCTTCAGTTGCTATGCCTGTATTATGCTGCTAGGGCAGATAGAAGCCATTCAGTAGTTGGGTGCAAATGCATTTGTCATTTTACACAGCCAAGCTATAAGCCTCATTTCCTGAATTGTGATTGTTTCTCTCCATCTTCCTGATCTGGCCCTTTCCTGTTTTAAAATTTGAGGTTGGCAAGCCCTTACAAAGACAGGTTATGCTATTCATCCCTTATTTTCTGTGGGCAAAACTTTCTGAAAAAGCCAAATACAGTGAGTTTAGTAGGGTATGCACCATTGGTGAGCACTGGCATCTGAACTCTTATTCGTTCACATTGGACAAGCTCCTGCAAAAGCAAACTATGTAAAGGGGTCATCTAACCAGCAAACAGATTTGGCGGAGGTGATTTAGCCCCCGCCCCTTTCTCCACCAGTTTCATCACCTATGCTGAACATAATAGTACAATTTTTCATTCGATGATACACCAGGAAATGCTGATGTTGTTTCTGAGGGTGAGGCAGGACACACCTGTGGAATTATTAATTATCTGCAACAACTGCCTCTTCCTTTGAGATGCCCAGGACAGGCAGAGCAGCATTAACTGAGGCCATATGCCAAATCCTTGCTTCCAATGGGATGTGTAAATGAACATACTAGGATCCTGAAGCTTGTTGGCCTGGTACACACAAGGAGAAGGAGGAGACCCACACATGCCCCAGAGCTGAGAAACCTGGAACCACCCAGAGGGTGGGCAACTCATGTAGTTCAACTCCTTGCCTACCCTCCAAATCTGACCAACTCTCCCACTGGTGGGACTGAAAGGAGACGATCCAGATGCAGAGTGAGAGTAAATCCCATGCATCTGTAGTTGGGGGGTGGGGACAGAGAGGTGGGCGGGACTGGAAATGAGGACTAACCTTCCCCTCCTTTTTTTAATGACAAAAGTGTCCATTCTCCAGATGGTGTATATCTGCTGGGGAAGTGAGACAGCAGATACATCTCAGCTCAGGAACAGAGAGAAATTCTTTGGCACAGTGGTCTGGCTCAGCTCAGTGGCAGTCTGTGTTCATCAGCTGGAAAGGAGTCCCTCTTCCATTCACGAGGACAAGCTCACTTGATAGCTGTCATCTTCCTCAAAGGTCAGACTCTTGTATATTGTAACTGGGTGGGAGAGAGTCAATGCCTATAGAGGGGGAAGGATTGGGCACCCATTTAAGAGCTTTGTGGCTTCTGCAGTAGGGCTGGAAAGGGGACAGTTCCTGCCCCTTAAGTTTTGGCCAGTTTCTATGGCTGTGGAGACAAGAAAGCTCTATGGAAGCTACTGAGCTCAGGATGTGTGCTTGAAGCAGTTCAGGGAGAAGTAACCTTCTAGATAATAAAGCTGAAGAGAGGCCAGAAAGGGCAAGGATTTGGTAATGACTGGGATATGGCACCTTTTGCTCAAATTCTGGCATTTCTGAGTGTGGTAGTGATACAATTAAGGCTGCAGTAGAGCTCCCCATATGGCAAACAGGGAACACTGTAACTAGAGGTATTTTCCTGTTAATCCAGTTCTTTTCAGGATATGATGCTACTAGCTATAATACCATTTTGCCACTTGGAGATCAGTGCCTCAATCATCACTGCAATGAAGTATCCCCCACTGACCTTTACTGCTGTTGCACAGGATCCTCAATTGACAAATCCAGCATTTCACCTTTGTATTTCAGCTAGGGCTTATGCGTCTGGTATTAGAAAACACTTCTTTTGTAAAATATGTCATTCATTATTTGACATCTACAAGACTTCATTCAACCCAGCTCTTGTGCGGCTGGATGTTGGCACTGCCAACACATATTCACTCATTCTCTTCTTCTGCAAGAAGATTTCTCCTCTTTAGGCAGAGATATTTAGTGCACTCCTCTCTCCAATTAAATTATACTAATTGGGGCTACATGTGAATTCTTTCCTTCCTGTCTAACTCAGAAAAACAGCATTAAAATTGATAGCCTTTTAAAAAAAACCTCTGGAAAATCCCAAGCTTTTTATTCTCATTGGATGCAAACTTAATATGGAAAAAATAATGGCAGCCAGAAGGGACAGCTTGGACTAATTTTATTTCACCTGGATCTTTCACAAGCTATCTTGGAATACTTATATTTACTCCTATGCAATCTCGTCTCACAATTTCATCCCTCACAATTTCTCCCGCTCCGGGCTTCTTTAGCAAGTGCTCCCCTAGCCTTTCCTAGCCCCTGATTTTCTATTGGAAGCTCCATCCCCATGCTACCATCATGCCATGTGCTGCCTGGTCACCTGATCTAACCACAGAGTGGGCAGGGGAGGGAAGGCCCAAGCCCAAACCCATCACCTGGGAGTAAATGACAAGGCAAAGGTGGGGGAAAGCCAAAATCCCTTAAAGGGCTAGTCCACACAGTGAAAGAAGTAGACAAATCACCTCTCTGAGCAATACAATGTGGGCATGTTAGCAAAAGACACGGTCAGTACTGAAATATAATTGCAAAGCCTTTCTCAGCCTGTTGCTTGTCTGCTTGTGAACCAAATGCAACTGGGGCTTGATTGAAAGCCCACTGAAGTCAATGGGAGTCTTTTGATTGACTTTAGTGGGCTCTGGAGCAGGGCCCTAGAACTCAGAGTCTATATTATCCTGTGGAAGATTTGTATTTATTTATTTATTTTACTGTTCAATAGGGGTTTTTTTTAATCCCTTTCTTTTTGATCTGGAATGTGCAGCTACAACAAAAAAGTCAATAATGTAGTGTAAACACATGATCTGGATCTGGCCTGGGCTGCCACTGCAGGCCAAATGTAACCAATAGGCTGGAATTGCTTAAAGAGCAACAGAAGTTCAAAGACAATTAAAGAAGCAACATCATTTTGACATGAATTCTTATTGTCTAGAGAATACATCCATGGTCCAACACCAGAAGGTGAAATTTAGTACTGTGCTGGGAAGTTTAAAACATTTTAAAAGTATGAAACAAGGAACCTCTACAAAATTGTATTTGACACTTCCTCCGAACACACTCTATTTTGTCTCATCAATCATTTGTAACTTCAGTCACAAAACTTCCCCTTTGCAGAGTTCTTAGAAAAGGGGTGGGTGAAACTAAAAAACCAAGTCTGATGCTGGTTTCATTTTTGGTGTGACAGATTCAAGGTACAATATATGAACCACCTTGAATTCAGTAGCTATAAAGCGGTGGCACGGTTGGTTTCCCAGAAATACCACATTAGTGGCTGGAAAGCTTAACTTACTTTATATTTTCTGTCAGAAGTCAAGTGTGAAACATTCTCTCCTGAAATATTAAATTAAACAAAGTTCAATTCTGATAAGCTGCAGAAGGTTTTCATTTTTAAAAATTAAAATATTTGGGCAAGGTTTGTGAAAACATTATTTTATGCTCAGTTCTGTCCATAGTGGATGTTAGTATTTTTTTTAACTCAAATGATTACATAGCAAGGATATGACATGTAGATACCTAAAATTCTTTCCTAGCTAGAGTGATTTCTGACCCAGAATATATGATTCATTTCCAGCCTGCTGAGAGGTCTGCATGCTTTTGCAGATCTACATTTTGGTATACCGCTATTTTAGAGCAGATCCTTCTTTTCAGTCTCCTATATTAACATTTACTTATCTCCAAGTTTCAGATGGTCACTGAATCTATCTACCATTTTATACCATTCTACAAGTCTTATGGCCCGATATATAGTATCTGAATCTCTCATTTTCTCTGACTTTCTATATATCAGCCCCAGGCACGTCATAGTTAAGGGTCTGCTAGGACTTCCATTATAAACCCTTATTTTCTGAGTTTGTGAATAATTCCGTTGTAGGCATTTACTCCAGAATAAAGCCTGGCAATGAAGCCTGAAGCTAGATCTGTCAGCGCAGAAGTATGATTCCAGTAAACCTCTGTTACATATTGGAACTTATGTGACCTGTAGAATGTTAACATTCCATGCTCATAAATATGATGGGAATCAGAACAGGTGCAAACAGAGGGGCCTACTGGCCCAGTGGAGATAGTCTGGATTCATGCGGTAGGAAATGCAGGGATGGCATGGAGTGAGGCAGAGTTAATGTAACCCCAGAGGACATGAAGCCCCGGTAAAAATGTAATGCGTGTGTGGTGGTGGCTGTTATATATACATAATAGCTTGCAGTGAAAGGAGGTATTTGGTGCAGTGACAGTCTGTAATCCTTCCTTTCACAGTGAAATGCAGTGTCCTCCTGTCATCATTTTTGCTTATTGCTGTAGTGACAAAATTTTCCTGCCCTGGTATCTGTAACGTTTATAACAATTTTAAAGTATTGTAAAAAGTGGAAATGGTGTAGTGGTTTTGTTTGCATGTTTCCTTTCAGCACATACATCTGTTTCACTGGATGTGTGTGTTGGTTACCAGGGAAACATCTTTCAGATTCACTGTGATTAACTGTATTATCAGACTGATTATCGAAGTTGTGGGCAAACTTCTGAAACAGTAGCTGAAAGAGGAAATACCCCTCCGTTGCTAGGAGGAAGGAGTTTTAAAAGGCTATTTGGATGGAAATGCTGGTCTAATGTGATTATGCCAACAATTCTTTATTGTGCTATAAATATATATATGTAGAAGGGGATGCAGAAAAATAGCAGACAGTTCATGAATAAATCATAGTATTTTGGAGATGCACTGATTTAGAATAAACTAACATTTTTATAGCAACTCTATTAATTTATATTGAAAGCCTCATGTACTGTTAAGGCATAGCTGATTTACAACCCCCCACCCCAAATGTTATGTGTTCATTCTTGCAAGGTGTTGAGCACCCTCACCTCCCATTGTCCCAATACTTCTTCCCTTTAAATCAATGGGAGCTTGATCAGCATCTTCACTGGCAGTAGCATAGAACACAGCAGGTGCAGTTTGAGCCTAAAATTTACAGTTATTAGTCTAATCAGGGTTACCTTTTATACAAAACTTTAGTTGTGACTTTTGAAACCCCCAGTCTAGGGATAGAGCGGTGAACGAAAATCGATTGCTATAGATTCTGATAGGATGGGAGACTCTCCCTCCTTTGTCAAGTGTTAAAGGTTACAGGTGGATGATCACTTTCCCTGAGGGCATTCCATACGTGGAATGACATATCCTTCTTGGAAGGAGTGGAAGAAATTTGGAAGTGAAGGTAGAAATGACATTTCTTGACCATGGTTCTGGCCTGCTAAGTAAACAGTCCACCAGAAATACTGCCACATAGGGCCTGATCTAAAGCCTGTTGAAATCAGTGCAAAGACTTCCATTGACACCAAGGCCATAAACGGCCCATCTGGAAAGACCCATAAAGAAGAATTGTTTCCAGATTCCTCATTTGCATTTGCTCCTTTTTTCTACTATAAGTAGCTAAAACCTCTAAGGCTAGTTCCAGTGATGTGAACTACAGAACTGATTACTAAGAAGTTACTCAGACATGAGTGCTTGGGGAACTTTTGGTGTTTTCCATTCATTTCCACAGGAGACCAGTAATGTCCCTCTTTGGCTCATGAGTTCCTGCTGCTTGTTTTTTATTGCTATAGCATATAAATATTATGGGCCAGATTCTCCAGTCCACTTAGTGTAGAGTGGCCTTGAAGTAGCAAGAAAAGAGCAGTGGAGAATTCTCCACAGGCATAATCTGGCAGCGGTAGATCTGTCATCTCCTATGCCAGACTCTAACCCTGGTGTGAGGGAAAGGAGAGGATCTTCTGGGGCTAAGGGTGATCAGATAGCAAGGGTGAAAAATCGGGACGGGGTGGGGGGCAATAGGCACCCATATAAGACAAAGTCCCAAATATCGGAACTGTCCCTATAAAATCGGGACATCTGGTCACCCTATCTGGGGTCGGGGGTGTGCAGAAAAGGAGGGGAGGGAGCAGAATGTATCTCTGCTATGTCCATGCAGCCTTAACCTGCTTGATGGTTGAGTGGCTTTGGATGAGTGAGCCACAACTGGCTCTTGACAGCCAGCACTGTGCGCTATGTCCAGCTCTGTGCAGTATTGCTAGAATATAAACATAAGGGACTAACCTGATCTCTAATATAATTTCACCAACATCAACAGAAATGCAACGAAGATGAATTTGCTCCAAGAACTCATGACTGAAATATGGAAATATTAGAGAGATTTGTTTGAAAATAGCTTTATTTATGTATGTATGTATGTTCCCTGAAACTTTCTTGGGGCCCAGTCTTGCAAACTGTACTCACACAAGTTGAGTAGTCCTGTTGAACTATTGTGCATATGTGTTTGCAGGATCAAGAACTTTAGTGTATGCACAGTACAGTTTGAAAGTCTGTGCTGAAAACTTGTTCTTCTGAGTGGAACTGAATATCTTTGAATCATCTCTTCATTTCTAGTGTTTGGCAAAGGTAGTTTAGTTGTACTAGAAAAAAATTAGAACAGTTTTATCAGTAACTTCCTTCCTTCCTGCTCTGTCAGTGGTCTATGATCAAAGGTGACCTTTTTAGAAACATCACTGCCCAATAAATTAACTTCTGCAGACATGAAATCCTAAGGATCAATAATGCCCCAATGTCACTGGCCTGGATTGCCTCTGCCTCCCTGCCCTCCCAAGATGGACCAGTGTGTCATCTGCTTTGATGGCCCCATCTCTACATCCCCTCTTCCTGGCCCCACAGAGGCTGTATCATCTTTTCTCGTGTACCTACCATCAGGGTTTCACAAACTGCTGTGGGTAGGGAGTACTAATTGTACAAACATCACACTATTATATTAATGACCAGCATGTCACCAGTTTTTATGATATCTTACAAGACACTGTTTGGCTAAATATTCTGACAACAGTGTGTTGGGAGCACTCTTTGCCAGTTGGCATAAAGGGACTCTTAGGGTCACAGGGGTTCAGGGAAAATGAGGGGAGTAAAGTGGAAAAGGTAGAGAAACATGTGATATGGTTATGGTACATAGCTATGGGCCACCCCACTCTATAGAGAGGTGAGCACACAGATACTGAGGGGTATGAAGTTCTTTCCAGTGGATCTTGTACCAGCTACCTGGGTCCAAGGAAACTGATTTGTGCTTTTGGTCAAATGAGTTAATGGAAACCTTCTGGAAGGCATATGCAAGGATGCAAGGTAAGGGGTACTGGAAGTGGTTGGTGGTAGTTCTCCCGATGAGACTGGATATTAAGAAGGTTATCATCACATTCCTCAGTAATCTAGTACCCAATGAGTTGATTGTGGATTGGCTAAGCAGATAGGTGGCTGTGTTGGCTAAGGTGAGAAAATCCTGAGTTGACTGGGGATTTGGATGTGGGAATGCATGCTCATGGTGCTCTTGTCAAGATCCTTGTACAACCATCAGATTTTGCAGTTGCTCAGCTGTTTCATGATAGCGGAAGTTAGTTATGTTGGACAGCCCTACACCTATCATGTGTGGGGCTTCTGTGTCTTGCCTTCTGGTACAATGCTGCCCCTGTGGGCGGTTTGGTCACTTAGCAGGCCTGTGTCTACAGGAGGCATATGCCAAGAGAGCACATGTAGGTAGGGAGGGTGCTGGTAGAGGGGTAATGGAAAGATGGGGATGGCAAGATGTGGCATCTGAGAATGAGGGACAGGGGAACAGTGATAGCACAATCCCCTGTTGCTGTTAGAGGAATTGGGAAAGAACATGTGGAAGATGCTCCCTTTCCAGAGATGGGCAATAGTAGCACATGGACGAAGGTGTTAGAAGTTAGGTGCAGGAAGATGCAGAAAACATCACAACTGCAGTATCCACAACAGCAGAGAGAGGAAGCTAGCGCATAAGGGTGACTTTAGAATAGGAGTGGAGAGGTCTCAGGGGATACCACAGTTGGCAAAGGATAAGGGGGGAGGGAAAAAGGTTGGCAGCCTCTGAGGTGGCTGTTGCATTTGAGGGCAAGGTTCTTAAAGACTCATATCCTTTCATAGGAGAGGTGGGGAGTGAGGGGAGAGGAATGGCATTCTCTCCATGTCTCATGCCTGCTGATAGTAGGACAGTGTAGGTGAGATGGCATCTGTCTCACAGGACTTTGACCTGGCTCAGATAGCCCTTCCTTCCGTTGTAGCCTCTGTCCTTCCTTATGCTCTCTCTTCTCATCTAACTTTGAGCAATAGGTTTCTCCATTCAGCTGGGCAAAGGAAATGGAGGCCCAGGAGGTAGCTAAAGTGACTATGGATACTGTAAGATGGTTTGGCCCTGTTCTAAATGACTTAATATGTGTGTATTGCCTGATGCTGTGATGATGTAAAGAGTATAAAGATGTATGAAGAGTTTTAATAAAATAACTCATCATAGAGGCAGCTGATTAGTCACAGCAGGTGCTGGGCCCATCTCCCTTTGAAGGGACCAGTCAGCCTGAGACAAGAATGTTCCATATAGTGGACATGTGATAAAGTACACCTAACTGATTTATTAAAATTAATATATACACATTATGGCCGAAAGCACCCCTGTATACACACTATTGTAATAATCTTTGTAGAAAATATGCCTTGTGAGGTATCATCTGAAAACTAGTAAGTTGCTGGTCAATAATATCATGGTGAAATGTACGTAGCAGCATTATTTGTAAAGTTATGAATTCCCCCTGTATGCAGTTGTTAGCACGTGTTCAAACCCACATATCCCTGCCTGAGCCAAAGTTGTTTAACAGGCCTATCCTAAACAAAGGAATGTGTATTTACCTCAATTTACATATAAATAGTAAACAGGGTCCTTGAGACAACAAGAGAAGGAAATGGCAGGAGACAAGGCAAATCTGCATTTCAGCATACACAGGGGAGAAGAAAGAGCATGGAGCCACCAATACCACTACACTACATGTCACCTTCTTTACTTTTTGCATAAACTTTGCTTTGAGGAGTAATCCTCAGAGGGATCCACTTCAAAGGGTGACTGGACTATAAAAGCGAGGGGCAAAAACCAGGGGCAGCTCTATGTATTTTGCCACCCCAAACATGGCAGTGAGGCAGCCTTCGGCGGCGTGCCTGCGGGAGGTCCGCCGGTCCCGTGCCTTTGGTGTACCCGCCGCCGAATTGCTGCCGAAGATGTGGGACCGGTGGACCTCACGCAGGCATGCTGCCGAAGGCAGCCTGACTGCCGCCCTCACGGCGACCTGCAGGCCGCTCCCCGCGGCTTGCCGCCCCAGGCACGCGCTTGGTGTGCTGGTGCCTGGAGCTGCCCCTGGCAAAAACACCCCAAGGTATCTCTCTACCTCTCCCTTTCACCTATGAAGACAAAGGAACTAGCCCTTTGACTGTGAGGGGAGATCCTGACCTGAGAATTTGGTCAGCAATGTTGGGAACCTGTGGTAAGGATTTTACCTTAACAAGTCTAGCTTGTTAAATTCTTGGTACTAGGAAGTGTTTTATCTTTACTTCTCTTGTAACTATTTCTGACTTTAATGCCTTCTACTTGTACTCACTTAAAATCTCTTTGTAGTTAAACAAACTTCTTTTATTTTTTAATCAAAACTAATCCAGTGCTGTGTTTAAACTGAACTGTTTGGTAACTCCAGTTAAAGTAGCAAACTGTTGAATATTGACCCCTTAGAGAGGCAACGGACCTGAAATATCTGAACTGTCCAGGAGAAGGCTGGACAGTGCAGAACACACATTTTGGGGAAAATTTGGGACTGGGAGTGTGTTGGTGTCACCCTGCAAGTAGTAACCAAGGCTGATGGAAGCCAGAGTGTGACTGGTGTGTTGCTGACAGGCTGCTGGGCCAGGGCTGTAGCTATACACAGACACTCAGGGTGTGACCTGCATGCTGGTAGGCTGTTTGTGAGTGGCCCAGGTTGGGAGCTACAACAGCAAAGCATTGCAAGGCACCCAGGGTTATGAGACAGGCAGTGACCCAAACCCTCCCTGGTCTGAATTGCACACTGGAATGTGAGACACATGGTTTTAAATACTGTCATACAGTAATAGAAATAGGTTTGTGAGACAAGTTCAAAGAAATAACTAAACATTTTAGGTTAAAGAATCTTTAGTGATTTTGGCAGAACAAACAGTAAACTTGTCAGAATGAAAACCAACACTGAAGTGAGTCATATCATAACTTTCTGGCGCATGACGTGATTATTTTTAATTCTTGGCATTGTGAATAATTTATATCTATGATCGTGAAAATTACAGTAGAAGTTTTGCCTTTGGAGGGATTTCATATAAGATAGTTCAGTGCCCTTAGCGAATATTTGGGAAGTAAGTTCTATGTACAAGTGATTACATGAAAAAACATAGGCCAAAATAACAGTTGAGAAAGGTAATCCACACTGGAGGATCAAAGGAAACTTAAAAAAGAGTAAACTTGTGGTACAAGAGAAAAAAATTAAAACTGTAGACATAAAAATTATAAATGACAAAAACAATGAAGTGCTATTAGTTCAAAACACTGAGCTGTGATTGCTTAAACTACTAGCCTCAATAGGTATTGTAAATGTTTGCTTGCTATTAAAAACATAAATTAAATAGCACAATGACATGAATATGCACAATATTAACCAAGATAAATGAGTACTAAAAACAATGCACGATAAAAATAACATTTAATAAAATAAAAATAAATAACTGAAAGGAAGGAAGCTACAGTTACAGCGGATCACAGAAACGGAAGTCCAGTTCAGGCAATCGGATGAGAAGACAATTTTGTGCAATGTTATAAAGCTGCATCCAGACAGGTTACAGCTGGGAAAACTGGAAAGGGATTCTTTGACAGGTTAAAAGCATGGCTGAAACAGTCAAATAGTAAAAACATGTGTGAACATTTTGCATTGGGGGTGGGTGGGATGTGTAAGTCACACACACACATTACATAGAATCTAGTCTCCTAGAGCCCAGAGCCTCAGAAGTTAGTGAGGATCTGGAGCCCAGGAGCTGGGCAGCACTGGGCCTTTAACACCGCAGCCGTGGGGAGAGGGGGCTGGCATGGACCAGCCAGCCAGGACCACATGCAGCCAGGCTGCCACCCACCCCCTGCTTTGCCAGCCACTCGCCCCAGCTCCTGTTCTCTCTCCCCCCGAGCCAGCTTCCCCTGTCTGGCAGCGCCTCTCCTGTCTCAGCTCGCCGCTCATGCCCCTGGCCCCGCTCCCACCCCGGTCACCCTGGGAGCAGAGCGACCCGGCTCCGACTCCGCCCCTCCCCCGCTTCCCGCAGGGAGCAGAGTCTGGGGGCAAGTGAGGGCGGAGGGACAGAAGGGCCCGGGTACTGGCTTCAGGTGACGTTACTGAGCATGCGCAGAGCACCCGCGCATGCTTAGTAAGAGCCAGGTGCTGCGCGTGGGGCGGGAGGATGGGGCCGGTGCGCGTGCTGGAGCTGTACAGTGGCATCGGTGGGATGCACCAGGCGCTAACAGGTACCGGCCCCTCTCGCCGCTCGTGGTCCTCCCCCCCGCCGGGATTCCCCCCCCGCTCGGCCCGGCCTGTGCCGCCCCAGGCGGAGCGCTGGCGGGCCTGGGCTGGCGGTGCCCGCCGTGGGCTGGCGCAGGCACCTGTGCAGGTTGCGCTGTACGCGGTGCGCAGGCAGAGGAGCGCATGAGCCCAGCTCTGGTAGCGTGGGGGGCCGATAGCAGCAGTCAGGAGCAGCTGAGCTGCTTGTCTGCAGAGCTGTGCTTGGGGAAAACAGCTCTGTAAACTTGGGGGGAACAGGGTGGGAAAATTGCTCTGCAGACTGTCCTGCCGAAGCCCAGATCTGCTCGTCTGCCTGCTGCCATAGTGGTTGGTAGGTTCATTACTGTTAATATTGGATAGATATTACTTGTCTGGTCAAAAAACCCATCCGAGCAAAACTTCGTACTCCAGGGCTGCAGACAAGCAGAATTCTGCAAGGATGCCCTAAAACTAATCCCAAATTAAGAGCGTATTTAACATGGATGAGTGAGACCTGTTGGGTTTTTACCTGTGTGCATATTTGCTTTCACTTCATTGAAAAAAACCCACTGGGTTTTGGTTTAGAATGGCCTGTGTTTTATAGTTATAAAAGAAGTATTTTTAGTAGAGCTGTCAAGCGATTCAAAACATTAATTGTGTGATTAAAAAAATTAATAGAATACCATTTATTTAAATATTTTTGGATGTTTTCTACATTTTCAAATATATTTATTTCAATTACAACACAGAATACAAAGTGCACAGTGCTCACTTTATATTTTTTATTACAAATGTTTGCACTCTAAAAAAAATGAAAGAAATAATATTTTTCAATTTACCTTGTACAGTGCAATCTCTTTATCATGAAAGTTGAACTTATAAATGTAAAATTATGTACAAAAAATAAGTGCATTAAAAAACAAAACAATGTAAAATTTTAGAGCCTGCAAGTCCATTCAGTCCTACTTCTTGTTCAGCCAATTGCTCAGACAAACAAGTTTGTTTACATTTGCAGGAGATAATGCTGCCTGCTTCTTGTTTACAATGTCACTTGAAAGCGAGAACAGGCATTCTCATGGCAGTGTTGTAGCCGGTGTCACAAGATATTTAGCGCCAGATGCGCTAAAGATTTATATGTCCCTTCATGCTTCAACCACCATTCCAGAGGACATGTGTCCATACTGATGACAGATTCTGCTTGATAACAATCCAAAGCACTGCGGACTGACGTGTGTTCATTTTCATTATCTGAGTCAGCTGCCACCAGCAGAAGGTTGATTTTCTTTTTTGATGGGTTATGTAGTTTATGCATTGGAGAGTTGCTCTTTTAAGATTTCTGAAAGCATGCTCCACACCTCGTCCCTCTCAGATTTTGGAAGGCACTTCAGACTCTTAAACCTTTGGTTGAGTGCTGTAGCTAACTTTAGAAATCTCACATTGGTACTGTCTTTGCGTTTTGTCAAATCTGCAGTGAAAGTGTTATCATCCGAGACTGCTATAATATGAAATATGTGGCAGAATGCGGGTAAAACAGAGCAGGGGACTCCCCCATGGAGTTCAGTCACAAATTCAGTTAACGCATTCTTTTTTTAAGTCACAAATTCAGTTAACGCATTCTTTTTTTAATGAGCATCATCAACATGGAAGCATGTCCTCTGGAATGGTGGCTGAAGCATGAAAGGGCATACGAATGTTTAGCATATCTGGCACGTAAATACCTTGCAATGCTGGCTACAAAAGTGCCATGCAAATGCCTGGTCTCACTTTCTGGTGACATTGTAAATAAGAAGAGGGCAGCATTATCTCCTGTAAATGTAAACAACCTTGTTTGTCTTAGCGATTGGCTGAATAAGAAGTAGGACAGAGTGGACTTGTAGGCTCTAAAGTTTTACATTGTTTTGTTTTTGAGTGCAGTTATGTAACAACAACAAAAATCTACATTTGTAAGTTGCACTTTCATGATCAAGAGATTGCATTATGGTACTTGTATGAGGTGAATTGAAAAATACTATTTCTTTTATCATTTTTACAGTGCAAATATTATCAAAAATAATATGCGCTTTGATTTCAGTTACAACACAGAATACAATATATGAAAATGTAGAAAAACATCCAAAATATTTAATAAATTTCAATTGGTCATCTATTGTTTAACAGTGCAATTAAAACTGCGATTAATCACAATTAATTTTTTTGAGTTAATCGCGTGAGTTATCTGCGAATAATTGACAGCCTAATTTTTAGCCTTTATGAGGGCTGAAGTATTTGTAATGATTTTAGTTAATATTGGAACGATTCCTGCCAAATCATAAATTCAATTGGATTATTCTGAAACCTGAATTTATGAACAAGAATTTCAGGGAGAACACTAGTTGGCTTGAAGGAAAGTATTGTAATTAAATACGTGTCCTAGACACACCCCTTTTTCTCCCAACCAGCATTTTAATTACTAAAGGTCTAATAAGGGGGACCAACTTAAATACTCTGGCCAGGTATTACCAAGGTCTCTTCAAGTGGTTTATAAAAACATTTAAAACCTGTATTAGGCACACCAACGCAGGTGCTCTGCAGACTAATAAGGTGATATCCTTAGGGCTGGTCTACACTGCTGCTTAAGTCGATGTAACTTACGTCGCTCAAGGTGTGAAAAAGACACCCCCTTGAGCAATGCAATTTAATCAGCTTAAGTGCTGTTCACACTATGCTGTGTCAGTGGGAGACACTCTCCCGCCAACATAGCTTCTGCCTCTCGCAGAGGTGGAGTAATTATGCTGAAGGGAGAGTGCTTTCCGATCGGCATAGCGCATTTTCACCAGATACACTAAGTGGCGCAGCTGTGCTGATGTAGCGTGGTAGTGTAGACTGCCCGTAGACTTGCTGTCACTTCTCTCTCCTATGCCAAACTAAGAGATCTTCCTTTTGACTGAACCCCCCTTACCTTCAGTTCCATTTTCTTTGGTTATTATGAATAACTGTGCTTATCCTGGGCATAAAGGGATTACTTTTTTTTTCTATGCCAGTAACGTCTGTTTTCTTCATTTCTTTGTTAAGTTATTTGGAAAGTCAGGCAGCTTCATCTCGTCTTTTGCCAGGTGCCTGCCTATTAAAGTTCCCGAAACAGTAGGAGGTGGAAAATGAAGGAACATAGTTTTAAACAAGAGCTTTTTGGACGTGGTTTGTGGTTTATAAATACAGTTAAGTGTAGTGCAAATTGAAAGCTTTCAATAGGATTTAGAACACAACTAGAGGAGCTTGCCAGCAGAATAAAATGCAAAAGAAAAACAAGGTATTTAAAATTGGTTGCCCAAAACACACAAAAAGTAGGTTATTGTTTTATTTTAATATTTGTGTGTATAAGTGTTACAGTAACTAAAAGGCAAGACAATAAAATATGTGAACATGCAAAAAAGTAGGAATAGTTAAAGAGACAACTAAGCCTTAATAACTGTCTTAGGGACCAAACACCCCTCTCATTCTCTAAAGGTGTCTTTGGAAGAGAGTATGGGCCACAGGTATTTTTGTTGAGAGTTCTAGAGATTCTGGAATCTTAACTGAAAGAAAAAGAGACAGATACTTTGTTTCTTGTATTCCTGTCTAACATAATTTCTTAATTCTAAAAGAAAATCTGAATGTTTTATCTTACTTTCCATGAGATTCCGTGAAAAATAGACTGAATCCACACCATTATCCACTTGTCACATGTTGGTATCTATAGGTATGGGAAAAATCATTCCCGGATGTTATCTGGTTCTGTTGTTAACATAATAGACACTCTGTGAACACCCAGTAACATCCTCCAATGATTAACAAATACTGGTACCAATGTGTTAAAAGTTGTTGGGGAATCTCAGGGGGTCCTACAGATGCCAATGGTCCAATTGAAATGTAATACCACAGCATAAAAGCAACAAATTAGCTATGAGAGATGAGCCTTTCTGAGATGTAGCCTCGGAGAAATATGAGAGTATTGCAAATAGGTGTGCAAAAAGTATGATGATTGTATAACACCACACTGCATACTGCTTGTGCTTGAGAATGTTGGGAGTGTGACCAAATCATCACCATTGCATCTAGGACATGTTTTGTTTTTTGTGAGGGGAGGGAGGGAACTAAATCACTGCTGTTGGTCCCAGAAGTGTTCTGTTTATTTCCAGAACTTTCAGTTACAACTTAGAATTACAGATGGAGTTTCTGAACAATTGCAGCAGTGTCAGTGTCGATAGTAATTTACATTTCTGTTCTTTTGGGTTTACTTTCAAATGAAGAAATTACAATAAATACAAATAGTATGGCTAAGATTCTTTTGTAGAGGTACCATCCAGAGCAGATGAAGCGACTCATGTCTTTAGTGGGAGGCTTGAATTCTTATTTGTTTGAATGACCTGGATAGTGTTGAAGGGTTAAGTACCAATTGAAATTTGCATATCAAATGGATACAATACCATTTGCATCACAGCTGACATTATGTTTTTCAGATCCGGCTATGTTTTTCAGATCCGGCTATTTTTCTTTATGGGAAGTGTGTAATGAGAAGTACAAACTGCCCCTTAGTGCCCTATTTCCATGTCCCTTTAAAATCTGCAAATTTTACACTTGCAGACGAGTCTTGTTTTGAGTCCTGTTATGACTAATAACTGTGCAGCATGAATAAAAGGGATTCCATTCCATTGCTTTATCCACTTTTTTAATGTGTCTTGTAGCCATTTGGGTTTAGTTTACTCATGATGTTTATCCTTATAAAGGCACAACGTAAAGGCAAAGTGGGACTCAAATGTTTGTTTTCATGTGGAGATTAGATGAAGAAAGTAAAAATTCCTTGCAAGTACTTTTTCATGTATAATAGCAAGAATTCATGTGTGCTTCAAACTTGTGCATATGCAGCTTATAAACAAGAGTGGCACCATGGCATAAATTTCTCTAATGGAATTCTTCTGCTGTCATGTGACAGGAGACAATAGAATTCTCAGCACCATCTGGTAGTGGGGCATTATGGGGGTTTCCTCCAAATGTTTGGGAAGAAAAGAGATCCTGCATTCACCAGTGCTGTGGGGTATAGTCAGCAGGATTCACGAGTAATCAAGAGTAAGTTGCTCATTGGCATCTTTTAGTAATGATTCCAGTAAATATGTATGTCCAAGAAAAATTAGAGGAAAAGAAGCTGTTTGTTATTTTAAAAAGAAAAGATTGTATATAAAACCTTAGCGACAGTCTGCAGCAAGAGAGACTAGTTCTGCAAAAGGATCTCATAGAATATCATTTCTACAATGCTGCCAAGATGAGTATCAGAGTTGGTTCCCTACCACATTAACATCTAACTTAGAGGTAGACTAACTTGTGTTTTTCTGTAAAATTATTACTGTTTGTAATTGGTGAATAGATATTTTCCATAATCAAGCTAAGGCTACCTTCCCCCACGCTCCCTGGCATCTTTTTAGTCTCTGATCTGGCAAACATCTTACACATGTATTAAACTTCAATATAATTACTCACTCATCTTGAAGTGCATGTGTAAGAGTTTGCAAGATAATGGCAACCACCATACCAAATAAAGCCCTAAAAAAAAAAATCAACATTTAGCAACAATACTTCTATATAGTGGTTTCTGAGATAACCACAGTTTTTATCCCATAGTAGGAGATACACGTGGTGTGGTGGTGACTTATTTATACAGACCAGGCTTGTTCCCCAATATTTTCACGTCTTGTTCCCCAATATTTTCACGTCATTAGCACACAAAGAGCATTAGTATATTGTTGTCAATGGAGACATGAGAGTTGGGTTCAATCCTTTATTACTAAATTTAGGCATCAGTCCTGAAACTCATGGTGAAAAATCTGCAGCTTTTTGCTTATACTTTCCATACAGATACTTCAGTATACACAGTGAAGTTTGTAGTATGTTGTTTTAGAGCTTTTAAAACTTTGTAAGGATATTTTTAATATTTAGTAACATAAGAAATGCAAACAGCATAATTTTGATAAGTGCTTTAACTAAGGTCACAAAGGGAGTCAGTGACAGAGCTAGGATTAGAATGCAGGAGTCTCCGCTCTCAGACATGTCCAGTTAGTCTGTTGAAGCCAATGGAGTAGTCCCTCATTTAGGCCCTGTTCTGCAGACCTTTATGTGTGTGAATAGTTCTGTTAAAGTTAAGGGGATTGCACACATGGTTGAGGCTTTCAGGATTGGACCCTTACCTCGGGGTGTCTGAAAGCAGAATTTAACGTGATTGCTGCTCCAGGCCAGACTCTCCACTGTTAAGAAATAGGAGACTTCGACAGTTAGATGTCAGACACCAAAAACTGCCATATATATTTGTTTAACCACAGAACATCTGCAATGAAAATTATAATGTTTTGTTTTTAGAAAAGTCATCTTTCCTTCTAGTCCTCTTCCATAGCAACCCTCCTCCAAACAAACAAGCAAAAATCAAAACCAAACAAACAAAAAACCCAACAAAATAAAACAAACTTTTCATGGCTTATTAATTTAGGCAGCTTTCCCATATACAATTAACTCCAAGTCTGTTCCATCCAAACTTCTAGTTAGCTGGATGTTTAAAATTTGTGTTTGCATGAAATATGAGAGAAGAACTTTAAAAGGTACCACTTCTGGTTACAAGTTCAGTTGTATTTTTTCTTCCCAGTGATTAAGTTTCATAAAGGAAGGATTTAAATCTATGTGCAGTCTGTCATTTCTGTTTTTTTATGGCTACCATTTTATCTGGCTATCTCAATAATTGTAAAGGGTCTTGGCCAAAGACATTCTAGAAAGTAAACTTCGGCATCAAACGTCTGATTGCTGTTCATTCCTGTAAAATATAAATGATCTGTGTTATATCACTGAGAACAGTTACATTTAAATAAAAGAAAAATAGGAAGGCAGAAATATAGTCCAGTAAAACCCCAAATTAAACCATATTGTCAATCTGGGCAGTCTCTTCCTCAATTTCTAAAATTATAGCTTTTTTCACAGAAGAATAGTGCTGGTTAAAAATTATAAAAATCAACTTTCGGTTGTTCTACTGTGCAGGCATAGGTACTGAGTGTGTGGTGATGGGAAGGAAGAAACTGATTATCTTGCAGGAAGCAAGCATCATGTTGACTGATGGCCCAGGCTAATATCTATACCTAGAAGTCAATAATAGACCAAAAATGAAATCTTTAATGTTTATTCTAAAGGGAAACTGAACTGGCATAAAATGTGACCATTTTTTCTTCTTACATCTGTTTTCATAATCTTCTACAGTAGATAGTTACTTTGGTTCTGAATTCCCTTTGTTTTCAAATCTGCCAGACCCTGCCCTTGGCAGTATGCTATATATTCCATGTGCTGTGCTGACATTGATGATTCTGGTGCAGGAGTGCAGCAATAAATATAAACAGATCTATGCAAATTTTAAGGTCTGTTAGAAACACATGGCAGGGGAATCGGTTTGCCAAGTGTAAAAGGACATATTTGGTAGGAGCTGAAATTTTATTTTCAAGCTTTTACGGAGATCTATAAACTGTGGTTTGCCTTTTCCAAATCTAAAAACTAACAGAGGTAGCCACTTTACTTCCATCTGTTTGAATTTCTGCATGTTTAGGTCACTACCTCCCCCTCCCACCATAGCAGTAAGTGGACAAGAGTGCTCTATAATTTGGATTTTAAGGCCAGTTTTAGGATCTCCTCTGACCTCCTGCATAACTGGGAGCCAGTATCAAGCGGAATGCCCCAGGGATTGGTCCTGGGGCCGGTTTTGTTCAACATCTACATTAATGATCTGGATGATGGGATGGATTGCACCCTCAGCAAGTTCGCTGATGACACCAAACTGGGGGGAGAGGTAGATATGCTGGAGGGTAGGGATAGGGTCCAGAGTTACCTAGACAAATTGGAGGATTGGGCCAAAAGAAATCTGAAGAGGTTCAACAAGGACAAGTGCAGAGTCCTGCACTTAGGACGGAAGAATTCCATGCACTGCTACAGGCTGGGGACTGACTGGCTAAGTGGCAGTTCTGCAGAAAAGGACCTGGGGATTACAGTGGATGAGAAGCTTGATATGAGTCAATAGTGTGCCCTTGTTGCCAAGAAGGCTAAAGGCATATTGGGCTGCATTAGTAGAAGCATTGCCAGCAGATTGAGGGAAGTGATTATTACCCTCTATTCGGCACTGGTGAGGCCTCTTCTGGATTACTGTGTCCAGTTTTGGGCCCCCCACTACAGAAAGGATGTGGACAAATTGAAGAGAGTCCAGCGGAGGGCAACAAAAATGATTAGGAGGCTGGGGCACATGACTTATGGGAGAGACTGAAGGAACTGGGCTTGTTTAGTCTGCAGAAAAGAAGAGTGAGGGGGGATTTAATAGCAGCCTTCAACTACCTGAAAGGGCGTTCCCAGAGGATGGAGCTAGGCTGTTCTCAGTGGTAGCAGATGACAGAACAAGGAGCAATGGTATCAAGTTGCAGTGGGGGAGGTCTAGGTTGGATATTAGGAAAAACTTTTTCACTAGGAGGGTGGTGAAGCACTGGAATGGTTTAACTAGGGAGGTGGTGGACTCTCCATCCTTAGAGGTTTTTAAGGCCCAGCTTGACAAAGCCCTGGCTGGGATGATTTAGTTGGGGTTGGTCCTGCTTTGAGCAGGGGATTGGACTAGATGACCTCCTGAGGTCTCTTCAAACCCTAGTCTTCTATGATGTTATGGTAACACAGACTATATGACCTCACACAGTAATTTCTGCATAAACCCATCGCTGCAGTTTGAGGTATAGCATATCTTTTGGAAAGTATCTAGTCTGAATTTGAAGACTTCAAGTGATAGAAAATCCACCATGTCCCTAAGCATGTTGTTCAGTGGTTAATTACCCTCACTGTTAAAAATGTATGCTTTATTCCTAGCCTTCCTAACATTAAGTTGTTTTCTACATAGCTACAGTTTAATTACTTTGCCAGCCCTTGAAAACTGGCACTTATTCTTTTAAGACGTCTCGAGGGCAATGCATATTTCTTTATTAGTGCTGTGCTGTGTTTTTTCTTGGGAGTTCAGTTAACTGGTTGTAACCTAGTCAGAAATGCCTAATATTGCATAAACAATGAGGAAATATTGCATGTTTCTAGACATGTAAATAGATTTTGTGCTCATTGCTGGATAATTAAATAAAATGTATAATTAAAAATAAAGCGCAAGTCTGTTCTTTTGGTTTCAGAAAAAAGCTCTGAATGATGGAAAAAGACAATTATACAGAAATGTGGTGGCCATTGAGTTATTCACATCAAATTTAGCATCCAGATTAAATATTAAAATGATTTTAATAAAATCTCACAAAAGGTGATTTTATTTTATTTTTTATTGTGAGATCTTGAGTACACAGATTTTCCTTTGCTAGATACAGTGGTCCAGATTAATTTGTCCATTGCAGCTGCTTTGTTCAGTTCCGGTGGTGTAAAGCTACCAGAAAGCCTCCTTCTGACGAATCCACTTGTGTCAGAGGAACTCCCAAGGAACGCAGATCTGGCATAGCGGCTTTGTGCAACACTCTTCCCCGGTACCCCATTGTGGGACATCCTTGGTAGAGAGGGATTGTGGCTGGGGTTACCCTGTGTCCTTGCAATTCTGAGCTGCCAGAACAGTTCCTTGGGGCCATGAACAGCTGGAAGTAAGTCAAAGCAGCCCAGAGGCTCCTCTGATTTACACCAGGGATTGAATGGGGCCACAGGAAATGTGAATGTAAAGGTGACCCTACCCTTCCTACTGTTCATGTGCTGACCTCAGTTTTATTGCATCAGGAAGTTTCTTGCCCAGTATATATTGATTAATTATTATTCCTATAATGCAGAGTCTGCAATTCATATAAAGCAGCAGTGCTCTGTGTCTGCCAAGAGGTTTTGTAAACCGAAACTCTTGTATATTCTTTTACTTAGTGTAACAGAGCCATAGAAGAAAATCTATTAGTACTTGACGTTGTTCGTAAGGTGTTTAGAACAGGGCCGGCGCAACCCATTAGGCGACCTAGGCGGTCGCCTAGGGCGCTACTATTTGGGGGGCGCCGGCACCCCGATCGTCAGCGTAATTTTGGGGGCGGGACCTTCCGCTGTCGGGGGCGGGACCTTCCGCTGCCTAGGGCGCCGAAAAAGCTGGCGGCGCTCCTGGTTTAGAACTACGCTGAAGTATCTCTGTAGAAGAACCTAAGACTGATAGATAAGAGACACTTGCTGTTTCTCCAAACCCAGAGAAAAGCCTGACCTTGGTAACAGTGTTTTTAAAGACAAAATTCTATACTTGACTCTATAGATATACACCGCTACCTCAATATAACGCCACCCGATACAACATGAATTCGGATATAACGCGGTAAAGCAGTGCTCTGGGGGGGGGGGGGGCTGCGCACTCCGGTGGATCAAAGCAAGTTCAATATAACACGGTTTCACCTATAACGTGATAAGTTTTTTTTGGCTCCCGAGGACAGCATTATATCAAGGTAGAGGTGTAGTGGGAAGTAGGTTAATGTAACTTACTATGCCAACAAATTTGATTCTGCTTGGCAATGGCACCACGCTGCCTATGCTACACTCCCAGGAGAACTATTGTAGTCATACCGTGTGCATTGTTTTTCCCGCTTCTCTTGAAAAAGATAATCTAAAAAATGAAAATAGCCATGTTTTCCATTACATTACTCACTTCTGAATGTTGGAATCTGAACACAGAACAAAAGTCTTAGCATTAAACTCAACAAAATTTACTAATATTTCAGCTCAATAGGAGGAAAGTGAAGTCTATCCTTTGCACTGAAACGAGATCCTATAAGATCCCAGCATTGTGGAGTTGGAGAAATAGGTATTGGATGAGGAGAATTAGAACAAAATTTCTCTATCTTTCCCTCCAGAATTAGCCTTTATGGTTTGGGTTAAAAGTGTGTCTCAAGTGCTTTCCTAAAAATCATTGGTTACTCTCCTCCAGTATGTGTGGTGACCACCATGGGCCAGCCTGTAGGGCAGGGGTCGGCAACCTACGGCACGCGTGCCAAACATGGCACGCGAGCCGATTTTGGGTGGCACGCCGCTGCCTGCCGCAGTCCCAGCCCCACTCAGCCCCCCCGCCCACTGCTCTCCCCTGCGGGGCAGGAGGCAGAAGCTTGGTCCTGCGGCAGCCAAGCTCCCCCTTCCCCCGCTTCTTCCCCCAGCGTGGTGCTTTCCTGCCCCTCCTCCTCCCCCTCCCTCCAGGGAAGGGGGGCGGAGCCGAGCCGCAGCGTGCTCGCTGCTCCGTAGAGGAGACAGAGAAGAGGTAGGGTCGGGGCCTTGGGGAAGTGGGTGGAACAGGGCATATCCCTTCCTGCCCCCTGCCATGAGCTGCTCAGGGCAGGGGGCTGGGAGCACCCCAGCCCTCTGCCCTCACCCCTGAACCCCCCCACACCCAGCCTTCTGCCCTGCACCCCACACACCCCCAGCCCTCTGCCCTGACCTCCCCCCCACACCCAGCCTTCTGCCCTGCACCTCCACACATCC